>CM037159.1:14103804-14498804 GCA_020921065.1 Vaccinium darrowii | reverse complement strand
TGGTCAAGTCCGTCCGGACGGTCCGCAAGGGAAAAATGCGCGGTTTTGCGTTTTTTAGGGTTTCTGATGTATTGTGTCGCCTTACACTATAAAAGGGACACTTAGGGCAGCCCCCAATGTAACTTTGTAACTTTGATTATTATTCATCATAGTGAAACACCCCAGCACCCCGTGGAGTACGATTAAGCAATCAGCTTAAGTCGGAACCACGTAAAATCTCTGTGTCTTGTTCTTTCTTGCTTCTCATTGTTTTCTGTTCTTGGTTTGTTCTTCGATTGTGTGTGTTTGTCTGTGGGTTTAAAGCGCGCGAATCCATAACAGATTTGATCTGAAAAATTCAAATCCGAATCCAATCGATAATCCCGTTCCGATAGTCTAGATTCGAATAAAATCCGGATCCGGCCCGATTTAGATCTGGATCCGGATTGGTGAAATCAAAACCCTTCATTTTAATATAAATTGACATAAATTCATTTTATTTCCCTAAAATTCTGCACCCCACCTCCAACCCAAATAACAAAATCCCTTCATTATTAGATTTGTCGATATCGGATTCGAATCTGGATTTGAACTAATTGGATCCGGATCCAACTCAGGTCGATCCTCAAGGTTAGTCCAGTTGGTTGGTAGGTTTTCTCCTCACATAATTGATCAAGGTTTGATTTTTTGGGTCAGACTGCAAAAAAAGTAATTTCTTGTGAATCTTCTAGTGCTGGTGTGGATGGCCTGCATTTGGTCGGTCAGAAACTAAAACAAAGAATAGGTTAGCACATTTGAAGTATAGCAGTTTTTTTAGTCGGTCAGAAACTAAAAACAATGGCACATGTGAAGTACTGCAGTTTTTTCTGTTCAATGCATACAAAGGAGAGGATAAGAGCTGGAGAAGCAGCAATTTCCAGGCAAGGGGTCAGTGGCGATGCCAGGAATTGAAGTCAGAGGAGGTCGAATTATGAAAAAAATTTTGGTTCCGTAATTGTCAAAACTAAATCTAGCTAGTCATTAAAGTTTTATGGGTCAGATTTGGTAAATTAAAAAATTAATTTTGACTATTGTTGTTATTATATCATTCGACAACAGCAATATTATTATCGCACCATAATTTAGTGTTTTTGAAATGAAAATTGTTCTTACTCATTAATTATTTTTAAAGTCTTATAATTTTTTAAAAAATATCTATAAAAAATATGAAAATTAACTCTAAAATAGGAAATTGCGGGGGGCGGGACCACCCCCGCCCCCTACATAGCTCCGCCCCTGCCAAGGGTTAACTTCAAATTCAAGCATCACAGCTGGTAATAGGGTGATGACAACGAATTGTCATGGATGATTGGCATGTGTCTCATATGCAGGGACGGAACTACTGGCATGGGCCACCCCGGTTTTATATGAATGTGAGTCGATTAGGTACTTATTGATGTCTAAATGATTTAATTTTTGTACAAAAATGATGAAAAAATAGCTATTTGAAGATTGAATGATTCGAATTATGTAAATAATATCTCGATAACTTTCATTTTAGTACCACAAAAGAGATGAAACAAGCCTTCATTATTTTTTAACTGCAAACAAAGCTTAGGACAAAGTTCGAGTTTTAACTTAATATTTTCTTTTATATTTTTAATAGCAATATGCAGCAATAGAAGTGGACTACCATCAAACAACGCCAGCTCCCAATTCAAATCTTGGCTCCGCCTCTGCTCATGATGGACCCAAGACTACCAAAAAAAAATTCATAATTATATACCAATTCCAAAGACAATTGCAAAGTTACTACGGTTTTTCTGTCTGGAATGTGGGAGTTTGCGCTTTATCCCATCTCAATAAGGTTTACAAAAGAGTAATGAGAGATTAAAGAGATAGCCAAATGGTAAGGCTTAATGCTTCCTTTTTTACCAGGGAAAAGACCTGAGTTTCACTCTCCACCTTCTAAGCTAGGATATCATAGATTAGTAGTAAGATTTATGCTTCATCGATCTATTCTATTATAAAATAGGAGAACCCCACAAGAACTGGGACCATAGGGCTGGGTGGGTCCTCTCCCGGTAGTTTAAAAAATACACTGAAAAAAATTAAAATTTATATATAAATTAAATTTTCTTTGCTATTGTTAGCACTGGATTACTCGTTCGAAAATAAAATAATTGTTTCCAACAAAATTTGAACCAAATTATTATAGCCCCAACAAAACAAAACAAGCGTGGCCCAATTATGAGAGCCCATATATAATAAACATGTAAGGATAATGGTTGTCTGACATTAGGTTCAATGTGGAAACACTAAAAAATTGAAGGGAATTAGACGACTTCTCTGCATACAGCTTTTCATCATAAATACGCTGCGCATTTTTGTCAGTGCTAGATGAAAATCCTGGAACCACCCCTAAACTCGCTCCCCGCGATTCTCAATCCCGGCTCCGCCACTGTAGACCTCCCTTTCACGATATCTCATCTCGACCTTTTTATAAACGATATGATATAGCAAAAAAGAAAAAGTCTACTCTGTTCGAGATAGGGTCCATACAATGTTACACCTCCCACTCCAAACAAGAAAGGCCAATGTAGGGCAGAGAGGTCATGCACTTGTTCGGGCACTCTCGCAAGGCAATCAATCTAGTCTAATGCACATTTAGCCACAGAGATATTAGAGCATCGACTATGGACATGTTAAAGTGATCCTATAGCTAAGTTCAGAATTCATTTCAATTAGTTAAGATACAAATTAGGTAATGAACTCATGTGAAAGTATTATGGATAAGTGAAAAAGTTCATTAGTTAGAATAAATACCTCCAATTAAAATGCAAATAGCTGCCCCTCTTTTTTTAATTAAATGCCAATAAATATATTTCTTACCCAACAGCTATTTATTTTTGCCCGGGATATTTATTTAATGCAAATGTGATAACGTTAATTTTTTTTAACGGCAATATAATAAAGTTATTAAATCACCTAAAAGTCCAAGTGATATTTATTACATTACGCGGACAGCAATGTAGGATATTAGAAATAAAAATAATGCAATATTTTTTTAATTTTCTTATTCCCAACAGCTCTTTTTCGACATAAACATATGCACTTTAAACCCCAAAGATGAAAATATTCAAACATTGATAATGAAAAAATAATAAATAGTCAGGCTATCATAGTGGCTGTATATGAATTTTGACTTGAAAAAATTAAAATAATAAATATAATTAGTTGGTGCCGACTCTTGGATGGCTAGAGAGGTGATCAAATCTAGCCATCATCTTAACTTTTGCTAAAGTTAACCCATGCACTAACATCTCCACTACAAGATGAAAATAGTCAAATGCTAGCTAAAAAGTTAACATTTCCTACTAACTTACTCCTAACCTACTACTTAACCCATCCATAATGGATGCTCCTAGTCACCAAAGAGAAAAATAGCCACTAAGGGCATCCGCAGTAATGCATATTAGTGTAAGAAATAGTCTGAAATTGGACAGTTAGTTACAATGTTTAAGGTTTTTGTACCCAATAGTGAAATTAACATGGAACTATTAGTGTCGGAAGGGAGAAAATAATAGGTCAGTGCATATCTGTCTTTGTACATATATTCTCACAGAAGGGCTAGTTTGATGGGGTTGTACGTGTGGGAGGAGAGAGGTAGAGACAACCAGGAGAGAGAGAAAAAAATAAGTGAAAAATTGGGCCCACCCATATCTATATTATATGTATTATTTGTGTCCTTTTTTACATTTTAACAACACTATTGCAACACTTCTTAGAGCATCCTCATCAGGATTGCTACTTTGGCAAAATAGTTATTTTGTTGAGTTCAAATGAAAAAAACACCCCAAAATCAGCCTCAACAAATGTTTGGCTAATTTGCAAAAATTGCAACTACGCTACAGTAACTCAGTATTGGGGTAATGGCACTGTTCACGGGTTAGCCTTTGCCATTTGTTTTCTTATTGTTTTCTTCAGTAGCTTTTCCCGGGTTTTGTGCGCCAGGAGAGAGGGAGGGAGGTTGCGTCAAAAGAGAGAGAGGGAGGTGAACAGGAGAGAGGGTGGGGTTTATTACACGTGGCTAAGTGTGTGTGGTGGGGGGATATTTAAATGGTAAAGGTACCACTGCACTTTCCGATAGAGAAAGGGTGGGGTTTCTTTCTTTATACTTTTTTTTTTTTTTAAGATTTGAGGGGAATAGTTTAACTTTAATATAGTAAAGTTGGGATAGAGAGTCTGATTTTTTGAGTTTTTGATAAAGTGATTTGCTAAATTGTAAAAGGTGTTTTTGTGGTTAAATTTGGCTCAATTTTTGTTGAGCCTGATAAGGATGCTCTTACCTTAACAACCCATTTTGTCATAACAACACACAAATGGGACCCACTTTTTACACTTTTGTGTCATATAACAATACATTTTTAACTCCACGACTGCGGATGCCCTAACTAATTTGTGATAACCAAAACACTATCACTAGTACTAATTAGCACATTTGGCGACCAAAGACTCAGTCACTAAAGAGAAAGATTAGCACTATTCATATTATTGTACATGACATTTGCCATATGATAATGTGGCTACCAACATGTGATGAACTTAATATTTGGTACGGATTATTGAATCAATATATAATGTCTACAAAAATCTATGGAATTTTATTGGAGTGTACTACCTTTATTACAATTAATATGTGTTTATCATGCAGCTACAATTATTTGATCAACTCCATATTTTACATGACTAATATGCTTGGCGGACACTACAAACTGAACCGTTTGAATGATCCAGTTTGTATTATGATTATATAGCTGCCATACTTTCACTTGCAGCAAAACACATATAAAGAAAACTTCTATTTTTTATACAAGTGAATGCATGGTAATTGTATAATCATAGCACAAAAATGCATGATTAGAAACGTTCAGCATATAGAGTCTGCCGAGCATATTTGTCATGCAAAATACTCCCTCCATTCCAAAATAATGTACTATGAAGTTGCTTAGATAACTGTAGGCCCAAGATCGACATAGATTAAATACACTAAAGGTAATATACTCCAACTAAATTCATATTCTGGGGCCACAAATGGCAAGTTATTATGATCCGATCCATAGATTTTGTAGAGGTTATCGAATAGATAATCCCTACAAAATATCAAGTTCATCTCATGTTGATAGCCACATAATCGGATACTGAATATGATGTATGAGGGCCTGAATAGTGTTACTGTTTGGCTTACTAATTGGTCGTCTTCGCCCACTAAATTGCCTTTTGTAGCCAAAAGTTAGTTTTCCGCGATCGATCTTTCGTTGCCAATGGTATACTAATATAACACACACACACACACACACATATATATATATATATAACATATACTATATCATACTATATTTTCATATTATATGTATTATATTAAAATATGGAAGAAATGAAAATATATTATGTATACATATGTGTTTGGAAATGTAACACAATTACTACTCGTGTAGCTTAGTGGTTGAGCATTTGTGTTTAGGCATGTATGGTCTTATTCTTGACAAGCTACATGACAATCCATTCATGTTGGTTCCATGTGGCTGCAGATCAAGTGGCACATGGCATTAAATATTATTTATTTTGTAAGAAAAGTTGGCAACAAAATCATTAGTCGCCAAAAGTATATACTCGGCGATTAATGAGTTGGTCGCCAAATATAATAGGAATTTTTTTGTTTTTTAACAAAGAACCAAAATAATTGGTTGTGGTGACTAATATCACCTTTGGGCGACTCAATATTTTGTCAGCGAAGGACAATCTTCGGCGACCAAAAAATTTTGAGTCGGGAAATATCTTCCTAGACAAGGTTTCGACGACAAGTTGGGCAAATAAATAAAAAAAAAAATGGTAGTTGGCAAAAAGTTTGGGCAACTACAAATTACTCTTCGGCGACAAAATTGTAGTAGCCAAAAGTGATTTTTCTTGTACTTCGATTAGGGATGGTAACGGGGCGGATTGGGGTATGAACCGAACCGAACCGAATCACCAGCACACTGCCCCGAACCGAATCATTAACACACTGCCCCGAACCGAACAGATAACCGAACGGGTTATAAAAATTTGTTCCATAACTAAACAGAGCGGGGTTCGGGGCAAACCCGAACCAAATGGGTACCCGATCTGAATTATGGGATTCAGCTGGAATTCTGAATCTGGATCTAAAAACTACAGTTTTACATGAATCAATCACTTTATTTAATGGTACAAATCTTAAAAATGTAAGCTACTAAGCTGTTCTCAGACACACCAAGTCGCGAGAGAGAGAGAGAGAGAGAGAGAGAGAGAGAGAGAGAGAGAGAGAATTACAAAGACCTACAAATGGACAAAGTTGTCGGTCGTCGATCTATGGGAGAAATGGGCAAGAGACCTACAAGTACAAACAACAGATGAACAAGACAATAGTCGATCTCAGATTCTCAGGAAATGAAGTAGAAATCGATCTATGCCATGGACTATGTGTGTGTGTGTGTGTGTGTGTGAGAGAGAGAGAGAGAGAGAGAGAGAGAGAGAGGCTTACGATGGTCGGTGAAAGTTAATCGACTCGATCTCCGGATCTCGGCCTCTCAGTGCTCTCACAATCTTTGAGTCTCACGACCTTTCTGATGTAGAGAAAATGGGATTTTGAATGAAACCCTACCTGCAAATGCTATGTATATATATATATATATATATATATATATGAAGGGGGAAAAGGTTATTTTCAAATATACATATAGGGTTTATGTAATATTTATATATAATATAGGGGGGTCCTATGTAATTAATATAAGTTCGGTTCGGATATCGGTTCGGGTTCCAGGTGAACCCATAACCGAACCGAACCCGTTCGCCTTTCCATCCATCTAACCCACACCCGCACTCACGGGGCAAAAATCGGTCACGGTTCGGTAAAAAAAAAAATCGATTTCAGTTCGGTTACCTATCGGTTCGGTCGATATTGTCATCCCTAACTTCGATCCAGCCAAAACCTTGAAGTATGCTCCGTTCAAAATAGGATCAACAGAATGTTACACCTCCCACTCTAAACCAGCAACCAATGTAAGCCGGCGAAGTCAGGCACTTGTTCGGGCACTCTCGCGAGGAAGGCAATCAGTCTAGTCTAGTAGACAAGCTTGCCTTAAGGCTTATAACACATATCGAACGACTCATGACATAGTTGTATGTGGAGTTGCGTTTTAAAATTGTAATTTTTATAGCTATTTTAACCTCCTATAATAAAATGAAATGAGTACTCCATCCATAAAATCCTCTGAGTTCTCGTCTCAGATTGGGTTCGGAGCGATGGGAGGAGTTTCTAAAAAACTAGTGCTAATACACGAATTTTATGACAGGTCATTCTCCTCGCATGTAGCAATTAATTTTAACACTTTTAGTGCGTTTAACACGTTTTGAGAAACTCGGCCCGACCATTGGATGCTTGTTAGGGCCAACCTAAAAGCCATCCAACCCGACCCATTCTGATCTACAGATGGACAAACAAATCGTAAAATAAAGCCCAGAAAACAAAGTAACAAAGTTGCCAAATCAACCAAACATAAAAGGCCCAAACAATAACAGTGGAAGAAGAAAATGGAGGAGAGAGAGACGGAGAAGGGGAAAGGAGGAGAGAGATGGAACGCAGCGATCGCGAATCTCTCGGAGATGGCGACCAATCTCGAGTCACTCCAGAAGCTACTGGTCAAGAAAGCCGTGTACGTTGACGACGAGACCTTTGCCAAGGCCTCTCTCAGCTCCGACCAAGCCCGAACTATCAAGGTCTGTGCCTCTCATCACTTCTTTTAGGGTTTTCACTTCGTTTCCACAGTCTAATTCCTGATTTACAGCTGAAATCCAATTTTCTCCATCTGGGTTTAACACTTAATCAGTGTATGCATATGTATCTATATTGCTCTTGTTTGATTGAATTGAATTAAGTATGTTGTATCTTGTCAACGGTGGATAGGATTGTATTTGTATATCTACGGTAATTGGAAATGGGTATGTGGCATCGAATGGTTTTTGTCAAAAATCCTTTTTCCAGTCACTTTAGGATATTTTTTACCCTTGAGCCATAAGCAGAAGCCCTGTCAAACTATTTGAAGTCTCCGTGCGAAGCCTGACGTGGAGGCTTAAAGCACAACACAATTGGGACATACTTTTTAGCTAAGTGATTGGTATAGGAAAGAAGAATGCACCTTCTAAGTGGCCAAGCATGGAACAGTAGGAGCACTAGTAGAAAGCTAGGGCAATCCAATTGGGAATAGGAAAGGGAAAAGATAGGACACCCTTCTTTACATTGGTAGTAAGCGGGCAAATGTATGACATCCGAAACGGTAGCAGTTTTATGAGTTTACCATTTTCAAAGCTAAGAATGATTTGTTCATGGACGGACACATTGCTTTTATCACGAGAGGGAGAATGTTTACGCTACCAGAAACTCGTACCCAATATGTAGAGGGAAGAAATATCTATTTCTACAATGTAAGAGTAAACTTTTGGGAAAGAATTGCTAGCCAAGCAGATGATTGCAAAACGACACCTGAAATGATTTTGTTTAATTACTCACTACATTTGTTGTTTTCTGGTTTTTTATACTCATGATATGGGTCCTTGCTAAGTGGTTTAATTTTTGTTTTCTATTACCGCTTTGTTTTGCTTTTAGGCCACAAGCCCACGGTCCACACTTTAAACTACTGATTTGCAAAATTTCAATTTCCAGACGTTGGTATGTTAGGACTACTTTATATAATTTGGAAATTACGTTATTAGGTGGTTTTAATGTTCAATCTTGCTGTAACAAGAAAATGATACGTGTATGCTCGATATTAGATGCCACATGTTTGTATCCTGCTTTCCTTTCTCATAAACCTATGGATAATCGTTTTGAGTGGCTATTCTTGTGACAAGCTACTATTGAGTGCAGGCTCTTGAACAGAGAGTGGAGACACTAGAACGAGAACTAGATGCTGCCATATCAGCTGCTGCTCGTGCTCGTTCAGAAAAAAGACAGGCTGAGGCAGGACAAAAAGCTGCTGAACTTCGTGCGCTAGAGGTTACAAAGGAGCTTGAAAACACCACAAGTATGTTCACTCTGTCTGCAGTGTTGCATTATAAACTTATGACATCTTTTATCAAGTAATCGACATTGAACTTTAGGTATAAAGCAATGGATTTCATATAGTGCCAATTCTAGATGTATTTGTTGTCCTAGTCTCTTAGCACTTACTGATTTTGCTTTGTGCACCCATTGGACTTGGTTGGACTGTTAGACAATAGGAAATGAGCTCTTTTTTGTACTCTAGAGATAAGAAAAGTGATTACTAGATCATCTTATGGGAACAATTTATGAAATGATCCATGAGGTGCAGAAGTTCGATTGGATTTTTTGTTTCTTGTCACTTGGCAGTCACCATGTAACCATCCTCTAGAGCTGCTTCTGTTTCTTTTGGGATCGTTTTAAGCTTCAAAAGCAATGAAATGTTGTCAATTACATGACACTTGGTACTGTGGCTTCCTCAAGTGGAATATAATACCACTGCCGTGTGATACGTGCATTTCAAAAACATTTGTCCTTTGTTCAGGAACAAATGTATCTGAGCAGTACTCATTCTGGGGATAACAATAGATAGGTGTGGATATAAGCGTAAAAGGAACATGTTAATTTCTTGCAAATAGTGTACTTCAATAAAGTGGATCTAAAGTGATAACTTTACTCATTTTTGTGCTGTGCTATAAGCACATTATTTTGGAGGAATATATACATCAGGGTTTTTTCCTTGCAATTTAGTGTTATAGAAACCAACGAAATACAAATATCAAAGAGGGCATAACCTACTTGTTCAAAGATCAGGGTAACAAAATGTCGCTATGAGCTAAAAGGAACAATCCTGGACATCATGTGACCTGGATGCTTGGAGAAATGTGAGCAACATGCATGTTGTGTCCCTTTACATAAGGTTTTGATCAGCAAAGGAAGAAATCGATGTCCAAGAGGTTTGATAGGATTAAAGTGAAGTCTTTCATGGTACTGACTCTTCTGAGTTAAAGGGAAATTTCCTTTTCGATTATTTTCGTTGCAGGAATGGATAAGCGGATTGGGGATCTTATTGTGGCCTCCTTCATTCCATCATTCGGTTGTGCCTGACATGATTTCTTATCCTTGTATTGGGATCTCCGTTCTTAATCTCTGCTTCCTGCCATCCTAATGCCCGCCTTTGTTAATATAGGCATATAGCTGGTTAGCAGTTCTTATCCCACAATTAGGTTAAAAGGAGTTAAGGAAACAATTTTGCAACTTGTTGTGAAGTCTAGCTGACCGCAGAAGTAAGGGTGCGGGTGTGGGTGCAGAAAGTTTTGTCCAACATGAAATTGATATGCATACTTTGTGGCCTTAATTTGTAGAGTTGGACAGTTTCTTTCCCTTGGGTAGCTACTTTCATTGATATGCATGCTTTACATTGACAGTATATAGTTAGAGTAAATAAAGAAGAACAATGATGAGTAAGATAACAGGGAGAGTTTCTTTAGTTCTCTTCTGTAAATACTTGTTTGAGTACTGCATTTTCTTACCCCGGACGCATATGGTTAGTCATGTCACATTCAAGAGTTTTCCCCTTTGACATTTAGTTTTGTGGTGTATAATGCAGAAGTATTTGAACTGCACATGGAGGAGTTGCGAGCAAAGCAAGAAGAGATTTATAAGCGAGACAAAGAAATCAAACTACTTGAAGCAATCATACAGACACTCGGGGGTAGAGATTCGCACTCGACAAGTTGAACCCTTTCCTTGTAATGTATTATTGGGGATTTCTGACCAGTCGAAAGGGAAAAGTATCACTACTCTGTACTTTCTGTTGCATCTCCTCCTTGTTTTCTTCCCGAGTAACCTTATATTCAAAGGGCTCCAACTGATTGTATGCAGATTCTTTTGGTAATGAAATATTTACATAAGCCATTGGGGGAGTCCTTTTCTGTAACATGAATTACAGGTTGAATTCTGTGTCTCACCTCCTAAGTTTACTGTATATTCATTCCAAACTTTGCTTTGTGCCAACTTTCTTTTGTGAAAAGAGAACATCGTAGTTTAGAAAAGGGAACGCAAATTCTACAGGAGGTTATAATATTTTGTACTCTTGCAGGTGAACTTACAAAAAGTCCACCACTTAGCGGTGGCGGATGTATAATTTGTATTTATCGGAGGCTGAAACAATATTAATGGCAAAAAATATACCGAGTATTGAATGCAGGTGAACTTACAAAAAGTCCACCACTTAGCAGTGGCGGATGTATGATTTGTACTTATCACCTATCGGAGGCTGAAACAATATTAATGGCAAAAAATATACTGAGTATTGAGCGTAGCCGATATTTAATTTTATACACGAGGCCAAAAAATAGTTGGTAACTTAAAATTTTTAGGGGAGTTTTTCTACACATGTAGAAGAATTTTGTGGATTTTTATGCTTGCCAAGAATTTTGGAGGGGTCAATCGCATAGAACTTTTCTAAATTAATACTAAAAGTAGTGCAATTTGGACCTAGGTCAACATTTTTACAGATTCTGTTTTTATCGGAAAAATAAATTTTTAAAACGACTATTAAAGTGGCTAGAGATGTTAAAAGAAAGTCGGTGGATCGACCAAGCCGGAAATTTTTTTGGACGCTTTTGTAAACTAGTTTCAGCCTTTCGATTTTATAATAACGAAATTGAAACCAAACATATTTTGTAAGCACATCTTCGTCATCTTTTCTGATTATTTTTTAATTTCATGTCAAATTATAGTCGTTTGTTTTGACTAAGGTAAAAATAAAGTTGAAATTTTCAAAAATTTTAGACTCGGTCCATATTTTTATACTTTTTTCAATACGAATAATACTCGTTGTTTTTCAAAAGTCTAAACCCATACTAACCCCCCTGCATGAAATTTGGTGGAAAATGCCAACTTGTTTTTGGGAAGAGTAAGTACTTCATAGTAGATTAAATAAAATAGTTTACGGGGAAATACAACACTAGCACAAAAAGCTACAATGAAATATTAAAATCAGCACTAGTCCAAAATAAAAGTTGTTGATTGCCTATAACTTAAGAAAATATAAAAGATGTCAGTGTCCCTTTAGCGAGGCAAAGGCCGTGATGAATATCCTTGCAACCAAATTTTAAAATCTTGAAAAAGAAACCTTCGAAAACTCCTGTCTGGGGTGGAAATTGTCCTTTTTTTTTTTTTTTTTTGAGCCATGGAATCCTTGATTAACTTGAAATATCAATTTCTCTCCTTTTTTATTTTATTTTCCCCATATATTTTCCCCTATCAGGTCAACGGGTCAATAACCTACAAAAAATTGAACCGAACGGCCCGACCAATCACCAAAGCCGACAAAAAAGAGCGGTTCACGTACCCGGCTCACCGACGGCCTTTTCTTGTGAGGTCGAATGTCGAAACAAATCCTCTCTCTCTAGAAATTCAGACAGACAGACGACGTTGCGAGTCGAGTACAGCCGTACCCAAATCGGTGCCGCCATGGAAGAGAAGCCACCGCGAGCCAACCTGAAGCGCTCCTTCCCTGAAGACGATGACTCCAACAAACCCTCCACGTAAATCTCTCCCCCCTGCAAATTCCACTATATCTACGTTCTACGCACATATACCTGTACATGTACATAATCCTCTGTATATATATATATGTTGCTCGGTTATTTGTGTTTGTATTTAGCTCAAAACCCACCCTCTCTAAATCGAAATGTGAGCGTAGAGGAGTATTGAGAGCACGAGCGGAAGGTGTTACTGGAATATTATGCGACCTAGGTTACTGCTAGGGCTGCAAACGACCAAGCGAGCGAGCGGAGTTTTAGAATGGTCAGGTTTGTTTGATAAGTCCTTAGCCATCTCGGGCTCGGGTCTAGTGAAAATTGGATGAGCCAAGCTTGCGTAGGCTTAGGGCCGCAATTTTTTTTATTTTGTTATGTACATAAATAAATGCATATATAAAATTATAGATAAAATATACACATAATTTTATAACAATGTTAAATTTTTTATGTATGTGCTACGTACAAGTCGTAAAAAATTTCGTATGCGTCTCTATAAGTTTATAGATATACAAGTTTGTACATATTCAAGGTTAGGTTATGCATGAAATTCTCATTATATTTATGCGTTCCAGATTTGTGAGCCTAATTGAGTGGATACTGTCATATTAAGGCCCTATCCATTTATTAAACGAGGTTCAGGTTTGGTTCATTTCATATGAGACGAACCCTTACCAAGTCGAATCTCGAACATTTCGCAAATGACTCGGTTCATTTGCAGTTCTAGTTCCAGACTTCCATTATGAACTAAAGTATGCAGTAGGCACAGTTCAGAAGTGATGACTAAATCTCTGTATATAGTATATACGTATAATGGATATAATGACATTAAACATTGTTGGCTATTTTGTGTGTGTGTGTGTGGCTTACTGGCTTCAGAGCTTGGATCTTTTGTGTGTTGCTTCAATTGAGTTAAGTACTTATAAGGGCCAAGGGGCACAATTCAGAGGCAGGTCCCAAATAAGGATGGTAAATGGGTTTATCCTCTCTTATAGGAACTCGTAGATTTATTGATGACCATATTGATCATAGTAAGGCATTTTCTGCAGTTGTGGAATATAACTTTCTTTTATGCTCAATAGGGGAGTGATGGATCCAGAGGTGGCATAGGACCATCCCTTCCAAAGATTTTTAAGAACACTTTTATGATACTAAAGAGTTGTACTATAATCGAAAAATGACAAGGGTTTTCACCCCCATGTTTCGATTGTTTGCATCTCCAAAGTTGGGATTCTCGATCCGTCCCTCGTGTAGTGATTTGCGGAGGAAAAAGGGAGAATAAATAAGCTTTACAAATTCCTTTTGTTTTCCTCTCGAACCCCTCCGTAAGTTGGTGTCCAAATACAGTGTTAGGATAAACAATTTGCTTACGTAATGGTAGTTTTGAATACTTACAGGCAAAAGAGAATTAGGTTTCCAAAGGGTAAGAAGGTGAAACCTGGAGAAGAAAAGGTTGATGTATGGAAGCCTTCTGAAGATGCTCAGAATACGAAAAATGATCCTCGTCATGCGGCGAAGGAGCGTGCAATGCGGCGGAATCAGATCACTACCGAACTCTTTAGTGAGGAAAATAGAGGGATGGTTCACGACATTACATCTGTGGAAGTTAAATATGCGGTATGGTTGTCCATTTTTTATATCAAGCTAGTTGCTTATGTGGTTCTCGTTAACTCTTGTTGCTATTAAATGTCTTTAGACTAGTGTCTTGATTGTTTGTGTGGGACCATACTGGCTTTGGATAATGGGCCACCATGCTGAAAGATGTGAAATCTAGAAATGGCATGTGGATAATGGGCCACCATGCCGAGAGAACTTGCAATCTCACATCTAAATGATATTATGTTTTCGGCTTGTATTTTTGCACATTGGAACAAATTTTCCAAGTATTATTTATTTTGTGTGTGTGTGTGGATAGATAACTCGAAATATAGTTTCTTCTTTAGCTTTAATTCAATATCTAAAACAGATACCTTATCTTCTCGTTGGTGCTTGAAATCTCCCATTTTGAAAGAACAACTGTTTATTAACATCCAGAAATGTGTGTCATTATGTTACTTTGCCCATTCTCCAAAGGGTTTTGGTCACTGACTTGCTATTTACGAGCATCTGGGAATTAATGGTTATAGGGAAGCCCTAATGTTTTTAAGCAACTGCAATGTTGATAATATTGTGTAACGGAGTGAACTATCTTTGTTAATGGCAGCTAGTTTCTCCGGCAAGATAATTGCTATCTATATGTTATTGGAACAAGGGAAAGGATAGCCAATGCTAGAAATTTACTTTTTGGCAGGAGGGTGAGACATTTGTTGATGACGGGATTCAGATTGAACCTTTTAATTTGGAACAAGAGAGAGAAGAAGGCTATTTTGATGAACAGGGAAATTTTGTTGAGTACATTGATAATGAGATCAAGGTACTATGTCACTTATATTAACTTTTGCCATTTTTTGGGAATTGAGTTGTTAATTTCCAACTTTCGTATGATTAATTGCAGGATGCTTGGCTTGACAGTGTTGAGGTTGATACTAAACTTGCTCAAAAGGGATTCACAGTGACACATGATGAGGACATTGATGATGACCTTTCATCTGAAGAAATTGGGAAAATTAAAAGGCGAATCGCTGATGCATTGGAGCCAGGAGAAACGGTGAACTCCCATGTTTTTTGTCCCTTACATTTTTGTGGAAGGATTTCTGTATTGTCATGCATATGATATATTCTCACTCAGATTGGCATTTAAACTGGCTGTTCTTTTTTTGGTCAAAAGATGGAAGGCCAAGTATGATATATTTTTGCATGCCCAGCGGTACATACTCTGTAAATTGTGCATATACTAAGGTATAGAATATTGGTGGCTTCATTTTGGGAGGGACCTTGGAGCTTATCAAAGCACTATACTTTTTCTCGTTTTCCAAGGTTGAAATTATGAATTGTGTGCCACCTTGTGAATTTATTATTCAATGACGTGTGTGTATGTGTGTGTGTGTGTGTGTGTTTGTAATGCTGTGCCATATATCCTTGTTTGTATGTTTATAAGGCTGGGAAGCAGAACCTAGTTAACACTGTGCTTTAGTATATTATTTATCTTTGCATTGCATTGTGCCAGGGAGGCATACAAATTTCTATTCTAATATTAAAAACATTAGATCGTTTTATTTTGTGTTCATATTGATCTTCATGACTAGAGGTCTGATCATAGTTGACGAGTTTGGAGGCCATATTAAACTTGGCTCGTGACCAGTTTTCGTACACTGTTAAGTTCTGTTTGATCAGTTGGTTCATGAAAAATGTTTTACACTGTTGAGTTCTGTTTGATCTCCAAATTGTGCAGTAAATATGCACACTATAATTTTCCTGGAATGATTTTCTGGTGTGCTATATAAATTTCATCAGTAAAACTTTATAGCAAGTTTAGGAGTAGTACACAAAATTTGGAAGACAAATATATACAGGAAAGCTATGGCTTTTGTGAAAAACATGTAATCGCGGTGAACAAAGAGGTATGAATATTGCTTGCCTGCGATGTGCTTAAAATTTTTTGGTATTTTATGCATTGCATTGAAATATCCCTCCTCCTGTGGAGTATGTTTTTACCTCTGGGAAAAAAGTTAATTTTGTCGATAGGTACGAATTTGTTCTCTGACTAACATATTGGATAAGTGTGGGCCCACCTTAATCTATGTATGCCTACATTTTATGCAATTCTTCTTTGTGCAGAATGATTATAATTATCTGTATAGGCCTATTAATTGCTCTATTGGTTTAAATGGTTTGTTATCTGTCCAATGGATAACGCATTTACGCTTTTTCCATGGTCGTTTTTTTACTGGCGTTACCATTCCATATATTTTTGCCAGGTTTTTATAGTAGACATTAGTATTTGAATTTTATGTTCGTCACAGGTTTTACAAGCTTTGAGAAGGCTGAAAGGAACATCAAATAACAAGAAGGAAAAGATGTCTCCAGAAACAAAACTTCGCTTTGATCAGCTTACAGAAGATGCCATGAAACTGATGGAGAATGGTGATTTCAGTTAAGTGACTTGTTTTACTTAGATATAATGTCATTGAAACTGATTCTTATGCAATGAGATATTGGCTGCCATGTTCCTGAGTTAGTGGGATACGGAAGTATTGCTATATTGTTCAGACTGAGGAGTGATATATCTGACTCTGCTCCTTGGTTCAACTTTCAATTGCAGATGTATATGAAGAAAAGCAGGAGGTGTTTGAGCGTGAAGCAGGTCGGTATTTTATTTACTTGTTCTTGAACTGATTTACAGAATCTCATTTCCTAAGCTTGTTGCTCTGAGAGTCGCTCTGAGAGTCCTTTTCTTATTGTTCAAATGATTCAGTGTGGTGCTAGTGGTGAGTCTGTTGCCTGATGAAGCAATATATGGGTGATTTTGAGTGTACGAGTATATTGTGCCACCTTTGCTTCTTTAAGCCTGTGTTTAGATATGTTTTAGCAGTTGTCCTCCATTATCGTTCTATTAGTACCTCTTTTTGTTACCTGTTGGGTGTATTGCTGCAGCTTTGAGCCTTAAACAGCCGGAAATGAATGATACTTTTTTTGGTTAAATCAATTTCATGTTCATGTGTTTCAAGGATGTCTTCATCCTCTAACATGTATTGCACTTGGTAGCACTAAAATGTGTGGATTCTTTCTCACGGCCTTTTTCCTCATCTGCAGAGGGATATGAGAAGTTGGCACGAGCTAGAGAGGAGGGTATGTCAATGGATTTGGGCAATAATTTTGTTGCAAATGGAACGAATTTCGGGGGGCCATCTTCCGTACTTGACACAGCTGTAGGGCCTTCAAACCTGAATGTTCCCTCTGAAGGAGTTCTACCTGATGGTGATGATTCACTTGATATGTTCGCGGAAGATGACGAAAGTGCTGCTGCCAGTGCAAACCCTGACGGGGGTAATTTGGTTTCTGGTCCTAATCACGACAGAATTGGTCAGCCCTCGGAAAGTAAGCTTTAAATAACAAGTTTAAGAAGTCCAGGGGAGTGGGTATTATTACTCGTTTTTGTGGTTTTTATTGTGTATAATTTGTAATTGCTTTGTTCCGCAGGTGGAAGTTGGGAGAGTGACTACGTATTCGATGAGGCTTCCGGGTATCCTCTCTCTCTCTCTCTCGTGCGTGTGGTTGGATGCCCAAATAAAATGAAGTTTCTAACAATAGCTTATTGATTTTTTGTTCCTCCAGGTACTACTATAGCAGTAGCTCGGGTTACTATTATGACCCATCTTCGGGATTGTATTGTTCTGCAACGTCGGGACAATGGTAACTTACATGATTATATGTGCTTTGGATACTTAGATTTTTTTTTCTTCAACAAAGTGGCCTTTTTTAATTAGTATAAATACCAGTTCAAAAAAAAATTAGTATAAATATGTTCGACTTTTGTTGGAAGACTGAATCATAAAATACGGTAATATGATCAATAATATGGAGTCAGAGAATGGAAAGCAAACAATTCACGGTGGAACTCTTACAAAGACTAAAAAAGATGTCATAATGCACCTGAATTTAATGGATAAGTTTGAGAAGACTTACCCATAAGTTACCAAAGAAGTGATGTAACATGCACTTTTTTATTGTCAACTTGCTATCAAATTTACTCGGTCAGTCTCAACTAATTTTCCGCTGTTCTAGTTCACCCTTATCAGAAAAGTGTTACATATATTTTTATCTTCCAGAGTTGTATCTGAGTTTTCAACCCTCAACTGTGGATATATATATGGGACTTGGCCCTCAAGTCTTTGTCACCATGTGTGTCCTTTTGTCCCTTGAGAACAGATTTTCTGCCAGTAGCATTCAGTATCTAGTAAATAATTTTTGGGTGTCCTTATTCACCCTTGACAAATATTATCCAGTGCGTACCTACCGTAGGTGTTAGGAATCTAAAAGGTAGCAAAAAAGTTTGTCTCAGGAATAAATGGGTTTGGAAATTGGAAGAAAGGCGGGTTTTAGAAGCTATCGTGGGAAATATTACGATAGTAGAAGGTTTATGCAGATCATTTAGACGAGGTGTATGTTGCAGCAAGAGAACATCCGGTGACGACTTGAGATTATTGGCTTCCTTTGACATGAATGTTACCTCTGAAAGAATTACGATCCATTACCAATTATTCGGATTCCGTCGTCTTAGAGAACATGTATTTTGGTTGGATGAGAAGTCATTGATGGCCGTAAAAGAAGTTTATCTTTTTCATGTGTTCTGTTTTTCTTTCTTTGTTCAACCTTCTATATAAAATTCTTTCCCTTTGCTATATACTGATGGTCTATTGACAGGTTAGATAAATAGGTTAGGCTTTGGTAACCCAAAGCAAATGCTATGGGTTGCCATATCATCAAGTAGGCTTTTGGTAAAAAAAAAAGTGTAAATGGTAGTTTTGAGGAACTTTTTTCCTCAAAAATTCATCATAGGAACTGGTTGCCTCGGGAATTCAGGGGGCTACATTAGGCTCAACTTTGCATGACGATATGGCTAGTTAATTCTATGTTCAATGATTGCTCTCAGATATTAAAATAATTTAATCTGCATGCATTCCATTTAAAAAAAAAAGAGGAAGAATCTGTATGCATTCCTTCGGCTACGGCTTACTCCTTTCCTTGACAGGTACTCATACAACGAAGCAACAGGTTCATACGATGAAATTCAAGAGGCTCCTTTAGGCATATCAGCTGATGGAGACTACAACGCTTCTGTATAAATACATGTGCGCAAAATAAAGTTAGTTGTGTAGAGGCAAACCGCGTCCTAAGAAGGATTCATCGTGTTTCTGTTGAACCATTTTAAAGGTTAGAGTGATTTTTTTCTTGTGGACATGTACTGCTTCTAGATGTATGCACGGGAATTTTCTTCGCTCTTGAGCTCCCCTTTTTTTCCTGGTATTTTCTTTCTGGAAACAATGTTTATCTTCTCAATCTTCAATGATCTCCAATTGCAGATGTTACTACTTCTTTATTTCCAAACAAGAATGTTTTGTGCAGTCTCATCTAATCTATCTGTAGATATTACAACATACTCACCTCCTATATATATCACTGTTTCAGTGGTATTCTGTGAGCAGCCACTTTGTGCATTTATTGCCAAAGGTTAGGTCTGTCTCCAATCCATCTGTTTCAGTGGTATTCTGGGAGCAGCCACTTTGTGCATTTATTGCCAAAGGTTAGGTCTGTCTCCTATCCTTCCCCCGCCCATACCCCCAATTATTGGGGATTAAATGGGTTATGTTATTGTTGTTGTACTCACCTCCTATATGCATGGTTAAATCTTGTTCTCGTATTTGTATTGTTATTTTGGATAAATGTAAAGCCCTAGTTGAACGAACATGCGTGATTACCCATCACCGAAGCGAGGAATTGGCTGGGATTAAGATACGTTCGTAGTTCCGTCATCCAATGGGAAACCTTGATTTCTCTCAGGATGTATTGGAACAAAAAAAAATTGGTAGAAGATTAGGAGACGGAAATTCTTAGATGCGAGATTTGGCTTGCAACTTCCTTAATATTCAGTTAGAACCGGAGTATATTATACTTCATGTCTCACTTTCAAAGTTACATGCTTCTTCTTCCCAGAAGTGGGATGTTGTGGCTGAAGCGAGAATGACGACGAAAGAGAACCAACTTAGGAAGTTGCTCGGGTGCAGTTGGATAACCATAAATAGCGAAACTCACAGCTTCTATGTAGCAGACAAAGCCCATTCTTGTTCTGATATGATTTATGAAATGCTGGAGGAACTCCAGTGATGAAGGGAGACGACAATTCTCCTGATTTTGAATTTTTGACGTGGTTTTGGATAACAGCGGTAAACAAGTTATTCGACACAATCAGGGACAATGAGCACTGGTTTGTGTCTATTCATAATCTGTAGCATCTAACGTCATTATCTTCGACGACGTTAATATGCAGATTGCAGATTATTTGTTCTTTTGCAATACAAGAAGCCAAGATTTTCCGAACTTCAGTGGTTCAGGAATAACAAGGAAATGTTTCAATTCTCTGCGTGATTGGGGCATGACATCAACCCGGTGTCTAAATTAAGTCTAGCAGATTAGCTTTTCAAACGCATTATTTGGCATCATCTCAACGAAATATGAATGACCACTTGATTGGCAATAGCTAAATTCTACTAGTAGTTGTGTTTGATTGGATGAGAAAATTAAAAAAATAAAAATAAAAACATCTATTGATTTGAAATGAATTGGATTGAAACACAATGATATACTGATATTTATGAAGAAAGGAATGATAGTTCTGAAATGACTATAGTCATTTCCATTGTTTGGTACCAAAATGTGCTTTTGGGCCAAATTATGAAACTGTATCTCCAATGGTGGGTTTTATTTTAGAACCAAATAATTTCAAATTTAACTTTCCTTTCATCTCAATTTTCTCTACTTTTTCTTTTCCAATTTAACTATCTACGCCATTTTCAATCCCCGTTGTCATATAATGAGTTTTTTAGTTATGAATTTAGTTAATTGGTGGTTGTAGGAGCCTTAGTGCATTGATTCATGGTAACATATTACGAGCTAGAGTAATAATCTATAATTCTAATTCTAAGGAGACGGGAGGAAAATGAACAGAAAACGTACAGATTAGCTCGGAGACTCAATTTTGGGTCTCATACGAACTATCCAAGCGGATCATTCATTTTAGAATAATTTTTCGAGAGGGCTCCGCCAGAAATCACGTTAATCAGACGTTTCTTCTCTGTGTGTGTCGATCTCTCACTCTCAATCCAACAGTCGAGAGTTTCCACCGTGGTTACATATTCCGGCCTATATTTTCAGATTCCAGCGACTGCTCCAGTTTCCGGCAATTTTCAGGTATACTCCGGCTCTCTCTTGGTAGATAGCAGTCGGGATTTGGTGAAGTGGCAAGGAAATACAGAACCAATAAACATTTGTTCCATTTTAGAAACCAAATTTGGCCTCCCAGTGAAGCCGGATTTTTTTGTTTTGGTTCTATATTACGAGTATAGAACTGGTTATGGAACCAGCGTTGGACTAGGCATTTCGGATCCTTGATGACAACCCACTTCGCCGCAGGCAAGACATTTGCATCGCTTACCCATTTCACCTCTCGTTCCTACTACACTTCTTCCCCTGTTCTTGACCCATCTCTCTCTCTCCTCCACCTTCTCCACCTCTCCATCTCTCATCAATCAATCTCTCTCACCAAACGGTCGCATACCCGCCTCTACCGCCTCGGCTTCGACCTACACCCCATCATAGCAACCAAACTCATCTCTGCATACTCTCTTTGTCAAAACCCGCACGCCGCCCGACTGGTTTTCAACTCATTCCGATACAAGAACGTGTATGTATGGAACACAATGATTAATGGGTATGCGAAAAATCACTTGTACAATGAAAGTTTTCACCTGTTTAGCCACATGTGTTTATGTGAGGATTCTTCGCCTGATGATTTCACGCTTTCGACTCTTTCGAAAGCGTGTGGTGATGTTGGAGACTTGTGTGCAGGTGAAGCCATGCATGGCAAGTGTATACGTATTGGGTTTTTATCAGATATAGTTGTTTCTAATTCCATTGTGTCTATGTATTGTAAATGTGGGATGTTCAATGGGTCGTGGAAGGTGTTCGATGAAATGCCTCAAAGGAATGTCTCTTCTTGGAATGCTGTAATTGCAGGTTTAGTTAATTACGGGGAGGATGGTGATAGTTGTGTATGGAAATTTATAAAGAGTATGCGAGCTGAAAGGTTGGAGCCCGATGCGTTTACTATTTCTAGTCTCCTTCCTTTGTGTGGGGGAGATGCTGGGAGATCGAGATATGGAACCGAGCTTCACTGTTACATTGTGAAGAATGAATTGGATGTGGGTTGGGGTTCTGATGTTCATTTGGGATGTTGCTTGATTGACATGTATTCTAGAAGTAACAAAGTTGACGTGGCTAGGCAGGTTTTTGACCGCATGGAGTCTAGAAATGTTTTTGTTTGGACAGCAATGATAAATGGTTATGTACAGAATGGAAAATCAGACAAAGCCCTAGTTATGTTTCACGATATGCAAGTGAGATATGGAGTAGAACCCAACAAGGTATCTCTTGTGAGTATTCTCCCTGCTTGTAGCTCGGCTGCTAGCTTAACAGGTGGGAAACAAATCCATGGGTTCGCCATTAGAAAGGAATTGAATTGTGAACCTTCTTTATGCAATGCTCTTATCGATATGTATGCCAAGTGTGGGAGCTTGAAGTGGGCAAGGCGAGTCTTCACCGATCATTCTTTTGTTAAAGATGCAATATCTTGGAGTTCGATGATTTCTGCCTACGGATTGCATGGAAATGGTCAGGAAGCCATTTGTTTATATGAGAACATGCTACAACAGGGGATTAAACTGGACATGATTACAATTGTGAGTGTACTTTCTGCTTGCGGTAGGTCAGGATTGGTAAATCAAGGCCTTAATATTTACAATTCGGTCGTAAATGACTATGGGATTAAACCAACCCTGGAGATATGCGCTTGTGTCGTTGATATGTTGGGTCGATCAGGCCAGTTGAAGCAAGCATTCGATTTCATTAAAACAATGCCTGTGGAACCTGGTCCTAGTGTTTGGGGAGCTCTTTTAACTGGTTCTCTAGTTCATGGGAATTCTGATATGCAAGATTTGGCTTATAACTTCCTTATTCAGATAGAACCTGAGAACCCTTCTAATTATGTCTCAGTTTCGAACTTACATGCTTCTTCCCAGAAGTGGGACATTGTGGCTGAAGTGAGAACAACGATGAAAGAAAAGCAACTTAGGAAGTTGCCTGGGTGCAGTTGGATAACCATAAATAGCGAAACTCACAGCTTCTACGTTGCAGACAAAGCCCATTCTTGTTCTCATATGATTTATGAAATGCTGGAGGAACTCCATTTGGTGATGAAGGGAGACGACAATTCTCCTGATTTTGAATTTTTGACGTAATTTTGGATAACAGGGGTCTGTAGCATCTAATGTCATTATCGTCAATGGACGTTGTCTCGCTGGCTTCTCGGAGCACTGCTTTCATGCTATTTGTAGAGCTTATTTTAACAATTTTTTTAAGAGTGGAACTTGTACAGTTTTATGGCTCTAGTTTATATCTGCTACTTAGATGAAATTTAGTTATAATCTGATATACAGATTGTAGATTATTTGTTCTTTTTCCGACTAAATTGTAAGGTGGTTGTTTTCTGCGTAATGAGAATACCTAAGTTGTGGACACTTCCTGGACTACTGTCTTTTATTTTCCAATCTTAAGTTATGCCCTGAAGAGGTTTTTGTTGTGTGTAGGTGACAATGAGCATTGTTCAAATGGCAAGTAGGGCTTTCACATAGGCTGATCCTGCCACTCCGTCTTGTCCCGGTAGCAATGGATTGGTTATGTACTTCTTTTATCTATTAAAAAGTGTTCAACAAACCTGTATGCCCATCTTTGTTTGAGCTCCTACAGTAAATTTCATTTATGTATTGGTAGCTAGGTTGCTCAGCTAGTATTTAAATGTTTGAGGTTGAAGTTCCATTTTGCTTTGTTTTTCATGGGAGGAGAGAGAATGCATTCTTTTCACTGTATTTCCGACTCCGTTAGACTTCAACTTCTGATGTACCTGAGATGGTCAACTGAATCGCAAATTGTTGATATTCCTTCTTTGTTCTCTTTTTATATCTTTGCTGGTGATTGGGATGATGGTCCAAAAGAATGAAAGATTTATGATCTTATCAAAACTTTATCATCTACCGTACCCGGCATTCCGAAGGTTTTTCTTTTTTTCTTTTTTTGAATTTTCATCCTTTTTTTTAATTTTCATCCTTCGTTTAGTTAGTAAAGTTTTCTGTTCCTTAGACTCAAATATAACATGAACTAGTTGCATTATCTTTGCACTGCCCATTCTGGTAGCAGCTCATCAAATTCAAAAATGAAAACCTTCCCTTTTTCACCTAAGAAGAGACCTTATCATCAATTTGGTGACCAAGTTAAATCGCTTCATGTTTGAATCCTTCCGGTAGAATATCTTACCAAATTCCATCCCTACTCGAACTTTTTAAATCATGCTAAATTAGCTCCGATTAACATTATTTCGGCATGATTATTTTTCTCGACGATATTTAAAAATTGAAATATTGCGATCGTGATGTCGTATCTTAAAGGCAAAGTTTTCACTTGTGAAAAAGTATATTGTTTTTTCAAGAAATAACAATACTGAAAATAAGTATCTTCGTCCCAACTTGTTTTTTCTTATTCAGCATTCCTTGGAATCTAAACCTTTGACAAAGCATGTCAAAATGGAGACCCACCCACATGGCTGTATTATTGTGTAGTTCTATCCGCATTGGAGTAATTGATATAGACTTCTAAAATAAAGCAATGACATTGCTTTATTCAGCCTTATTCATTTATACAGCCTTATACGACCTTACTAATATATACATGCGTATTCACCTTTTATTTACCCTTATTGGTCTTCTTCGATAACAAATGGAATCCAATGCTCCTAAAAAAACGAAACATTTCATGTGACCACACAGGAACATTAATTTAATGAGGTTTTGTAATCAATCATTCAATGCCAACCAATGGATGGTCAAGTCAACATCTATTTTTGTACTGCTACAGCTTTATTCATCATCTTTATTTGTTGATATCAGTTTTTATAACACTTTATTCATATCTGACGTCTTATCAAGCCTTTATACAGCTTTATTCATATATGTAAGATTGGTCTCCTCCTGAACTTGTTCAGTTGAATTCCAAGATGACTCAAAACTATGTCTATAAATTAATTTCAAACTTATGATATTTCTTCATAGCACTTCATAGTCGTGACTTACTTGTATCACAATGGCAAGTAGAGGATCAAGTTCTAGGGTGTAGATACTTCTCAGGTTCAAGGACCCATACTGGAAAGAAAAAAAAACCAGCCCTAAAGATTACTATGTTTGTCTTCGAGAAGAATGAAAGTTTAAAGTTGAAGAGCAGGAGGGATTGGTTGCCAGAATCTATGGGAAAATAATAAAGGAAATGAGAGGAGAAAGAAGGTTAAAGGGGGCAGTGGGGGGAAGAGGGCAGCGGCCGCTAGGAAACCCTAAGGAGAGCTTCCCCTTGCTGCCTCCCCTCTCACTCTCTCTCACTCTTTAAACTTTCCTCTGCCCCCTACATTTATTTTAAGGGGTGTTGGAACAAATATAGTTAAGTAGGAAAAGGCAATGGAAGAGGTGGAAAGGAGAGGCAGATAAACAGGTGATAATTAATTTGAGGGAACCAGGGCCCTATAGTGAGGGAGTTTACTACATGCGTGTAGTGAGCTTCCTCGGCCGTTTGATCAGCGATTAATGGTCCGGATCATCTTACACTTTAAAACAACATTTTTACATTTACTTTAATCCCAATTTATCCGAACCGTTGATCGCCAATTCGATGGCCAAGGGAGCTCACTACATGTAAATAAAACTTAGATAATAAAATCATGATTATTAAACAATAAGCAAATAAAATATTAATTGAAAATTCAAAAGGTAGTTGAGAAAAAGGATAGCTCGAAGGTAATTGGGAAAGGGTGAAATTTGGCAGAGACAATGCTCAAGCAGCTTGGCCAAATTATGCCAAACAAACGCTATAGCAAGCCATAAATAGCATTTGACACCCCAAAAATGGCTCTGCTGCTACTAAAATTGCTCTCTAAATCTAAATCCACCATTCCAACTCCAAACAGTCCAAGAAAACCTCGATTTATACTAACATGGGTATCATCACGTACGTAACTAAACCAACTCTAATTCTCTTTACGGAAACACCTCACTTCCCGATGATTCATAAGAAGCAAGTACGGCCACCTACTGGATCTCACTAGAACACGTGATCTCAATTCTCGATCATTGCACTCGATTTCATCCCATCATCTTAATGACGTAATCCTCTTAGACATGAATTGTCATTTACATCCCAGTTCCCACCGTGTAAGCGTGCACAGCAGACAACTTCTTGTAAAAACCAGGTTGAGAACATGAAAGCTTTGGTTAACATCTTCCAGCTCTTGCCTAGGAAGGGCAATCTTGCCCACCACTAGAAAGACCTATACACTTGTCTTCAATCTATGCAAAACAAAGAAATTTAGCATTCAGGTGACAGAAAATGTCATGTCAACAAATTAACCGATATTAGTTCGTTACCCATATTCGACACTGTAACAGAGAGAGAGAGAGAGAGCGATGACATAAATTTGCCTACGGAAGATAAGGACATGAAGAAAACTGTGACAATCAGGTGACTAGAGGAATGCGGGCACTGGAAGATCAGGATTACAATGATCCCACGAATGCATGACATCCTATATCGCACCACATAAAGGTATAAAAACAGCAAAAGCGAACCAATTAGCAAGTGAAGAATTGGCAGTCCGCAATTCAACCCGAGGGAGAATAGCAACGGCTCAGCAATGGAGGATTCAGTATGACTTCAAAGCTACACCAACAAACTCGTTTCAAACGAGAGAAAAGACATCAGCTACAACTTCACAGCTACAATCACCAGCCCCATGTGCTATGGAACACAAAGTCAAACAAACTAACAGATCGATGTTAAAATATTTCTCTAATGAAATGCTCCATACAAAATAAAGAACTAAAGTTGTTACCCTCATTTTCTGTAACAATCGCAATGTTCAGACATGCCTAGCCGAATTCGTGTAATCTAACAGGTGCATCCCCATCAGTGTCAAACAGCTACCGACCTTTTCTACGACTACCACAGCAAGAACTTCTCTGATTCATACCCCTTGTAGTTTGATCACCAAGAATAACAAGACCAACATCAGAAAGTAAAGGACATTCATTTTTCTAATGTGAACGAGCTGAACCATAAATCTTACCGATCATAGTCACATGGGAACCACACTCAAAGAACTGTTCCCTGCAACCGACATATGCTGCTATTCACAACCAGCACCGGGATGACCTTAACTTTTATCTACAGAATAATGGCACCAACAGCCACAAGATCACCATCCCAGCCAACGACCATTTTCAATCTCTCCCGATCATTAACTATAAAACCCAGCATTTGATTCACGATTAATTAGTAAACATACATTTTCACAGGGACACAGAATCAACAAACGCATGCTTTGTCTTTTTTTTCCCTCCTTGGCAGGGTGTGGAGGACCAATGTGTCAAAACCAAATAAAAAGGAACAATTAAAAGAAAGAACAAAATGGAAACCATCCTAAGATAAGAGAACTCCACCACTTAAACAGTCGAATACTAAAAGTTTCACATTAATACTAATATACCAAGCAACAAAGTACTAAACCATCCACAAGACACCTAGTTCTAAAAGGAAAACAGGTGTGCAAAAGATACTCAGATATCATCTCTAAGTAAAGAACGAAACTCAGAAATAAACCATCAGGAGGACCAAGCCTACCGAGCTAGCACTAACTTTGATTAGAACTTCTTGACAATATAAGCTCCCAACAGCATCAAAATATTCACGCATTTCCCCTCACAATTGCCTCCCCCACCTATTATCCATCCCTTGCAGCATCACTCCTACAAATATCCAAATTCCAATGTCACAAGTTAGGAAATATACATCTATATATATCATCAACACAAGCAACTGATGTAAATACCAAAATGTTAAATATCTCAGTATGCATATATTCATATGCATGTACAAACATGAGTGGGTTGTGTGTGCACGGGAGCGTGTTTTACTCACGTTACTCACATCAAGCTATGACAACCAACTGGTGTAAAGGCCAATGAATTAAACATGTCTACACACATAAGCATACAAGTATGAATATAAAGATATGTTGTACTTGCAGAACTCACATCAAGGTCAGAATTACGAGGAGAAGGGCTTCGAGAATCAGCAGGTCGGCGCCGTGGCGAAACACTCCGAGGGGTTGGAGACCTTTCATCATAGCTGCGCCTGTCCGGACTTTCACCCCTAGAGGAGGGTTTCTTGCGAGGAGATAAACTTCTCCGTGGACTAAGACTATCCCCACGAGGGGAGGCACTGCAAAATCCCACACATCTTAATGTTATCCAATTACAGTTCCCAATAGAAGACAAATAAGACCTTACAGACCTTTGGATGGTGTCTGGTGAGAAAGGGCAAGAAAATAGGAAGGACAGGAGTTTCTCATCAAATCTTTACCATTCCAGTAGAATTGGTGAGAAACAAAGTGGACTAAGAAGAATTCAACATTCCTCTCGTCTTTTATACATTCAAATAAGTTATGTATATGTTACTTTCTGTCCATTTCTCATACTCCTTTTCACCATCCAAAGGTTCTTAAAGCATAAACCAAGAGTATTAAAGACCTCTCAAACGACCGACTCCTGCTCCTGCTCCGATCATCATTATATCGCCCTTTCCCGCGACCTCTGTCATAATCAGGACTTGCACTGCGACTCCTGCTTCGACGGCGGTAATCTCTCTCCCTCCCACGGTATCTGTCACGGTCATACCTATCCAAACTCCTGCTGCGACTTCTCCTCCTTGAGTAGTCGTAGTCTCTATGATAATCATCACGGTACCTGAAAAAGTTAATCAATTGTTACCCATGCAAAATTACATCCCAAAGTAAAGCCTAAAACTTGAGAGGAATCCCTTGTAACACATTCCCACCTTCGCCGAGGGCTACGGCTTCTCAACCTACTACTGGTTCTTGAAACTGGTTCAATAACCCTTCCCTTGTCACTGTAATCAACACATCGTCAGCACATGAATAGAGGCAACCTAGAAATCATATAGTGTAGCTAACCACACACAAGCACCTTCACCGAAGAAATGACACTCACAAGCCAGTTAGAACACTTAAAAGAGATGCAAGAGTAAGGAATACAAGAGAACTTGATAAACATCAACCTCCTTGAAAATTTGCAACAGTAGCCGATGGTAGAAACTCGTCAAAATCTAATATTTCTTGGTACGCATCAAAAAAATATACCCACACTTGGGGTGGCAGGCAGTACTCAAAATCACCATAAAATCAGCCAATAGCTTGTTACTTACATCCTCTCTGCATTTGGCCCGTACTTAGCAAATTGAACCATTATTTCTCGGCCATGAATAAGCCTCCCTGAAAACCATGTTACAACCGCAATCAAGACAAAAGCACCAATATCCACAAATAAATCTCAAAAAAATCAACCAGAGGCTTAGATTCCATTTGATTTCAGTACGGGAGACAAAGTAAACTTTGGCCAAGCACATCACAAGAAAGATTGAATCAATTAGTAATCAAGTAACCATACCCATTGAATAGGATGCTAATAGCTACATAAGCTCAATTAGAGGAATTACAATTAATTCTGCAGTAATAATAATATAATGAGGGCAGTATATAATGAATCTGTTGTTGCAGCAAGTTCAGTGCTTTTCATTCAAGTATGAAATCGCTCCATTGTGAGCCCTCTTCGGACCCCTAAAAAACCCAGGGCCAGCTGGCCTCTGGTCACAACTAATGATGGAATTTTACAGTAGTATGAATCACAAACACATTTTCTACCTTATGCTACGAAGACTCGAAAGGAATACACAGATGACGAAAACAGCAACATCTTAAATGATAAAAGCTTAAATATTCACATTTAAGCTCCCCAATTTATGCTTTACTAGCACCAGAGGACGTGCTCAATACCTGTCCCGGTATCATATTAAAATCTTTTAATGATACATGCTGTTAACATACATATTTTGCCTAATTATGTGTACAATATGCTTTGACAATATGCTTTTGGGGTAATGTTTTACTGGTAATTAAATGACATGCTAATTTACAACCACCAATATAGTGCAACACCAAACATTCTATGTATTGTTGTGAAAAAAGTTGTGTTAATAGGCTTTCTTAACTATTATTTCAATGTAAATATTGTGTTCCAATTTTGTTGAGAAATTATCACTATTTTTGTTGATTAATAAAGTAACATCACTTGAATAGAATCGTCTACTCATAAATCTAACAACATTTTAGGTTGTTTTTCATTTTCCCATTATTAGCCACCCCTAATACTTTTAAAGTCAGGAGAACAGACTTGATACCCTCAGGACTCTGGGGTAGAGACCAAACTAGTCAATCTCAATCACCGGAGATCTTCTTAGCCAGGCATAAAAGAAAAGTCCTAGTCAGGCATAAAAGAAAAGAGGACTTATTTATAACGGTTTGCACAGGAGGGACCAAAAACACATAATTTTCCAGGGATAGAATGCACGTAGAAGAGATTTTATACTTTCTACGGAACCCAGGGGTGGCCAAGTCAATGATAGAGATCCCAGGTTGCAGATAGATTCAATCACTTATAGAAATGGAGTTTCCGGAATCTCATCGGTCGTTATAAAGACAAGGGGAGGCCTTTGCCGACTTGAGATACTATGAATACCTTAATTTCTTAACTTTCATACTAGATCGCCCGACTAAGAGTTCCAAATCAACAAAGCGCTTATACGATCTAGACAGGGTTGTACAAGATTGAGGAAGCCTATACTAAGTGACTTAACCTCTCTACTCTTAGGTGTGAGCCGTGTGACAAATTGGCTCATAGAAAGGTGGGCAAGCCGGCTAATTAAAGTGAGGGCGCTGGGATTAATTTAATTGATTGGCTATGGAAATTTCTCTTTTTATTATTGGATAATGCAGGTCAGTTTGCGCGCATCTCAAACACTACATTTTAATGTTGGGCCCCATAAGGCTACATTGATGTTTTAGTTTTTTTTTTTTTTTTTTTTACCTCCTTAATTATAGTCTTGGTCTTTAAGGTCACTATCAAATTAGTAAAATATCTGGGTTCAATTTTTTATTAAAAATAATATATATAGAAATTAATGTTGTGGGTCGCTGACTAAAAGGGGCCGTGTATTATGATTGGGCGGCAGCAAGGAAACAACACAAACAGCAAAGGTGAGGTGGTTCTTTCCTCTTTGGTTGTCAGCTTCTTAGTTTTAGGATGTATGAGCCAAAACTTAAAAAGACAATGGCCTACTAGTCATTTGAGATCAGCTGCTTTAGAAAACAGCCAACTCCCTCTTTTATTAGAGGCGTCGGCTTCTTAGTTTTAGGATGTATGAGCCAAAACTTAAAAAGACAACGGCCTACTAGTCATTTGAGATCAGCTGCTTGAGAAAACAGCCAACTCCCTCTTTTATTAGAGGTAGTAGATAAGTCCATGCTGATGCTACTTGTATATTTTGTACTTCTTATTTTCATTGCAGGTGTTAAGGGCCGGTTATGATGATTCTGTAGTTAATCGGCAAGAGTTAGAACTTGTGGACAGGATAGGAGCAATGACCATGGCTTGGAGTCAAGTTGAAGTGAAAATTCCATAGAAGAGCCTTCTATGTGTCTAGACAAGTCTTCAATGTGTCCAAATGTATCAAAAGATTGCTCTTGGATAATTTTGCTGAGCCATGTGTCTAGTTGAACCAACTTCATATGCCTGGACATATGTTCAGTCCAAGCAGACGGACTGCACCATCCAACCGGACATATCTTAGCTGCACGAAGCGGGAGCAGATGCGGAAGAGCGGAAGTAGGAGCGGGGGAGCGGAGGCACCCAGAAGTTCCCAAGGTTGGGAGCGCTTAAGGAGCGTATATAGATTATATTTAAATATGTATATAAAATATCTTTAAATACTTAACCATTGAAGGAAAAGTGATACTTATTGAAAAAATTCCTCTCTTAGGCTAAGTTTTTCAAATGATTTTAGCAACTGGGTTGCTAAAATCATTTGAAAAACCCACCCTTAAAGGGTAATTTTTTTGGAAGTTAGATATTTTCAATTTGCAAAACTTCTTGAGTCATATGATTTTCATATTCTCATTTCCACACCCTTGAAAGTATGATAATAATTGCTTTAATAGCCCAATAAGCTCCCATCCTAGTTAGGAGCGAGCTCTCCTCTCGAGGGGAGCGAGCTCCTGTCCAGTTCCCATCTTGGGAGCGCCGATTCGAGCTCCCATCCTGGGAACGCACCCATTTTAGAAGGATCCTGCAACTAAAGGACATATCCAGATGACTTTGGCCACTTTTGTTGACCTTTTTGAAGCCTAAAGAGCCAATTCCAGATTTTAAAGATATAAAGGCCTTTTGGGGTCAGTTTTGGACAACACTTTGCCTCGGAACTAGTTTAGGCTTGCTTCAAGCCTAAGCAAAGGTGAAGCAAAGGAAAAAGAAGGGGAAAAAAAAAAGAGGAGAAAGGACAAGATCCAATAGAGTATGATTTCTATCCGAAAGCACTTGAAGACGACTCCTTCCATGACCTGCCAAACTTCTTCTCTAGGGTTAGATGAAAGTTTCTTTCCAAGTAGCATGACTTTTGTAATGGTTTAAGAATAATTTGAACTTTGGTTGTATGACTTTACGGATGCTTTAGGCGACCTTTCACTCATCAAAAATTGGTACCATGAAGAATGGTTTGAATATTACCTATTTCTTTCCATAATTGTGTTTGTATTCTAGATTCCAAACACATTCATACAACCCTGCGAGTAATTGATTCGCAGAACTGGTTGAGATAGGCTATACCTTGTAAGATGAGGTGTGCTATTAGACGATTTGTACTTTGATACGGCTTGTACTAGTAAGACAACTTGTAGTAGGTAACGATAGTCTATGCCAATCGGTCTCCCGTGAATGATTGTATTGACTTGAATGCATAGTTCTTAACCAAATAAAATCATGTTACGAGGAGGAAACCAGATTCAACGCCCTAGAGATTTTTTTTATTTTTTTCCTAACTGTTAACCGAACTAGATTTCCTTTTCTGTTTTCTTAGGTTTAAATTCAAAATCAAAACTTGAAACTCGTTCTTGAATTGGAATTAAAGTTGGTTAAAACTGTTAAGACGTAAACGATACTCGGACTTTTGCCACTATTCTACGGAGTAGTTGCAATTGTTCTATTATAACAAGAAATTTTGATACGGTAACTACACGGTCATTAAACAAGCAAATATTCTTTACTATTGGAAGACAAAGATACTGAAACACACACATCGTGGAGCATTGACTCATTGTCCGTATCAACAATATCTCCAGATTTAATCTGTTAATTTCTAATAACATTCCATAAAAAATAGATGAACCAAATTTTATTTTCAAGAAATTGTCTAGCAAAAATTCTCTTTCTTAATTAATTTGGCCCCTTGAGTCGAACTTCGGGCTTCACCACTCTCTCTCGAGTATAAAATAAAAGAGATACAAAGAGGGAGAGAGAAGTATACCATCTAGCCTATCAACAGCTTTCTGAGCTTCATCTTGGTACTTATAACGAACAAACGCAAACCCACGCGATTCTCCAGTCCTTGAAACAAAAAATTCATTACAATAAAGGAAAATAAAGGGAAAAAAAACTAACAAGAGGGAAATGATATTTGCACTAATTTTTTAGGGATTATCAAGTTATAAATGGATGGGCGGAAACCATGGGGTGGCCCCACCGTGCGATCATTGCAGCAGTCTGAACCGTTAGCCTTATATTGCCAGCAAAGTAGTGTATTCAATCAAAAAATTAGCTTGATCGGAAAGGCATTTCGAAAATTAATATTTGCAACCAACGAAAGGGAAATGATATTTGCACTATTTTTGAAGGATTATTAAGTTATAAATGGATGAGCGGAAACCATGCGGTGGCCCCACCATGCGATCATTGCAGTAGTCTAAACAGTTAACCTTATAGTTATAAGTCCCACAGAGTAGTGTATTAAATAAAATTTATAAAAATTAAAATTAAAATTAAAATTAAAAAAAACAGCTTGATCAGACAGGTATCAGGTATATTGAAAATTGAATTTTGGTTCACAGACGGCTGTTCTCTTTTTTTTTAATCCTCTTGAACTCCTTGTCTTGTCTTACTAGATGCGAAAATGATAACAATACCCTCCATATGTGAAAAGTGAGCCAATAAGTAAGGAATGTTTGATGATTTGACATCAATAATCAATTAAAAAAATTCACTAGTTACATGCGCAAAAAGGAATATTAAAGGGGAGTGCAAAACTCATTTCTCCCGGCAAAATGGTTGCATAAGCAATCCTCAACTAATATACAGGGTCGAAGAAACGCAAAAAAAAAAAAAAAAAAAACACGCGATACTCAATTTTCCATATTTGAAGATTGAATAACTGTACACACATTTATATACTCGGCAAACCCTAAATTTGTGACGCCGATAGCCAGAATTGGCGTTTATTTTTTTGCCTTCTAAACGATTCAATCAAATACCAAAAGAGGAAATCAAAATTAAGAGAGGTATTTAGAAAAACCTTCGATCCCTTGGAATGAAGATGTCCACCACCTTTCCGTACTTGTCGAAATACGGGAACAAATCATCAGCAGTTGTACCTATTTTAATTCAAAAAAGAAACAAACAAAAACAAAAGTAAGGCCTAATTAAACATCCATCGATCGATCGAGGAGAGAAACGAGAGGAATGCGAAATTCTGAGAGAGAGAGGATTACGGAAACTGATGTTGAGGACGAGAAGCGAGTAGGTGTCGATGATATCCGGCGGACCTGACCTTCCGAAATGCGACATCTCTCTCTCTCTCTCTCTCTTCTCTCTCTCTCTCTCTCTCTCGTGTTTCTATTCTGATGATGGAACCTTCATGAAGAATCCAGGTCGGTGGTGTCGTGTATATATAGGCGAGAGGAGAACCGGTGTCGTTCATCTCATGGAAAATTCCAGGCTATGTTATTATATCTCCATTTTAAAATGATTATCTGGTCCATAAAAAAATAATTTAATAATAAATAATGAATATTTGTCAAAAAAAAAGATTAATTTTTTTCTGCAAGCCACTGGATTTCAATAACGAGTTTTTTCATTTCATGCAGAAAAAAATATTAAAATTTGATTTGATATAATATATTATTTTTAAATTTCTCGTTTACGAACCAGTGAAATAAAATTCAATTTCTTTTACCTCTAATTACTCGATATACTATCAATAAGATTAAATTTTCAAGATATAAATGTACTCCCTCCGTCCCAATTTTATAGTCCTTTTTGGAGATTCCAACTTAATAAGGGGACATAATCATTATACTTTTGAAAACATGTTTTTCTTATTTTACCCTTCAATCATTACACTTTCTTACTTTTTTATTATTTTTAATTTCAAAATACAAGGGTATAAGAGGAAATTCCTTAACAATTAGGAGTACCTATTTAGTTTTGAAGTGGGACAATTTTTTTGGGACAACAAAAAGTGTCAATTGGGACCATAAAATTGGGACGAAGGGAGTAATTTTTTAAGTTACCGTTTTACATGCCAAAGACAATCTCTAATTTGTGGTAAATTGCAGTGATCCTCCCCGAGGTATTTGATAGTTGCAGTGCCTAACACTCCAAGTATGACCCATTTTCTCTCCCTCTACACCCACTTCTCTACACGGACTCAAAGGAATTTTGTTTTAACTAAAAAACTATCCCATTTCATTAAAAAAAAAAAAACCCCACAAAAAACCAAAAAAAAAACCCATTTAGAGTGTGTTTGGGCGACCATTTTTCTCATTTTCTGATTCTCCTTTTCAACTTCTGGGTGTTTGGCCAACAACACCCAGAATGAGTTCTCCCAAAATGGATTCTCCAATTTTCAGTTTCTAGAGCAGAAATCAAAAAGAGGTCAGGACCTCCTTTTCCGTTTCTCTTTCTCTTTCTCATTTTCCCCTCAACGGTAACTCTCCATTCTACCCCTCCAAATCTTTTACCAAGAAACCTCCATGAACAGATTTGGGAAAAAAGAAGCACAAAAGAAAAGGAAAAAATTGAAAGCATAAGCAAAACACTGGAATAGTTAGGAATTTCTGAATGTACCAAAACAAAGTTCCGAATTTCTGAAGCAATTACCAATTACACTCCTTAAATCAACTCACCATTTTCCCCGGTTTTCTCACAACGGCATGAGCGATCTCTCAACGAAGTTCACCGTAATCTTCGTCCTGCCGTCCATAGCCACCACGAAGCTTGGCCGCTGGACGATGAACTTGAGGTTTGGGGTTTGCAATTTGAACTGGACGAACTTGCACAGATTGGTGGGTTTTCTATTTGAAGCCTTGGGGAAGATGACACTGTAGGTAAAGTAAGAGAGAGAGAGAGAGAGAGAGAGAGAGGGGAGAGAAATTTGGTTGGGAGCAATGAGACCAGACCACTGTTTATTTTTTTTAAAAAAAGGAAGATAAAAATATATATAACATAATTTATAATCAAAGGGCAAAGTGGTAAAAAAAAACTCATAACTCATTTTCATCATCTTTCTCCCAAACACTACTACTTTTGCAAAATGCATTCTGCATATTTCTCCCAAACACTCCTCCCAGATTCAAAACTCATTCTGGCAATAATCCAAAAAACCAAAAAGCCAAAAACCCAAAAATGAAAAGTTAAAAAGTTGGCTCCCAAACACCCCCTTAATTCCACTAACCTAAAATAAACCAAACCACTTTAATCATGTAAAGTTACGAATCTGTCCCCCTTCAAGTCCCTTATCCTTTGGGTACAAGGGTAGCTTGGTAATTTGGTAACACAACTCAAAAAACCCAATTTGTGCTTATTTTGTTGACTGCCATTTGGGGTCCAGCAAGGTCTGTCAGAGTTGACCGATGATGGCCTGCTTGAGGTGCTGGGTTTTTCGCTGGAGTCTTTCACCTGCCAATTCGGGCCAGTAGATCTACGTATGTATGTTCGAAAGATGGTGTCTTGGGTGTTGGCCCCACCTGCAGATGTGGATCTTCTTGCTTTGATTCTCTCATTCCGAGTTTGTTAGGTCAAAAGATAATATTTGCTGTTGACACCACTTGTTGACAAATGAGGGTTAGGGCTGGTTATTGTTGTTGTTGGGCTTCAATCATTTGGGTGATTTTGTTTGGTTCTTCAACCTTTGGTTGATTTTCCCTCCCCTTCTCCCGGCTTGATGTACCCTTATCAAGTTTCTTAATAAACCTTGTGGTTTCAAAATAATAATAATAATAATAATAATAATAATAATACTCTATTCATCTCAATTTGTTTCTCTAATCTTGGGATTTCCAACTTCTCAAGGCGACATAATGATTAACGTCGAAAACTTTTGAATTTCCAAGGATGCCCCTCACTTTTTTGATACTTAAATGGGAGCGCACACTCTCCAAAGCATAATTTTGGGGAAGAGATAGGGCATTAAGGGAATTTTTTTTAAGTCAACTTAAAATGGAAAAAAAACCCTCCCCTTTTATGAGAAAGGAGAATAGGAACGAAAAAAAATCAACTAGAAAGAATGGAATACAAAAAAAAAAAAAAAGGGAGAGCTTTTTTATTTTTTTCTTTTTTATATCCAACTTTAGAGAGAGAATTTTTGTCCTGATTCATGAACTAACGTAATGTCTAATTTTTGTAATAAAAAATGAGACATGTAAATTTCAATCAATAAATAGAAAAAACAAATCAAGACGGAAGGAGTACTAATATTCCTAGTTTTGATGTGCTAAGAATTTGTTAAATTTAGATACTGAAGTGATGTTCTAACAAACTAAGGCTGAGTTTTTCAAATAATTTTAGCCACCCAGTTGCTAATTTCATTTCAAAATCAACCCTGATTTTGAAATGAAATTAGCAACTTGCTACAATCAGGGTTGATTTTAACAACTGGGTTGCTAAAATCAAACAGAAAACTTAGCCTAAGTTAAAAGTTTGTCAGAGTATCCAAATTTCACTTGAATACTTGGCATGTTCTACTAGTTTATTGAGTTTTTTTTAGTTGATGTACATAAAGAAATGACATGTTTCGTAAAACATGAAAAGTTAAAAAGTCACTAATCTACTTGGTGGAACGGAGCCTTACTTGTGGCTCCCACACCTTTCGACCCCTCTCGCCTCTCATAGTCTCATGCACGATCAGGGCTGCCCCTCGTTTCCGTTGCTCTGGAAGCAAATGGCTGCATTTTAGCAATGTTATTAGCCACGTATACAAAGTATTGGATGGCTGCATTTTTGTTATATGACAAAAGTGAACGAGGAACAGCAGGTGCGTCGGGTGGCAGGATGGGAAGTTGTGACTTGTGAGGCGGGGGGAAAGAGGAGGGACTTTGGTGGCAAGAGGGCGAGGATTGGGCAGAAATATGATGCCAAAACTTCCTAACATACGAGTTTCGTGAATTACGAAATGTCTAAGATAAAGCAACGCGCAACATAGCATAGCTCGGAATAGCTTGAACTTAGTCCTTACCTAGCTCCGCCTTTATTGCGAGAGATAGCAAGAATATAACGACTTCCAACTCACTTGAGCAAAAACGTTGCCCTTATAACAACTTCCGACACTCAGTTGAGAAAAATTGCTGCCCTTCAAGAAGTTTCCTATGAGGGCTCCCTCAAAAAAAAAGAAAAAAGTGCGGGAAAACAATTATGAGCCGTTGGATCGCGTGAATGGCGTAGGATCCAAGCCATTTTTCACAAAAACTATACATGTACAGTTTTGTGAAAACGGCTCGGATCAAGCCCTTCCCGGTATTTTTTTTTTTTTGATGATTTCTCGTGGGGCCCTAAAAAACACCCTTTAAACACATTGGACGGTTCGGATCATCGAAATTCGATCGGGATCAATGAGGTCCGTAACTTAAGAAGTTAAGGGAGTTTGGAGGTGAAGCTCACTGTATATATAATATAACTATATATAGTTATATACCGCCAGACAAAACGTAATTAATGTAAATCCCAGGGCTTGAAATAATTAAATGGCCCTTCTGACTTCATATACTACTTCTAGAGTGGGAAATCATATGATGGCTCATAGAGTCATACAAGCTTCTCAGATAATTCTAGTAAACACAAGCAAATTCTCAGTATTAACGTACTAGACAGAAACAAGCATTCTCCTAAGAGCTTTAGTGATAAGCAAGTTCTCAGCATTACCATACTAGACAGAAACAGGCATTCTCCTAAGAGCTTTTAGTGATAACCGACCGGAGCTGGTGAATCCCTTAACTCCTTCCCCTGGAAATGAATATCCTGCAAGGCAAAGACATCATCAACAAAAGTTCGATTTCAACGGGTATGTAATAGAAAGTATAAAGCTTTTTTATATTCAATTATACAATGCAGGGAAAATACGGAAACAAACACGAATAATGGTGTGTTATACAAACATAAAGTCATTTAAAGGAGACAATGTATGATTTCAAAAAATGGAGTAAAGGATCTAGAAATATAAGCACGTCTTCTTCACAACTCAATGACATCTCGAGTTTCTCACTTCAGCCTTTTGAGAACAAAGGGTAGCCCAAGTGGTAAGGTGCTCCCCTTCACCAGGATAAGGTCCTGGGTTTGAGTCTCACCAGAGTCCCATTCCCTACCCCCTTAGATTAGGATACAGTAGGTTTCTTGCTTGTCAAAAAAATGCAATGCATCTCGACAACAATTCTAAACAATAAGCACTTGTTGCAACCAACCGCACTTTCTTTACGTGGAGAGTTAATGTATCCACGAGCTATTTCCAAATGTTTCAAGTGGAAAACTCAGGGTTAATAGTTTCTAACATTGTCGATGGATATTGTCAATGAGATTACTGATTCATTTAACACTCCCAAACTATACGTGGAGCATCTTCGTCTAATTGCAAAATAACATTTAGAAAAGTCAGTCATGATTCCTTAGGACATAATGGTAACATCCTACAGAAAAAATTTCAGACCTCGCAAAATTCTTTAGTGCCCTGTGCACCAACATAACACCAACATAATCTTAACTATTCCAGTTCCGCATGCCTGGATGCAAACTACCATTGAACAGCTAATACAGGTTTCAGCTGAGCTTTTCAGCAGGTCAAACTCCTATTAACAGATCTGCATTTCATACTTGCTGAGAAGTTTGCAGTTTGTCTGAATGAGTTAGTCAACTTTATCTTCTTGCCAAAGACAGAGTGACATGCAATAAAATTGGTAAAAACTCATTTCATTGACATAATGAAATGTTCTCATGGACTCCAATGGCAACACAATTGAAATAGTCTGATGTAAACTAGTTTCCAAAGGCAAATTACTGCACTAGTGTCCATGGGAAACTTCGACAATTGACATGCAATAGGATGAGTCATTTACATTCAACAACAGTGACTTCACTGTGACTAGTGGGCGCCAGCATATTGTATGTAAATGACACATTTTCGTCAATATTCTTTTGAAAGAAACAGAAAAAAAAAATGCAACACAAAAATGCCCATTATTTGAAATTTCGGATTACCCCATTCTTCTAACTAACATCGAGCAAGGAAACGATGGCCCCAATATATATCGCGTACCATATCTGGTATATGGAAACAGAAGCAAAGAGATGCAGACATGAACTCAAGTTCAATGGCACTTACAGAAGCGAAATGGTTGACATCTCGATGGTGAGCTTCATCAGCACGGATGACAGTTATAACATCCTTCAGGGTCGCATCTTTTGGCAGTCTCCAATAGTCTATAGCTATAGCAGGAGCTGGTACATTTTCAATTTTTCCCTCGCCAATATCCTTCAGGTATTCTGTATATGAATGTATAGCCTCCTCTTCCAGATATCCAACAACTCTATGTGCCACTTTGGGAGAGAGCACATAAAGAACAAAGAAGGCATTGAAAAAGACCCCCTGCACAGCGAGAACCAGAAGCCTCTCATACCACTTGGGCTTCACAAGCTCCACCATGGTCATGAGATGCATCCTCTCGTTTTCTGCTTCTTCAATCAGTGCTTTGATCCAACCACCACTGTGCTCAAACTTGCGCAGAGACCTTAGGTGAAGCAGCATTCCTCCCACCATACCAGGCACGGCAGCCACAGTTTCCAGCATCATTGCACGACAGCCATACCGTCTCTGCAAGAGAATTGCAGGCATTTGTAATTAGTTTTTTTCCCCGGTAAGAGTAATTTTCATTAAAAAGCCCAACCAAGAATACAGCAACGTACATTTGTAATAAGTTGAATAGGAGAGAGAAGGACTCATAACAAGCTTTTTTTACACCAAAATATTTAATGATAAATTTTCATTAAAAAGCCCAACCAAGAATACAGCATCGTACATTTGTAATAAGTTGAATAGGAGAGAGGACTCATAACAAGCTTTTTTGACACGAAAATATTTAACGATAGCCAGTGTACTCTGTTGAGAGATGGTCTTGCACAATTCAATTCTCAAAACAGGAATTCATGGAGCTCAATACCTAGTAAGCACAGACACATCTACCAGATGCACAGTACCTTCCACATCTCGGACACAGATACACCTTGGTCACTTATCAAGCACTTAAATATGTGTCTGATTTTTGTTATTGTGTATTTCTAGTGGCACACATGGGGATACGCTAGGATACGTTGGTGAAATGATGGGTGCACATTAGGACTTAGGAGGTCATAATGCAATTTCTTAAGGTTGGGCCAGCATTAGAACCGACACTGATTCTACGTTCAAGAGTACATATTCAGTGACAGTGACTTTAAATGTTCATAATGTTGGTATTGTTGGTATTATTGTTATACAATATCCTACTGTGACATAAATAATACAATTCATTACCTGAATTTGCAAGATTACAAAGTGTTCCTTACTTTTGGAGAATGAATAAAATACGTCTGCATGTTTGTGTCCATGTCCATGCTTCCAAGCTCAAGACACAGTTTATGCAAGGAGATCATTCTTGTACATTGGATTCCATTGACCTGAAGAAAGAAAAATAGGAGATAAAAAGGGAACCTACCTGGAAAAATATATCTGTGGGAATTCGGAGGATCTTCACAGTCCTGAAAGCAACTTTATCCAGAAATGTTTTTGGTACATGGTGCTTGCCGAGATCTATGGACACGTCTGTTCGGTATGTCTCCCATGGCTACAAAAAGAAGTAAAATTTGACCATCGCACAAAAAAGTGATGAGCTATATTCCAAGCCTTATCATTGACAATACAATAGAAAATAGGCACAACAGAAACCATAATCTAATTAAGTTGATCAATGAGCAACTTAAGATGGGATGGACTGGACTTGTGATTTAATTTTTGGTTGGAGAGAGGCAAATAGTTGTGCACATAATCCAGCTAGATTGGGTCTTCAGTTGGACCGAGGTGAGCAAGTGTTTGATCAAGCGCCAGTGCGCCACTAGAAGTGCTGGATGTTTTATGCTACGACCGTGATGGTCTTGGAGTTCCTCAAGCTACTGCGGCAAGTGTTTATGTTTCTTAGGGCCTAGGCCCTCGTGGACCAAAAAAAAAAAAAAAAGAAACCACGTCTGATTCCACGTAACACTTTGGGCAAACATGTCCACGTTAAGCATTTATCCCTATGCACAACTTAATTCAGCACACCCATTTCAAAGTTTGTAAACAACCCTAAACACTTAATGTCTCTCTGTCAAATAAAAAACCCTGTGAAAAGAGAACCTCAAGACTTCTAGCAAAACATTCAACTAAGCAGTTTACCTTCGAAGTCAGACATTTCAGGAAAAAACAACGAAATGAAAGGCCACTCTTCAAAATATACTGTCCTACTGAGCAAGTTCTTTAACCCTGCCTTCTGATTGTGCCTGGCAGTGCTCATGATATTCCATGATGCGTTTAGACATAATAAAAGTGCAATTATTGCATCTAAGGCTGAATTGTGGAAATTGTTTCTGGAAATATGAAGTAACATGAAGCAACATGGTGAAAGTGTCATAATATTGCTTTTCCAAATCGTAGAACATAGTAACATATACAAAGCCAAAAATATCAGTAGCAGAACCAGACAAAAGACACAAAAGCATTACAATATGTGGGAATAGCATATTGTTGATGCCATTTAACACGTTACTTTTCTCTGCTTATTGCCAACTCAGACATCTGTAGAATGCCTGCCGGTACAAGTCAAATTTGAAAAGAAACCAAGAGTACCTTCCAAAATCCTTGTGTGACAGAGAGTGTTGCTATCTAACCGGTTGGTACCAAGAGTTGGCCAAATTCAAATATAGATCATGAGGATTATGGTGTAACAGAAAAAGTAAGTAGTTGGAAAGGTTTATGAATGAGCTAAACATAGGTAAGTTCTGGTCGTCTTTTCACTGCAGCAAACAATTTGGGGAACTACCTCCAACTTCTGCGAGCTAATCATGGTAGAAAAGAAAAATCAGCCCATAGTAAACAATAAATAAACACATAAAAAGTCACTTCAGGTCAATCTGAGTGCACAGAAGATTATCATTAAATATCATTTCAAGGAGTTCTGCTTGATGAAATTGAGTTATTAATTAGGACGGGCATGATGACTCAATGATAAGAAATGCACAAAGCAATGACGACTCACATCCCAGAACTTAATTCATCCCCATCACAACTCAAAAGTCTAAAAAATTCAAAGATCCTGAATGATAAATCTTCCAGGCAAGTGGAGAATGACAAGTTACAAATCTGGATCAAGATCCTCTCTCCATTGCACCAACATATGGAAAGGTCCATTACATTGCAAAATGCAAATCACATATGGCTCAAATAATGCAGCATATCTGAAAACCATTATAACCTAAATTTCCACCCCCTTTCTATGATCTTATACTATGATCTGACACCACTGGTATAAGCTCTTATAACTTTACGTCTTAATCTAGACCTTTATTTTCTGTTTGCCATTTGAGGCAAATGGACCTCTCCATTACTCCAAGTCTCCAAGATACTAATCCGGCAATCTATTACTATTATAAAGTAAACATATCTTTTAGTGTGAGCATCATTTTCGAGGTTGGCTCACATTTTAGTTTCGTAAACTACCCCTTTTTCCGGAAAAATTACTAAACTACCCCTTCTAAGTACCTAAAGAAACTACCAAGAAAAAAATTCACCCTAATTTTCTTCTCCACTCTTTTCTACCTTACCATATCAGGTTTCCTAAGAAGTTATAACCTCGAATTTCTCTTTTCCTCTTTTGCATAGGACGATGTTCACACGTCTCACATGTGCCCAGGCATCTAGCATATCATGCGTATATATCTAATTATGTCCTATATGTTTGCAGAGTCCGGGGACCCTGTAGTGATCCCCATTCACAGCCGTCCTTTTGGCAATCAACGGCCCGGATTATTCTACAGGTAAATACTTACCTTTACGTGAAGATAGCGCGAGGATAATCTGGACCGTTGATTGCCAAACACACGGCTGTGAACGGGGGACTACTACAACCCTGTAGTGCCACTACAGGGTCCCGGATCCATGTTTGCAAACATGAATGAATTTAGGTATGGAATCTTGTATATGCATGACAAGAAAACTCAAGTACTAACGGTCTGGTCTAAAAGAGAAATAACGAACCGAATTAGACCCCCAAACCGAATAAGTCCTAATAGAACAATCGAGTTAAAGGATCAAAACTGCAAGTGAACATTTACATAACAATCAGATCCAAATATTACCATGAAACAGTTCCAAGGCCACTCCGTCCCATCCTCCCTCGTAACCTTGGGTCTCGATATTCCCCAATAGCTCGAAACCATAACTTCTCCGCCCTCCTTCTTCTTCTCCCTCTCCGCCACCGTTTCTTCCTTCCGATCCTTCTCCTCCACCGCCGGCGCCGTCGTCGTCGTCGACGTCCTCTCCGCAGCCGTGCTCATAGCCCTCCTCCACTCTGCCCCGCCTATTACGCCCCAGCCATGACCCCGCCACAGCACCGCCTTAGTCTCTTCAAACGGCCTCACCACCGCCACAGTCGAAGTGGACAAGTAACGGCTACAGCTTCGGCCGCCGATCAACCTACGCAGCGCGGCCCTTGCCACCATCTGATTCATCTTCGAATTTTGCAGAAGTTTGCAGCGAATTTGTGCGAACGAATGCGTGAATGGAGAGCGTGTGGAAAAGCAGTTAGGAAACGAGTCTCTTTCTTTATGTTCCCGTCAGCGCGGAGGAGGATGATGAGAAGGTGGGGGCTGTGATTCAATGTATCGCACCAGCGTCTTGTTTTAGGGCCCGTTTGTCTTCATTTTTTTTTGTCTTCAAGCGTTAGACAAAGTTGTCCCTCTTATTTTGGCTTTAGCTCAAACCAAATCAAGTCTTATGGCCTAATCAATTGGAATGACACGGCAGGCCAACATATTCCAATTAATTTGAACCCAAGATGTCACAACCTATTGCTCTCGGTTTTCGAGAAAATTAATAAATAAGTTTGTTTTTTGTGACTATTTTCAAATTTGGATTATATTATTCTTTTTTGGTAACTATATCTTTTATTTTTCTAATATATTGTCGAACATAAAAACAAATTGATTGATTTTTACACTAACCAAATTAAGACAGGACCAATATTACACGAGCAGATTTATGTGCACTAGTTCGCAAAGAAACATACTCCCTCCGTCCCGCAAAGTTTGTCACTTTCACTATTCCAACCCTATGAAAAAATTGATTATTTCTTTTAATCTGTAATGTTTTATATAAGCAATATGGATCTCGTTTGATAGATTTCAATTAGATCTTTTGAACAAAGTTTTGAAAATCACATAAAACGTTATGAATTTAAAGATATAGGCAATTTAAAAATGGCACGCACTCCCGGAAGTGTTAAACTTTGCGGGACGGAGGGAGTATCTGAAATTGTCTGATGCGTGTGAATTGGACAATTTTGCATGCAGGTGTATTTTGGGTGATTGGGTCTATAAACTCTACATATAAATGGGCATACACAACTTTTTTTTTTTAAAGAGAAACCAAACACATCACAGAGGGTGATGGATTTGAACGGTGAAGATGGGCGTGGGGTCGAGTGGGGCCTTTGACAGTGGAAAACGGGTGATTGCTGAGTTGAATGATGGATCTGGCAGACATTGTGAAATGACCGTTTTGGTCATTGAATTTGCGGGATTTAGCGTATCTTGCCCTTTCTTTTTCTCCAAGTTCCCGGGAAATGCAACTGTGTAAATTTAAGATCATCGGCCCTTATGTAAGTGACACGTGGCTTCTTTAGTCGGCACCGATTGTGCCCATTTTTTCCTGCAACTTTTTGAATTACTCGTAATAAAATGTTTTTTTATATTTCTTGACATAAATTAAAAATCTAAAAAATTGCACGCATTTCGTAGTGTATGTAGTGTATATTTACGCAATACAAGTTGTCATACATGGGACCAAAGAAATTGGTCATGTTTAATGGTATTTACCCATCACTTTAGGATGTAAAAATTCTTTGGGCCGTTGGAAGTAATGCTCAGTTGTTACTTTCAGGTTTTTGGAACTAGTTAAGGTGTACGCAAACTGACTCGAACAATCGGTATTTTCTCACAAGTCATTCTCCCCACATATATACATTACAGAAATACTATCATTTAGTGGGAACTAGGTCTGTCAATAGACTAGACCCGGATCCGATAATCCCATATTCCCGATCCGATAATCCCATATTCCGGGTTCGACGATCCGAATAAAATTCGGATTGGATCTGGATTGGCGAAAACAAAACCTTTCATTTTAATATAAATGGACACAAAGTCTTTTTATTTTCCTAAAATTCTACACCTCACCCCAACCCAAATAAAAATAATAATAACACGGATCAGATATGGATCCCGATTTGAAATAATCGGATTCAGATCCAATCCGATCCATTGACAAGCCTAGTGGGAACAACACCTACTTTTAACTACAATGAGAACACGAGATTTTTAATAGAAACTCAACCGTAATGGCATTCCATGCTTAATTTAACCAGTTCAATCTGGAGTCCCCTTTACGTTAGTATTGTGAAAAAATAAGAAATTCCATGGAAAACAGGGAATCTCTTAATTGTCAAAAGTGAAGTAAATAAGAAAAGTTATTTTTTTCATTTCTGTATATGTTCAGTCGACAAAGAAATTTGCAGATATTTTTTTTCTGGTTGCATGATTTATTTTGGAGAAATTTTTTTTCTCAAAATGAAAGTTAAAGTTGTGAATTCCGTAACTAAATACTACTAAAAGAGTTACAATAAAATTAAATTTTCCATTTTTGATTCTTTGCCCATCTTTTCCGCATAACTTCGGATATAAGGAAAAAAATAACACTCTCTCTCCCTTATGTCAACTACAAAAAACCTTATCCCTCATTTTATCCTCCATCCAAACCAAGTACTATTTTATCCCCCTTTTTAATACCCCATCCAAACCAACTGCTTTTTTATTCCCCCTCCATAAACATCATATCAATGTGGGCCAACCCTTCAATTGTAGATAATATTTTGTTGATGCAAGAAGTTGTCAAAAACTACCATAAGAATGACGGCTCTCCACGGTGTGCAATTAAGATGGATATTATGAAGGCATATGATTCTGTTGACTGGGCTTTCCTCTTTGATGTTATGTCTCTTATGGAGTTCCCTGATCAATACATTCAATGGGTTAAGGTTTGTGTTTCAACTCCTATGTTCTCAATTGCTATTAATGGGCAGTTCGAGGGGTACTTTCCTGGGAAAAAGGGTCTAAGGCAAGGGGATCCACTATCCCCTTATCTTTTCTTGCTGGTAATGGAAGGCTTTTCTGCGTTATTTCAGTATAAGATGGTTCAATCTGGCTTTGTTTTCCATCCTAAATGTCAGCCTTTGCAGTTGTCTCATTTAATCTTTGTTGATGATTTATTTGTGTTGAGTGGTGCTAATCCTCAATCCTTCGAAACCATTCAAGATACATTACAAGACTTCTATTTGTTTTCTGGTTTGAAGCCTAATATGCAGAAAAGTTCAATATTCTTTGCTGGGGTTAGCCATCATGATAAGCCGCAGTTGTGCACCATCCTTCCAATTCCTGAAGGGGTCCTTCCTGTCAAGTACTTAGGGGTTCCTTTGATTTCTACCAGACTTAGGCGGGCAAATTGCAGCCAGCTTATGGATAGAATTTTATGTAGAATTCAATCTTGGACCAATAAAAAGCTGTCTTATGGAGGGCGTACTCAGTTAGCAATTTCTGTTCTTTTTAGTATTCAAGTCTATTGGTCTTCTATTTTTATACTCCCTAAAACGGTTCTCAAGGCTATTGATAAAATGCTTAGGGCATTTTTATGGGCAGGTCCTGATCTCAAACCTTGTGGTGCTAAGGTTGCTTGGTCTACTATTTGTACCCCTAAGGAGGATGGAGGTTTGGGGTTCAGGCATCTTGCCACTTGGAATAAGGCAGCCATGTCAAGACATATTTGGGCTATTAGCATGAAGGCAGATACTCTCTGGGTTAAATGGGTGCATATCAATATTCTTAAAGGAAAATGCTTGTGGACTGTTAATACTCCTACTGAAGCTTCTTGGACTATTTGAACCTTGTTCAAGCTTAGAGATATTGTTCAGCCTTGGATTACTTATAGAATTGGTAACGGTGATTCCACCTTCTTATGGCTGGATAATTGGCATCCTCTTGGGCCATTGTTCAAGCGATTTGGGGAGGCTGTGGTGCACAATAGGGGCCAAGCTTTGAAGGCCAAGGTTAGTTCTATTATTCATCATGGTGGTTGGAGGTGGCCAAGGACAAGGAACCCTGTTATTCGAAGTATTATTGGTCAGACTCCATCTGATTTTCTTCCCAATGGTAATACCTCAGACTCAATTGTTTGGAATCTTAATAGGAATGGTCTGTTTTCCTCCAAGTCTGCTTGGCACGCCTTAAGGCCAGTTCGTCCTATCATTCCTTGGTGGAAAATTGTTTGGTTCTCGCACCATGTTCCTAGATGGGCTTTCATTGAGTGGCTCATCTTCTGGGAGAGATTGTCCACGAAAGATAGATTGGCTAGTTGGGGGGTTCTCATGGATATGTCTTGTTGCCTTTGTAATGGCTCTGTGGAGACTCATGACCATTTATTTTTTGCTTGCCCTTTTTCTCACCGAGTTTGGGACTATTTTTTGGGGTTGAATAATGTTAACAGGAGTGTTCTTAGTCTTGCTGATGAAAGATCTTGGGCCTGCTCATATAAGGCTGGCAAGTCCTTAGAGCATTTGGTGTATAGACTCTCTCTTGCTGCCTCTTTGTATTGGATTTGGAGGGAACGGAATCTTCGCATTTTCCAGCATCAAAGCAAGGATATCGCAGGGTTGATTTCCCGGATTGAAGGGGATGTTCGGGCCTGCATGGCTTCCAGGAGGGGCATTAAGAAGAACGATTCTAATCGGTTGCTTGCCACTAGATGGAGAGTGTCTCCCAGAATTTTTGTTCCTTAGGCTGGTAGTTTTCTTTTTCTAGCTTTGTATAGCTTTGTGCAGATAGGTTGTGATCCTTTATTGTTTTGGCTTAGGCCTCTTATTTTCGTTGTTTGAGCTTTATAATATTTTACAGATTACCGAAAAAAACTTATCCCCCTGGAATTTTAACACCATCCAATCAGGGTCTTAAGGATTACCTCCAATGAGAGCCATTAAATACCACCATCAGGACGGAGCCAGTATTCTGACTCGAAGGTGGCATCCAAAATTAATATTGTATCTTTTTTCGTTCCACAAAGATAGTTTCTTATAAAACGACGTACAATTTTTGGATAAAAATCTCAATTAGTTGTTTAGTTTTGTATCAAGAAATGTAAGAAATCATGCACGAAAGTGTTTTTCTTTCTTATCTGATAATTGGAAGTTTTTTGGCAGTGGATTATAGTTACGAACGAGGGAGTAATTAGTATAAGAAAAAGTATAATTATTCTAAGATTAATTATTTCATATACCTAAAAAGATACACATTTTTATAAGTTAATCGATTTTTTATCATAACATATTTAATACCAAAAAATTTAAAACTTTCATCGACTAATCACTCATCAATATTCAAAAATAATACATATGTTTTGAAGAATAACTGCTCCTCAATAAAAAAATAAATTTTTTTAAATCGAGGGTGGCACATGTCACCGGCCCCCCTTGAAGGCTCCATCCCTGCCCACCACCAGCTCCAATCCGTCCGCCATTCAAAGGCCAAATCCTATGTGGATTTTGCATGACCTTCACTCGTGTCATTTTTTAAGGCAATGTAAAATCTCTTTTTGGTAGAAAAAGTGACCATTTGAGAACAAAAACTTTCCGTAAAGAAAATTTTGAGAAGAAAGCTACAGTTGCAGAGGGAGATTTTGTACATGCCAAATTTTGAGATGTCAATTTGCCTCATAAACCTTTAAAAACAATTGGCACTTCCAAATTTAAACCAAGGTTAGGTTAAGCATCATAGCTTATGGGTTTACAGAATCTAAACTTGATGTGATCAAATGGAAACGAACTGGATCCGCATTCTCTATCTTCCACCCACGGAATGGAAATCTTCGTTCCATTTAATTTAATCTAATATAGTATTGCAGAATGGGTTTTCGTGAGAAGGCCTATGGTTGCGACAAGTGGCATAGGTTCGTTGGATTGTCATATAGGATATTAGTGAAGCATGTGACATGATTTTATCACATTCTCTCAATCTTTTTTTGAATTTCAAAATGCTCGATATTTTGTTATTCCGCGAAATCTTATTATTTCCCATAATGGGACCAATAAAATTATCTTTGTCTATTTATATGTGTATCGATGTCATTATTTAAATAAAGAATTGTTATAGGGTCCATTATAGCTTTTTATAAGCCCTCTAGTCCACCTAATGTTTTCATAACACCTCTAGTCCACCAAATCACTTTTTAAATGCTCTTAGGTCCATTCTATTTTTTTACTAGACAAATGTACCCTTACATTAAATTTAATACATAATATACCTTCGCCGGAAAAGTCACCGGCGCCGGAAAAGTTTGCCGGAATTCCGCCGGTGCCGGAAAAGTTCGCCGGAAAATTGGACTTCGCCGGAAAGTTTGCCGGAAAGTTCTGCCGGTGCCGGAAAAGTTGCCGGAAAATTGGATTTCGCTGGAAAATTGACCGGCGCAGATGTGGTTATCTGAACTGTGTCATTTTTTAAAAAAACCTACTTAGGATCAGATGTGGTTATCTTGACTCGCAAGAGGTGGTTATCTGCACTCATAAGATGTGATTATCTGGGCATATTTTTGTTTAAAAAACTTACTTGGGATCATGTCCTCAACCACCCAAGCACTACAAGGTAGCAACACAAACTCTCTGCTTTTAACATAAAACCTCATACTTCCATAACACCTCTAATTCACTTTTTTGCATTAGATATGGTTATCTATACTCAAAAGATGTGGTCATCTTTAATGAGGATTGCTTTTTAACTGTGAACTTGCATGTCCAAAAAATAAATAAACAAAAGAAAAGGCATAAGCAAGAGCATTGGGAGGAGAAAAGAAAAAAAAAACCAATTTAAAGCAGACAACGTGGCGAGTATTTGTTTTTGTATTTGGGATGTGCACACTTGTCCCACCCAAGAAAAGGACAAGACAATATTAACTACTCCAGTAGTCAACATGTCACATTTACCAACAAGTCTCAAAAGCAAAAACCACAGCCCCATTACTCCTACCCATAACTAATGGGCGAAACCCCAGCGGATCACGAACCGCAACCAACTTATCCTCAGTCAAAAACACCATAGAATAAGCCCCTTCAAGCTGTTCACAAGCCTCAACTATTCTAAAAAACAAAGGCCTAGCCTTTGAAATCGCCATGAGATGTAAAACCACTTCCGTATCAGAATTAATATTGAAAATAGACCCATTATCTTCAAGCATGACACGGAGGGCATGGTAATTTACCAGGTTGCCATTGTGGGCGACGCCGACGGAGCCGAAGCGGTATCCGGCGACGAAGGGCTGGACGTTCTTGAGCATGGAGGCTCCGGCGGTGGAATAACGGACGTGGCCGATGGCAGAGTCGCCGGGGAGTTGGTCGAGTTTGGACTCGTTGAAGACGTCGGAGACGAGGCCTACACCGGTGATGGAGTGGAGAATGTTGTTGTTAACGGCGACGATTCCGGCGCCGTCTTGGCCGCGGTGTTGGAGGGCGTGGAGGGCTAAGTAAGCGAGGCGGGAGGCCTCAGGGTCACCGTAGATTCCCACGACGCCGCACTCCTCTCGAGGATGGTCATCTTCGTCGAAATCAAGAAAATGGTCATCTGGGTTTGGTTTGGTTGAGGACGTAAGGTGGGAGATGGGGTTTTTGGAGGCGGTTGCAAAAAGGAGCGATTTGTGGGAGTGTGAAACGGAGGGGTTTATATGGAAGAGAGAGGAGGGTTTGGGAGAAGGGTTTTTTTGTCTTTTGATGGCGCGTGTGGACTTAATCTCTTAGGAAAAAATAGAATGGACCTTAGACTTTATGTAATAGTTATAGTGGACCCTATAACAACTCTCCCTTATTTAAATTAATATATTTTTGGATTGAAAGCCTAAACAAAAAGTTTCTCATATTTGTTAGTGAAAAAATAAATTATACTAAATACAAATGGCAAGTTTTCATATTAATCTTGAATCTTCAGTTGGAAACTGAATCAAATACTTCGAATTTCAAAATTTGGACTATTAATTGGTTCTGTCAAAAATCTCAAACTCAAAATTAAAATACATCTTATATATTAATTACTACATAGTGACTTTTCGTGAGGAGGAATGTATGAATCCAACAAGTGGCATAAATTGATTAGCTGTTGTTGAGTTCTTCTTCTGCTCATTTAAAAGAATTCTGTGGATTATCAAATCCTTTATTGGGGGATAATTTTTCTCCTTTATTTAAGGATAATTTTTCAACAATGGAAAACATGTATATGGATCCTGCTGATTGAGGCGTGAATTGGAGGATGAAGGAAACCAAACTTAATATTTACAACAATAACAAGTAAATTGTTGGGTAAAATTTAAATGAAAAAATAAAGAAAAAGAGAGTGACCTTATTTCCTTTTACGTTTACTAGGTGGTTTACATTTTAAACAAATCACATATGGTAAGAAATCAATCAAGATTTGCAAATTTTAAATTCAAAAACATCAACACATTTATGGAGTTAAAAAAGCTATTACCTTTGCAGATTTCATTCCATTCTCATTTTGTTAATTAGTTTTGCCGATTTCATCTCTCGGTGTCAATTTTCAGTTATCATCCTTTTTTTTTATCGGCAACAAAATTTATTAAAAACTCGACAATGGGTACATCGAGGGTGAAAGCCACTACCAAACACATGTGAATGGTAGAGGCAAAAAAAAATTCCAGCGAAGAGCTGAAATTGAAAGGAGAAGAAAATGAAAACAGATACATGGAAAGGAGAAGCCTCAATCCAGACGCCACCAATTTGCATTCTCCAAATCCTTTGTAAGTGTTTTGACTTTTGAGTCCTTTTTCTTCAAAGCAATTATTAGAATTTTAAAATCATTGTTTTCTAACTTATTCCTATCCCACTTATTTGAACTTTTCTTTCCGTTTTGTTCTTTTTATGTGTCGATTTTGAACATTGACTTGGTGGGTAATGGTCGCTTTACAAGATTGCTTTCGCTCATCAATGCTTAAAATCAAAATTGGGTAGCATGATTATGTTCCATTATCTGTTGTGTTATCATGTTATGTTCATAGAGTTTTGGATGCATTAACTAATTTTCATTTGTTGTTTCTTTTGAAAGGAAACGATCTAGGAGTATTTTGCTAGATGAAACATGGGATCTATATTGATCCTAAAAAGAACAAAAAATTTAGGAACGCAAAAAAAAAAAAAAAAAAAAAAGGGTGGCATCATGAGAACATCATCTACGACTTTAGTGGTAAGCACAAAGTTAATTACTGCATATTATATTGCTAATTATTCGAATTATTCTTTTTTTAAAGACGGAAAATATTTAATTGACCAAGAAAAATTGAAATCACAAAAGTTTATCCACTGAATCTTGCTATTTGGACTTTGAAATCTCAAAGACTCACCAAACACCTCTATTTTATTTCTAAAGTGAAAATTTAAATGTTCGAAAAAGTGTAATTTTTGGTAAGGAGTGAGAGCTCGAAATCTGTATACTAAATTCAAAATATATATAAAAAGAAGCGTTGTTCACTCAACCAGTTCTAATGCAATGTTTAAATTTATTTTTTTTTATCGGCAAAATAAACAAATACATAGAACCCGATAAAGTGTACATCGAGGGAGAACATATTGTGTAATGTTATCAAAGAATGCAATTAAAAGCAAACAGAAATTCAATCTTTTCATTACAAAAAGACAGTGCTGGGGCTTGCAAAACAGTCATTACATTGGTTCGGTCTATAAAAGACAAAACAAGTTTTATCAACGCTCTGATGTGTGTAAATGAGTTGATAAACGAGTTTGATCTTCAATCAACGTGCTCATAAACAAATTTGATGAACGCGCTAATAAACGAGTTTACTCTTCGATCAATGTTGATTTTATCATTTCAAAAACTCCCCTTTAAAAAAAAATTCATTCCAATTTTTTTCTTTCAATTGCCATGCATAGCACGTGTTCTTGCTATTGAGACGGTATTTGTAATTAGGTCTTTTCTTTTCCAATGCAAAATTGGACTAAGGACTAAGCCCAAACTAATTTTTTAATTGTGTTTTAATCTCAGCCTCAGGTCTTGATTTAACCAAAGAAATTTCTCATGTCTTTAAGATCATTGTTTATTTAAGGCTTCTAAATGTCTTTTTTAGTACCCCATGAAAGATAATGGCCAAGTCAATCGCTACACTCTCTCAAAAGTGACTAGAGATGTATTTCACATAGAATGAAAATTTCATAGTCTTTTCATTTAAAGAACCAAGTAATTCTTAGTTAGAATAAGATACAGAGCTAGAGTATTTACACTTGAAAACATTTCTTCAAATCTCGTGCATAGCACGGGCTTTGTGCTAGTATAGTAGTGACGCATAAACTATTTTAGAAGGAATGGCCAAGGTCATCTTACTTCCTGAATAAAACGAAACTACCTCGTTTTAATTAAACATAATTAAAATTGTTAATTGAATACTTTTAGACTTTAACTAAATGCGATAATATAAGTAAAACATGAGAATATTCTACTGACAATAGTGGAGAAACCCTCGACTCCACTCAAGACTCAAGACTGGGTTTTGGAAGAACTAGGTCTGCATGAAGCGAAAACAGTCAAAACACCAAGCCCACCGTCGTTGCCGTAGCCATCGTGGCCACTGCTACTACTGGCTGAACTCCACCACAGTCGACTCCAAGATGCCATCGGACGCAGGAGCTCTAGATCCAACACAAATCGAAGGAGAACTCGAAGGAGAGAGATTCTCTCAACCCAAATTCACAAAACAAGAGAGAGGAGAGATCAAGTCCAGAACCGTAGGGCAGACTGAAGGGAGGGAGGAGAAGGAAGAAAGAGAGAAAAAAAACAATGAAAAAACAAATAACAATTAAAAAACAATAAAATCTCGAAATGCCTTCTCAGATGCGTAATCTTAACCAAAAAAGAACAACTTCCTATTTTTAGCTAGGGCACACAGAACATATCCACAAGTTTGATAGGAAAACCCTCTAGATCAAAGTAACATGAAACGATTCATCACGCCGACAAAATTTAGGCTAAATTAAGCCAAAGAAGGGAGTGTAGATCGCAAAATTTCCAGCAAAAAAAAGAAACACGAACAAATAAGACAGCAGATCGATCAATTGTAGTACAACTCATTTCATTTCTGTAACAAGTCTACTGATCCTTATAAAACTGGAGGGAAAAAACAGTTCCTGTGAAGCTCTCTTATGATCAGATTGGCACTCCTTTATTGTCAGACATGCAAAAAGGATGGCCTATTTCCACCATCCACTGTACACAGAAACCCTTCGAAATATCCGAGATACTCAGAATGCCATAAATAGAAACAGAAACAGAAACGAGAGAGGAGAGGAGAGGATACGAAAATACCCTTCCTAATTCTGACAATTAACAGCAAGACTCTCATAGAAGAGAATGTACCCATGATCCGTGTTGCTCGAATACTCCTGAGCGGACCCGAAAAAGGTTTGAACTGCTGACTCGTCGATAATCTCCACATTCTCATCATCAAAGAAGAGCCAATGGTTATGGCTTTTCACGAGGCTGACATAGTGCCCGTGGTTAGGCCCACTTCCGACGTGAACGACGACGGCGAATAATGAGTACTCTGAGTCGTTATCCTCTGTGGTGTTGCTCAATTTAAGCTCCAGTGGGAACACGACACGGTAAGACAACTTCTTGTACCGCCCGAGGTTCTCCATGTACTTGAATCGCTTAAGGTGAATAACAAGGACCTGAGGCGGTTTCTTTATCTTCATCCTCTTCTGGGCTTCTTGTAAGCTGTTCATTCGTGAGAGAGATGAAATTAGTTTTGTTAATACAGCTTTTTTAAATTGTCAACAATACGATGGATAAAAATTCTCCCCAAGAAAAGAGTATTAAAGGGAAGGAAAATGAAATAGGAGTACATTTTACACCCTCCACTCATAAACTAAGTAAATAGATGAAGGAAACAGAAAAATAGTATTAAATTGCGCAGGAAACTTTTTTGAAAATAACAGTCCTGTACAATCTCACTTCTGCAGGACATGTTACGAGGAAAAACTAATCCTAGTGGAAAACTTCTAGCTGAGGGCACCGCAAGTTCCATACTGTAAAGTAATGAAACGCAAATAATGCTGGTTAGCTATGTAGTATCACCATAACTTACTTTCCTTTCTTTTTTCCCTTCAGCTGAACAGGAGCTAAAGGAAAAGGATACCCATTTGTCTGTTGTGTTCTCCGACAACCAAATTCCCCAGCTTAAAGATTGATCTTTTTCCCCATCTTTCTGGCTTGACCAATAAGTCTTATGTTCTCTGAGCTCTCTCCTTTTGATCCATCCCATCAAACCAGCGATTTCATTGGGGAATTAAAAATATGGTTGTCTGAATGTGGTTTTAGAACTAATGAATGTACACTATTTTGAGAGGAAACTGAACATGGTCCTAAAGTTCAAGCATCTGGGAAAGGAAAATTTTGAGGGAACTTTTGAGGGAAACCTTATCCTAGTCCGAAAGTTAAAAGACATGGGTCCAACTCTAAGTTGCACCAAGTGAGAGTGGAAGTAGGAGCGGGGCAATATAGAAGCTCCCAAGGTTGGGAGCGTGAAAGGAACATGTACATATATATATATATATATATATATATATATATATATATATATTACAGAAATACTGCAGCATAGAATGTACACTTTAAAATCACAATCATTTCACGGAGTAAAAAATAGGGGCTATGGTGCAAGAAATTGGCTAGTGTTAGAATGTATTATTTTCTTTTCAAGATATCATGACTTGAGGCCATATATATGAGCTAAATTGAAGACCAATTTATAAAGCTAAGTAATAAATTATTATTTTTCATATACTAGCATCGCACAAAAGCTCCCACTTTGTAAAGATCGAGCTCCCATCTCAATGGCAGCAGTGCTCCATCAAGCGCCTTAGTCGGGAGCGCAGAATCGCGCTCCCTGAGATGAGAGCTCGCTCCCATCAACCTCCTTGGTTGGGAGTGCAGAATCGCGCTCTAAGATGAGATGGGAGCGGCACCACTTTAGGAGCTCCCTGCTACTAAGGGACTCCAACTACTTTTCTGAAGTCAATTGAAAAAAATGAAAGGAGAACATAGACTAACACGGCCAATTTTAGTCCCAGACTCAAGTAGATAGAGTATAATGACCATATTTACCTGCAGCACTTGTCACAGAAGAATTTGTCCTCCGCATTCAGAGTTTCTGTGGAACTGAAATTTTTTAGGCAGCTCGTTATTGAACTATTCTGTTCGATATCAAGGCTCAAATCTAAGAAAGTTTCGTCCCTTGCCGTTACAGTCTCACACCTTAGGCACCTTGTTTCATTTGTAAGAATACCCTGCATTAGCAGCAATCAGCAACTCACTAGGTTCATCAGTTCGTAGAGAAGGGAAAACAGCACTAAAAGACTCGTTAAGGTCAGCAACAAGCGGGATAACCGTAGGGTCAAAGTCAAACAACAAAACATACTTCCCTATAAGGGTAACCGGTAGCGTACATTGTCCAAGTAAGTCCTTCAAAACATCAAACATCCACAGTACTAGACTAGGAGGACAGCCACGCTCAGAAGACTTATGTCATATCTGAAACAAATAAGATGCTGCTTGCATCTTGATATTAATACAAAATTGGGACACACATTCGATCACACATGCCTATTGCATTGACATACCCAAGACATCTTGAAGATCGTAGCAAGAGCTTGGAAAAAATGAAATGAGGGCCAAATATGAAAACAGATAAATACGTTCGTATTAATCCCTCTTTCAGACTTTTTACATTGGAACCCGTAGAGCATTACAACTTTCCTTTGAGAATACTTGAGACTTTAAGACTCTACAACGTTATGGTTTTTTCTATTCCTACTAACCCACAATATAAATGTAAAAAGACTTCTGTTATTATTCCATAAAATTGAAGTTGTCAATATTTAACCTTGTCATTTTAAATGTCACCAGATTATGTGACGTCCATTACTTGTAGGTGGACCTGGGCCCTAGTTGCTTTTGCATCCTGATTTTGAAAATTGTTGCGTCGATGTATCCATATCCAGTCCTATCCATGTACACCGTGTTACATTCCCAAGCAAATCACACAAGAGATAGGCAAAGCACGAAAAGATACACTCTCGTGCAAAACGGAAACAACACAGCTTGATGACGAAATGTTACTCTCAAATCTCAGAGGGAAAACTATGAAGTTACTGTTCAAAACAACGGGAAAAGGGAATAACCATATAAACTCACCTGAAAATTTTTGTGAACCCAGGTAACAAGTGGCTCTTTCTTAACACCATTGGCCTCGTGATTCTTTGGTCCATTTGCTATCTTTTCAGAGGGTGGGGAAGTTTCTGTTGAAGTTTTCACAGCATGGGACTCTTTCTCCAATATGTCAACAAGCTCATTTAACAAGAAGTTCAAAAATTCATGGGCATCCTGAACAAAGATATTGCCATGATCAGTGTCAGACTAACACAAATGTTCTTGAAGAATGCAAGAAATATGTTTCCTTAAGTAAATTAACTGAGAATACTATTTTAGGGAGAGGCACGTAAAGAATAGAGGCACGAGGCACAGAAACGCAAGGAATCGCAAAAGTATATTTTCCATCTTGATATACAGATTGACCAAGTATAGCCAACCATGAAAAGAACACATATTCATGGCCAAGGCACAGGTATCATGGTGCATGAGCCATGGGAAGCACATATAACAGAAGGAACATCCATTGTCAAATCACAATAGAAGAGGATATAACAATTCAGCACCAAGCTCAAATTCTACTAACAGAGTAATTGTAATCACTCTGAATATTAGGCCTGGTTTTTCTGTCTCGTACCTAGTTCCGCCATACATTGACCCACGATACGAAAGAGATTCAAAACAAGCTGAGGTTATCATATGCCATATTAAAAGGACTTGGCTGACAACGAGAGAAGACAATTCGTCGCATCTATTGTATTACCAATCGTGTATTTGAGCATCAGAGACAGAAGAGTATGTTAAATACTGTAGAAAGTACTAAATCCTTACCAAGTAAATGTAGGAACTTAAAAAGAAATATCTGATCTGGATGTTTAGATTACAGTTGCAGCACACCTGGTCTCTGATTTTCGATTGTCATTGGATTTCTACAACCTTTTTTAAGACTACATTAAAAATAAGTAAATGGATACTTCACTTCTGAAGCACAATATTTAACAAAGGAATTTCAGATCAGAGATGTCGTATAAACTAACATGCGAAGCCAAAAAGGTTACGTAGCAAAGTGATATGTTAGTGTATGACATACAGGACAGAGTTCTTTCAATACTAGCATAAAAAATACACTTAGAAAGAGGGAAAAAAAAAAAAACAAGGGTATTGTATTGCGCCTAACAAAACCACTTTACACAGTTAAAATCATACCTGATGCATGTACCCTCGAAAAACCTCGTTTTGTTTCCTCACTCGCTGTACAAACCGTTTTGGAGCAATGACACCTGTTTTCTTCTTCTGCGAATTTATCTACACAAAAGATATCCACAACATCAGTGTGTAAAAAATTTTGGTCCAGCTGTTGTAGTTGTCGAACCAACTGCAACAACCATAATGAAAATCAATTTTGCAGAAACTTTCAACTCGTGAATATGCCTTGGCTTTGTTCAATACAATATCAAGCAACAAATATGACACGAAAGAGCAACCTACAAGCGAGAATCTCAAACAAGGAAAAGGGGGAACGGAGACTGTTCAGTTTGATCATAGTCAATAATATCACCAAGCCCAATTCTGCGGTCAGCTTGATAAATAGCAATTTTGGAGACGTTCTCTAAGGCCAACAATTGGTTTAAAATTTGAATTTAAGAAATCCTGGGGCTGGAGAAAAGAAAAGCAAGACGTAAATAATCGAAGGCACGGAGAAAGAAGGGTGTTTTGCAAAGCAAATATATCTTTATCTTATTCCAAAAGCCCTCATTTCAAAGTTATGTTTCAAATGGAACCACTGTGGTTATATATCTATCTAAGGAAGAACACCAAACTAAGCAAAATCATTATAGTTAACACATAACACCATCAGTAATTAACATAAGTTATGATTTAAGAAGATGAATTTCATTCAGGTGAATGGCGCATCATTGTATAACAAGACTCAAGCACCTCATCTTTACTGCATTCGGTACCTGTGTAAATAAATCTGCCAAACAAGTAAGAAGATTCTCTTCAGCATCCCCGGGATTTTTATTAGTTGCATAATAGTCTAATAACTGTTCACGGAATGGAACACAGAAATAAAGTGCCTGCAAAATATAAACAAAGTGGATAATTTATTAGGCAATATTCTAAAGGGACAATCCTGCTTGATAAAAACAACAAAACCATAACATCGTTAGATCAGCATTTGGAAGTGTTAAAACATCCAACTCAAGAAAAAATTGGCAGTGAGTGGACAGTGGAGAGGCCACCACGCTCATATACTAATTTTAGAGGCTATAATTAACAAATGTGGGAAAAGCATTAACAATCTCCCGCACATACGACCCTGATTCGCATGCGAAGAGGTAAACAAAGGATCCACAATGTAGGGACTGCTATAAAACAAAGCACAGTCATGGCACAACAAATGTGACAATCAATCAAGGAAGTCTTGTCCAAAAACCTTTGAAAGTCTAGCTCTAATACCATGTTAAAGCATCTAACCAAAACAAATTAGCAATAAATGGAGAGCTTGCCTCGTCTCATAAACTAGTTTTGAAGGTTGTTATTATCCGATGTGAGACAAATTCTAACATAAAGTTTTGCTTGCAACACAACATCGTGATGCAAGATTACCAGATTTCTTCAATGACCCTATCTCCAAAACTGACAAATATAATCCACTTAAGGATATAACAATCACAGAAATCGTTATGTCCATGTTAGAGTTGTTGTGAACTTTCAAATATTGTACAGCTCTACGATAACATCACAGCCCAGATACCCATTCATGCAAGTCAAGAATAAGGGTCATTAAATTTTCACCAGGATATTCGATAACTAACTCAGTTTGTCTTCGCACATATACCTAATGTCACCATATTTTGAAAGCAAAGTTTAGGATGGGGAAGTCCCTCATATACCCTAATAATAAGATATTACAAAGAAAGACACAAAAGAAACTAGAAAGAAGAAAAAAATTCTCCTCCAATTATCCTTGAAAAGCAAATGGATGAGATTTAAATGAATGGCCATCAAACCTCACATTCAACGAAACCCCCAACTACCTTTCCTTTAAAAATATCATATTCGGTTACCAGAACTCAAAACTAAAAGAAGGTAGAAAAAAACGTCAATGGGAGATTCATAAATTTATCTGCATAAATTCCATTTTTGTCCGAGGACCAATAAATTCTGTACTCCAGCTGATGAGGCTATTTGTTAGCTCTATTTATCTCTTCGCACCTCAATGTCCTGAACTTCCTTACAAATTAGTTTGAGAGACCCCAAAGCCAAACATTCCGGACATGGATATTATACCTATATGTATAAGAGATTTCAGATTTGACAGCATATGTGCAGTTGTGCCGTGTGGCTTACCTAGAATGCACGACATGGGTTCATTTCTGTAAGAGTGAATGTTACCGCAAACAAGCCCTTAGATGTGTCAGACGAATATCAAAACAGACCCAAACTTCAATAAAAAAAAAAAAACCATAAAGTTGAGTTTCCATCATTCAAACAAACCAATCAATCACATGCATTCAAGTCAAAATTAAGAGGCCTCAAATATACATCATTAGCAGCAAAATCACAAATTACATGCTCCTATTTCTATTTTTTGGTGACTAGGATTCCTTCACAAGCTATAGCTATAGGGTAAACAAAAATGACGCAAATAACAAGACGGACAAAAAATTGAGCACCCCCACTGGGTATGAACCAAGTACTTCGAGTTCCAATCACCAAATGATCGGAAAAGCCAACAAACCTGCTATTCAGAGGCATCAATTTATACACGACAAAAACCAAAATTAAAATCAATATCAAAATAAATTGAATCGAAAAGAAGAGAACCTGCAAGACGCTGTTACAATAGCATGTGTTGCCGAAATTCTCGAGTCCAAAGTAGCGTTCGCCTTCGGGAAATTGGTCTCCGAGAGCTTTCTCCAGCCTCGACCCCGTAGCGCCCATGAGACCATCGACCAAATACCAAAACTCGTCTATATCTCTCTCTCTCTCTATCTATACATATACTCCTATATCTATCTACCACTGCTACTGCTTCAGCTTCATCGATTGTCGCCTTGCTAGGGCTTCAAGTTTCTGTTTTTCCTGCCTAGTGTTTTGCTAGAGAGAGAGAAAGATGAAATCGTACAAATAGATATACGTCTGTGTGTACATATGTAGAGAGAGAGAGAGAGAGAGAGAGAGAGAGAGAGCGAGATTGGTGCAACTTCGTCGTTGAGCAAGCGATGAGAACTTCGATGATCTCCGCTACGCCTTTGTTTTCGCGTCAGATGTTTCTGTTGACTCCATCTGGTTTTGGGGATCTTCTAAATTACACATTGCACCCTCATTTTTCCTCCCCTGGTCGAATTTGGGCCCGTTATTAGCCCGACCTTTTTTACGCCGTCCTTCGCGTAGAAGACTACTCTTTGACGAATAAGGGTGCATTCACCTACTCTTTGACGAATAAGAGTGCATTGGTGAATGCACCCTTATTCATCAAAGAGTAGTCTTTTTGACGGTAGAATTTTCTTTTATTATAATAGTTTTCATGACAATAGAATTTTCCTTTTTTATAGTAGTCTTCATGACGATAGATTTTTCCTTTTTCATAAGTGTAAGGAGGGTCAGCATTCAGAAGAATGTTGACTTAAGTCAGAGTTGACCTCCCAATGACGTTATGACAAGTGTCTTAAGGATAGCGCGCACGAGTACCTGTGAGGGTCAATCTCACGGAAAGGACATGTATCATCATATCACAAGGAGACACCTGGTGCTTAATTATTGGCCCAAAATGCCTATAAATATGAGACATTCTCTTCACAATTCTTAGAGGTGATTTAACTGATAGAGTAAGTCATTTTAGAGAGAGAAAAAGTAGGTGGTCACTGATGTTAAGAGGAGAACATTTTACAGCATCATTCTTATTCTCTTTAGATCACTTGGGCACCCCATGGATAAGCCTAAGAGCTCCACTGTCTCAGTCTTTTCTGTCCGCTCCTGCTCTCTCTTTCACCCTTCTTCTAAAACACTCCACTCATTCATCTTTGTCATTGATTATTCCTACCTCTCCAGCTCATTCCTCTCAACTACGAACCTCACTTATAATAAGCAGAGAAAAAGACAAAAAGAAAAATTGGTGTATTTTTACACATTTTAAAAGACATCCACAAACTTTTATACATTTTTTTCACACATTTTAATGCATTTTTTAAACCTTAACGAAAGCTTATTAGACTGATTTCTGAAGAAAAAAAATTATACGACTTTTTTCGCATACTTCATGCAGGGAAGACTGGTTTTTTTAGGGTTTTTTCATCGTTTTATATACAATTTATTTTTATCTATATTTTCAAAAAAAAAAATCGAGACCAATAATTTGAAAATTACTGTTCTTACTAAGGCATTGGGATTATTTATTTTCGGTGTTTATTCAAAAATAATTTCGCATTTGTTAATGTTGCTTCAATTGTTTTTATAAGAATCTAAAAAGGGAAAAAATATGTTAAAATAATAATTCACAAAAAATTGATGCAAAAATAGTTTAAATTTTATTGTCTTTACTATATAAAAAAAAAGTTTCCTAAACAAAAAATTTGCTTTTAAAATTCATGCTGTTGAGACGCATAAATAATTAACAAAAAAAATTGACACAAAACTAACAAATGTGAAAAAAGATTAAATAAAGACAAATAGTTCAAATGACTTAGCCCTCAACGAATCTGGGGGAGGCATTGTGCGATAGGTGCTGTGTGCCATATTGTGCAGCAAAACTACGTCGTCTTGCTCATTTTCTTAATATATCCAAGGACTCTGTTTGGAGAGTTAAGTGTGGGGTTCAATTTAGGGGATTTAGGCTCTTTAGGGTAGGGTATAATGAATTTAGACACTTGGATTTTAGGCACTTTGGGTTTAGGCACTTCAGGTTTAGGGTTTAGGCACTATGTAATGGTTTTTTCTTCCTCCAACTAAGGCCCTTAGAAGCTTGGAAAGTGTGCACAAAATTCAAGCAAAATGACATAGTTTTGCCGTACAACACGGCGCACAACACCCACTGCATAGCACCCACCCCGGATCCGCCTTCAACCCTTATCAAAATTTAAGACCATAAATTTTCTTTTCCGGTTTTCCCCCTTTCAGTTTTCCTTTGATCATCGGCAAAGTGGAAGTAAAAAAGGTTACTTGATGAATCTCAACATGGTTAACCATTAGGATTAGTTGGGAGAGGCTTAGCATCTATTCCACAACATGAAACACAACGAATCCCAAACAAGCAAGATCGGTATAGTGACTGAAAAATGTAAGATCAGTGCAGAAAAAGTGTGAGAAAACCCAATGCGAAAACACCCCAAAGCTGAAATGACAACGGAGTTTCATGAGATTAATTATTTTGTTTTCTCGTAAGAAGTATTGAGTCGGTCTTTGCGTCTCTCGTGGTGTCTTTAATTTCTTTAGGAATGTTTTTATGATTCCTTTTAAGTTCCTAAGTGTCTTTTAGTTTTTTTAAAGAGTCAAACACATTTTCCAACTAGTCTATGGTCAAGTCTTAGTTAGCATTTATTTATTGTCCTGGAAATGTTAGTTGTTTTCATTTCCTATGCTTGGAGGGATGTTCCAAGTAATCTATTTAAACCTATGTGGTGAATGAGTAGAGGCAGAGTTGTGTGTTTGAGATAGCCTTTGGCTTGTGAAGACTAGTTCATCTTTTCCGGTCTGTATCTCTTTGGTGGATTTCATTGAGTGGTGAGCATTTCCTACGCCCTGTATCCCTTTTTAGACACCTCAAGTGGTGATATCTGTATCCCGTTGGCGTTTCTATTTGGGTGGTGAGCGACTATCCCTTATCCTTTTATCCCTTTTTACTTTTCGTCCATCCTACCTACAAAACCCGGCATCATAAAAGCATCCTTATCAAGCTCAACAAATTTTGGACCAAATTTAACCTCAAAAACACATTTTATACTTTAACTAGTCATGCAAGTGGTGGCTAACTCATGCGGTAGAGCTCTTGAATGCCTCACACTGAATCCCGAGATCGAGTCTCATTCCCCTCTTTTCCCATGCAACAAATTAAGAATGACAGAAACAAAAAAAATACTTTAACTAGTCATTTTTTAAAAAAACTAACAGACTCTCTATTCTAACTTCAGTCAGCCCACTGTGAGCTATAAGAATTCCTTGTGGGACACTTGTCAATAAATAAAACAAAGAATAGCAAATAAATAGTGACTCACTTTCTGAAGAGAGGAACTGTAGCAACAGCAAAATATTGTTGTTCTTTACAGAGACAGATGTGGGATGGTTTTTGAGGGTTTCAGTTGCTACTTTACCTACAAGTAACATTTAGCAAGGTAGATGATGATACTCAAGGCTTCTTTACCAGATGATATTATGCTAATGTTGGATGACAGAATTTTCCACAGCGTGTGTGTATATTGACGGCATGATGCTAGCAAGAGTAACAAAATCAGCAGTCGAACTGCCGCGAATTTCATCATCAGACCAAAATTCTACTATTCCACAAAACCAAGCTCGCTAGACAGAGGAACGAATTTTTAATGTTCGAATGCGTAAGGAAGATTGGAGAATATACAAAAATCAATGAATGGAGACACACACAGACACACGCACATGTTCGGATACTAGGATGGTACTAATGGTAATCAACCACTCAAGCAAACTAACTTTAATCTTTCACCGCGGCATTTGATTTGAGAAAATGAAGAATTCCCAGTTTTGGCACGGTGAGACACCCTTCCGCTATGGAGGTTGTGTCGGATTTCAATCTGAGAAATGCTAGTGAAATAGCCATTTTCATTGGATAGGTTGATACCGATCTGACACACGTCTCGGGGGCAGCTTCCGAAGGATGAAGAGCACCAGAGCAGAAGGAAGAATCTCCACCGTCTGAACAGAAAACAAGGAAAGCATAGACAGTAAACACGTATGATTCCAGGATAAAAGATGGTACAAGAATTCCTCCTAAAACTTATTTTTCCAATTAGTCAACTATTGTGTCTTGTCGTTGCAGCCCAGGAAGGTAAGTAGTGAGGGTTGTATGCATAGCGAAAATATATCATGCTTACTACAGATAAACTCCCGAAAATAATGTCTCCGAAGAGAAGTCCAATGATTTTTCTTTTAGAGCCATTATATCAGGCCGTCTAATATCCAAAAGAAGATGTTTGCGATTCCAGTCATTTGAAAGCAAAGGCCTAGTAGCATCAGTATGATAAGAATGGATAAGTATTCCAACAAGCGCCAAATGCTAGTCGGAGCAGCCAGAAGGTGGGCCAAGACCATAAGTGCTTCTCAGTCACAAAGGCTAACCATGACCCAGTCATTAGGTACTTTTCAGTCACAAAGGCTAACCATGACCCAGTCATCTGTCGCAAGAACTTAGGAACGGGGTGGAGGTCTAGGCAGGGAGGAACCAGGATCAATTTGTGGTCAGGGCGATCATGCAAAATCAGATATGATATTTCGAAAATAAGGTCAAGGGGCAAAAATAAAAATAAAAAAATCTCATTTCCTGAGACATAAGTGATGTTCTGAAAAGTGAGTGGAGGCATATGCCCCTACCCATCCAACATCTTTCCTCCCCTGGGTGTAGGTGCCTGTTACGTGTTTGAGTGTCAAATTCTTCAGCAAAATATTTGCATTTCCAAATATTTGTTTTTATAAGTGCAATAGTGATTACAAGATGAGAGTTTTACAGACTTCCAAGGGAGCTCAAATCTCTATACATTTTTTTGGGATTAATGTCAGCTGGACATACTGGTCACTGGACACACATCCGATATCATGCTTGCTAAACATGTCAAGCGCTCGCGTTACCTTGCACTCAATTAGAGAACATGTATCATAGACAAGCTATACTTACCAAGTAGTAGAAGAAACTCAGAATGGGGTGATCCAAGACATCGATGTCAGCATTCCTTTTGAAGGCGGAGAGGGCTACCTACGTCCAAACCCAGTAAAGATGATCCGATCATATGTATTTTTTTCTGGAACACGTAATTTAACACAGAATTGAAAGAAACTCACCACAAAGCATCTTATCAAGAAACAGGTGCAACAAATTGCAGTTACAAAGCCAACCTGCCAGAAGATAGAATAGCTATTTACTTGACATAAGCCATGACAACAGCTTAAATAACTAAACAATTATGGTTTACATTTCCACTAAACGCCATCAGCTTTGCATCATTCTTGTGATAATTCCCAATGAGTCATTCCTACACCCTCTGATTCTGATTCTCTATGAGAATGAACAGTGTTAATAAAATAAGAAAAAATGGCAGAGACAAATCTAATTTTGCATTTACTTTTTACCCATATATGTTCAAAGTGGACCACTTTTCCCAAATTTTCCCTCCGTTTGCTTGCTTGAATTAAAAACATCTTCTAATTTTTTCTACTTGGCTAAAACCTACTTGGAAATCGGAATTTGACTAACTGGCAAACTAGTATACTCCCTAACGGCCTAACCTTTGCAATATAGGTGCGGGAAAGGAATAGAAGGACTTCTTAGACTACGATATGCTAGGCTGCTAGATATTAGCCAAGGATGGAAAAACATAGGGAGAAAAACATATAGCTTAGAAAAGGCAATAAACTAGGGGCAAAAAAAAACAGCAACAAAAAAAAAATGTAATAATGCGTGGGTTATCAGCAATATGAACTCATTAAGCGTAACCACATAGTTGACCAAGAACAATGATAAAGTTGTCATAATCAAGCCATTTGTTTAAGCGAGAATAAAAACTGCTCGAAGACAGTAGGAATAGACACCTCATTAAGCTTTTTTCGACGACCAGTTGATTCTATAGGAAATCGCCTCAGCATGAAGAACAACCTGCAGGACAAGGAATATGATGTAGCACAAAAAAAATCAAACAGATGCTGGAAGTTTTTCCATTGAGGTGATTCAGCTGTACCTCCCACCATATATCAAGAATCCCAACGCAGCACAGAATGAAATAACTGTGACAAGAAAATTAAGAATCAGCTTTTTCTTTTCTTTTCAGTTGATCGTACTTCATGACTACAAACATCACCATTTCCAAAAAACAATCAACTATCAAACTTGTCCACAGAATACTAAGATTTGCACTGCCAAATCGGCAAATATACAAACTGAGCAACTGCATGAAATGAAAAACTTTTACAACACTGACCTGAAAAGAAGATTTTAGCTACTTCAACGGCAACAGAACTTCCGCTGAGTCTCATATAAATCCAGATACATACCTATCATTAACAAATTCACTCATAAGTAGGGTACATTGCATTTGTTATATTTCGATTTCTGCTTGTATAGGTAATGAAGGATTGGAAGCTTTTACTGTTTTACCCACCTGGACAAAATATATTGCTCCATTTATAATGAAGTAAGCGGGCCTAAGTTTATCAGTGGGAACGCTTCTTGCCTGCAGAGTGCAGATAATCATAGACTCAGCCTACAAAGATTCCCTGTAGCGTGATGATAGCACACGAGAAACGATGACAAAAGAAAAGCACCTGATGATATATCTCAGCCCAGAACAAGACGAGTAATGTATACGTTGAAAAAAATAGAAGTCCAGGGAGATCCATAAGCATCATTTCAAGGTCCTGAAGCACGGACATTCTTAGACAACACAACCAACAAAAGAACTGATAAACTAACAGAAGAGAAGTCCATAAACCATTGATAAAAAAAGGGTGCTTTTCTAGTCAGCAAAAAATAATGATATCAATTTTACAGTAAGCATAACCAAACCTAGCCTTATGTCTCAATCAATTGGGATATCAATTTTCCATTGAGCTCTATCTAGGGTGACCTCTTCATGTAGGTTTAGTAGCCCAAGTCCTTTGGTATGACAGCATCCAAAGTCAATTTAGGTCTTCCTCTTTCCCTAGCCCTATTAGCTACTACTAACATATCACTCTTCTTGACTACTGCGTCTGGAGGTCTACGATAGATATGTCCAAACCACCTTAATCTATTTTCTCTCAACTTATCATGTATAGGTATAACTCGTACCGTTTCACAAATAGATTCATTTCTAATTTTATCACTTTTAGTCTTGCCACACATCCACCTCAACATCCTCATTTCAGCTACACTAATTTTACTCACTTGCTGCTTCTTGATAGGCCACCCCCGTAAAGCATCGCTGGTCTGATAGCAGTTCTGTAAAACTTCCCTTTCAGGTTGCTTGGTATCCTTCAATCACACATTACACCTGAAGCGGTTCTCCACGTGAGCCACCCAACTTGGATCTTGTGGGTTACATCATATATAATCTCTCCATCCTTGCTAAAGATTGAACCTAAATACCTAAAATGCTCACTTTTTGGTATCTCTTGATCTTGAATCCTCACTTTCTGTTTGGGCACTTCTATTGTCTCTAAACTTACGGTGCATATACTCGGTTTTACTCCTACTTATCCTAAATTCTTTGGACTCCAATGCTTCTCCCCAAATTTCTAATTTAGCAATAACCCCCCGTGCAGTTTCATCCACTAGGACAGTATCATGTGCAAAAAACATGCACCACGGAAATTTCACAGTGAGCATAAACTTCATTTATGTTATGCTTCTATATAAAAAGTTCACAAGCCCTTGAATTCTTGTTTTGCAGCCAATTTCAAGGGGTAGTGAACCTCCAATATCAGACCAAGTTTTAACCACTGATTAATATCCTATAAATCATTGATGATTTGATTGATATATGAAAGAAGTAAAATTTTCTTCACATTTTCCCCTTCTAATGTTGCAATACAGAACTGCTTCTGAATGATAACTTTTTCTGTCTTATGAAGGCTTTCTCGCAGTCAAATAAGACTAGTTCCGTGACTTTCATCACGTTCTACAAAAAGAACTCTAGACACAACATTTGTAGAATGAGTCAACAAGACAACTAAACAACTATCCATCCAGTCTATGGAAAATGATATGGGAACACCAAACTTGCACCCCACATGCACACCAAGGTGATGTGGCAGATGGAGGAGAAGTCCAATGTGTGGCCCACCTGAAATGATGAGCTTCTCCTCATTTGACACATCGCCTTGGTGTGCATGTGGGGTGCAAGTTTGGAGTACCGATAGCATTGTTGTCCATTCTATTGCTCCTAGAAATCACTAAACAGCTATGAATCACTTGTGAGTAGATATATGAATAGAATTAGAGGTCATGCGACCAGAATGCAGATTGAGGAGACTTACTTTTGATTTGAGATGGAATAAGCCCTTGTAAAATCCAAAAAGGATAGCCCTCACTGTAAAAATACAGATTGATTATTGCCAGCAAGGACATGTTTGGTTCATAATAGTTTCACTCAGAACAACAACAGTAAATGCAAGCCTTACATCCATTGACAACAAAATTCATCAAGTGGAAAACCTTTTGTGTTGTCCAACCATACTCTGGTACTCTCAGTTGAATACGAACTAGTTGCACCTGATATTGGGAGCAACCATTAAGAATCATATAAAGCTAAATTAAAGAACTACAGAAGCTACTGAGGAGTGTTTGATCCATGTTGAGTGTGGTAAAAAATGAAGGATTGAGAGAAAATGAATTGAGTCGACAAGAAACTACGTTATCATCGCGGACACAATTGAGCACAGTACTTCTAATACAACCAACTGAAGGAAGCGAATCAATGTATGCGACAACATATGATTGGGACAAAGGCTTGATCAGTTGAGTTGAAGCAGGAACAATCAAATGGCAGGGGAATAGAGCCACGGAAGAGCCAACTTTTGCAGCCATAGATATAGAAACCAGGTGAAGTTCAACTAACAAAACCTCTAATTGGTACTGCAAATTTCGAACTCTCTCTGTCTAAGTCCTTTTCCGTTGTACTCGGTGGTGATCATATTTTTTCAGCATTTTGACTTCCAACTCTTCTAATCGTTCAATTTTAGTTTCTTTCCTATCACTTGTTCTTTAAAGCTTTGAACTTGCATCTCCAATTCTCCGTGAAGTTGTTTACTTATTTGTATTTGTTGAAGATGATAAAACCAATATTTTGAATATTGTACCGGTAACAGTACCATGTTTATTTGTATGATACTTACCAGTACCACTTGAATCTCAGGTACCATTTCAGAATTTGCGGTAAAAATATTTTATCAATACATACTAACAAATAATAATAGCACTAATTAGGAAGATCCTCTACTATGATATAAAGGAATTTCTAAATTTTTAGCACAAATAATTAATTACAGAATATCTACTAAAAACAGGGGGGAAATTAAAAAAAAAATACAGGATGACCGGTACCCTCCGGTGCCAGCAATATTTTAACCGAAACATATCTATAGGGGTGAGGTACTGGTTCATGAAAAAATGGTACGTACCGGCCAGTGCACTTCACAACATTCGATAAAACCATCGTTTAACTTGGTTATTGTATCTTAGGAATTTTTTTTTATCAGAATTGCTTATTCCGATAAAAAAAACTTGTTTATTGCATCTTAGGAAGTGCTATATCAAGCTACTCAAAAGTGCATATGTTTCTATCTCCTCTTGTGTTGCACTGCCACTCAAGGACATCTCTTAAGATTCAGATTACCACTAATGCTTTTTTGAGGATATAATTTGTTGACTGCCACCTATCTATTGATAATGGAATTGGTTTCGACTCTCTTGTTTATGTAGGCCAACTACCCTTTAAGGAATTTTTTTAATGATGGAATTTGTTGACTGCCCATCCATACTTAAATACATAGTTTGCCTTGTGGCTAAATCATGAAAATCACAAGTATGCACTCTTCCATTTGAAAAATTATTGGGTGCTCCTGGGGCACCGCCATGTGTGCCCCAATACCCTTCACCTCCCACACATTTCTGTAGGGCCTGGGATAGAGAGTATGGCCTCCACATTAATGTGATGTAAGGAAAGGTGTTGGGGCACCACGTGAAGATCATTGAATTATTTCTCCCTCCACTTATCCATCCTCCTCTTCAATGTTTTCCTGGCTCATAAAAAATATGGATGAGCTATAGCTTTCAGATATTAACAAGCTGTTTTTGTGCCAAGTGCCAACCATGTTGCAAAAAGAAACCAAAGAGAAAAAAGTCCAGGTCATCCTAATTAATCAATGACTTAAAAGAAACAACTTGTGACCTTGTGGGTGTAGTGGTCCCTTATGTACATAGATTTCAAAATGTATATTACATATTGCATGGGGTATTGACTCCACAATCCAGAGTAATGGTGTCTCAAATACATTCCTTCTTGTTCCATTTTTTCCTGGACCTCGCCAGAGTTTCGTTGAATTTGTACATCACATTATAAAAACCTCTCAACAAATTACACTAGCTTTACACATCGAGTATTTATGTCGTTCCAAAAACATCAAATTTTCTTGTCATTTCCCGGGGGCGGGGATCAATGCCATAGAAAAATTCTTCTTATGTGTCTTTTTTGCCAAAAGTAGGATTATAATGAATTAGTTGGTTTGGTTGCTGTTAAGTATATCAATGTTGTTCCATCAGCTTGAACCTAAGACCTTACACTATAAAGTGGTGCTACAGGGCTGTTGAACCAACTGCCGGGGTCAATACACCACATTTGAATAGACTAGTGGCTGTTCATTTTATTCGTAACCTTATAGAAAAACTCTCACTCTAGCACGACTACATGCTGTTTTATATTTACAAAGTTATGAAGCATAAGCACAAAAAATAGAAAGCCATAAAAGTTTTTAAAAATAGTCTCCAAATATACATCGGCATGCCTAATTTTTTTTTTTTTTTGATAACCTGCCTAGTTGGGGGGTTAAGTAGAACTACCCTCTTGCCCTCCTCTCAAAAACGATTGAACTTGTGTCCCTACAATATAAGAGTAAATTATAAAATCATTACAAATTATGGTCTTCACCAAAAAAGTGTCACAAAAGCAATTCACCCATAAGGTCAAATTCTCTTCAGGCATTTCTCCAGTCCTCTTTTTTTTTGGTAATTAAAAACTTCAATTCAAGTACAACAGCATTAAAACATGTACTCCCATAGGCCATAGGAGCATATATAACCTGTTTTCAACAAAATCAAAGAAATAAATAAATAAACATCAGTATAAAAACTCTTCCCACATCCTACATTCCATTTCTACAAACATCATCGGTTCCTAGCTAGGACTGAGAAACGAGTACGAGCCACTTACAAGATTTTGTTTGAGTTTGATTTGAAACAAACCAAAATGAGCTTCAGTTGAGCCGAGCTGATTTTTGAACTATCACAAGTGTTTTTTTGTTCATTTGTTCACGTAATAAACGGACCCCAAACAACCTTTTAACAAGAGAACATGAATTTCAAACTCGAGTAGCTTGATTCGTTCAATTATCTATACTCCTAACTGTATCTATTTATCCAATCTTATCACCCTAAACCAAACACAACCAAGTCGGTTACATATTACTCCCTCTGTCCTATATTTTAGGTAACATTTGAACTTAAAAAAATAAGATGTTTCCGATAATATTTACAATAACATTTTGACAACTTTCAGAAGTACTCGTTGAGATCTTTAAACAAAAAAATGACACGATTTCGGTGAGAAGCAAACAAAATGAGACGGAGGGACTACATGTTTGCATGAATACAAAACAGAGAAAGATACGAACTACACTCGTTTGTCATAGGAAAAATGGACCTCATGCTCCATTCTTTTGCCTTTTTAGTTTTCGTGTTTTGTTCATCTTTTTGAATTTTTGTTAGATTCGAGATATATTTTTTAAGAGTGGAGTCTAAAAGTTCATTAAAAACAAAAAGAGTACCAAAAAGTGTCTCTCTCATTTTTTTATTTTTTTTTTTCAACTTCCGTCCATTTTTAAAACTTTTCTAGTCCCTCGCGTCGAGTCGAATGATTAATTCGAAAAATTACAACAAAAAGCTAAACAAAAATTACGAAAAAATTACAAAAGGCGAAAAAAAGTTTACACAAAAAGATAAAAGAATGGCTTCTCAATCATATAAAATAAAGCATATAATTCAATGAAGCAATGGAAAGAATCCTACCAGGGCAACTATGGCGACCAATGCGTACAAGGCAGAGAGTAGGTAAAAGATGCTTTGTTGCCATTCGTCTGATTTCTCTATCTCGTTCCACCAGTTGAACACGCCTCTCTCTCCTCCACCGTTACTTTCTCTCTCTCTAACCATGAAGATCTCCGGTTTCAGCATCGACGCCATTGATCATTGAAGAGAGAGAGAGAGAAGAACTCATGAAACAGTGAACAGCGGGAATGTAGACGAAGAAGAGGAGTGAGAAGAAGAGTTCAGAGAGAGAACTTCGGGTTGCGGACGCGTGGAGAGGAGAGAGGGTGCCACGGCATAAGGCTGATTACATCGTGGCATAAGTTCGTTAATTTCGCAACAGAGACCTATTTTCGATTTGGAAGGATGGAATTGTTCGCCGTTCTCCTACTCCTTTTTTTTTGTCCTCACTCCGTCCTAATTTAATAGTTCATCGTTCTATTTTAATCGGATAAAAAATTACTTATAACTTGAAATCGGTAATGAATTTCATATTCAATATGGATCTTGTTTGATAGATCTCAATTAATTCTATAAGACAATATTTTCAAAATCACGTAAAACAATGTAAATTACGAGATATAATCAATTAAAAAGTGGCACGAACTCCCAAAAGAAACTATTAAATTGGGACGGAGGGGGTATTTTCTTGGTTTTCGTGTTTTGTTAGTTTTTTATTTTTATTTTATTTTTGATAGATTTACATTTATTTTTCGAATTAATCATCTGTTTTGGGAAGAGTCTAAAAGTATAAAATTAAAAATTATGATTACAAGCAAAAAAAAATACTAAAGACGAAAAAAATACCAAACAATTGTATTTTTTGTCGAAACTATCGTCTTATATAAACTTTTTTCAACTTCGGCGAATAATTAATAATTAAAAAAAAAATGAAGGGCTAGACAAAAAAATATACAGAAAAAAAAAAAACCACGAGACAAAAAGTTTAAGAGAATGGAGCTGTCACGACTCTTAACCCGTCCCAATGGAATTTAATCACCGCAAAGTACAAGTGAAACCATCACTAAGGCGATTTCATAGCATAATAACATCGTATAATCCAATGACTAAAAGGGACACAAATGAAAAGACACCGAAAACATTACTTTGTATTAACATACGAACTATAACATGTCTTTACATCAAAATCTCAAAACATAAAGTACATTTCAAAACTGTGTTTACATTACAGAGCCCACAAACCATTTACAAATAGGAAAATGCTATGGGTACACTATTTTGTGCATCTCAAATGTACTCCACCCTGATGTGGCAAATGAGGAGAAACCTATTTTTTGGGTAAGCCCCACATTGGGCTTCTCCTCATTTGTCATATTAGGGTGGTGTGCATTTGGATGCACAGGTAATGTACACGTAGCATTGTTCTTACAAATATACGGAAGTCCAAACGTGCAAGTCAAAGTACAGCTCCCTATTTACATCATATCCACAAGACTCGACTCCACTACAAAAATATCATGCCATCCTACTTCTCATTCCTTGAAAGGTGGAAAATTACATAAGCCGAAACTCATACGAATGATTAATATATAAACCACATGCTTTGATTAATATATAAACCGCATGCTTTCCATTGACATTCTCATAATTAATCAAAGCTTTCCATATTCTAAAAGGATATCCGAATCATTTCATATTACCAAACGTCTCCGGTGTGGATAAGTTTAGCTATCCTTGTTGTATCCCAAATCAAATTCCCCGCTGTCCCTTTTTAAATAATACCTTTGGGAAACGTGTATTTTTGTGGATGCTAAAAAATGTACTTCCCTATAACTTTTTTTTTTTTTTGCACCAAATTAAAGTACTCAAGCACTTTAATTTGGTATAAAAAAAATTGAAAATTATATAAAAAAAAAATTTGTTTTTAAGGAGTTTGAAATTGCATGTGTTCTGATAGGGATAACTTAAAAAAGGACAGAGGGAGTACAAATCTTGCTAGCCTTCTCCTGTCCCTTAGCAAGCCAGGACCTTAGGGATGCCATTATTAAATGGCTTATTACCTTTTTAGTCCCCAAAGTATTCGCGAAATGTCAATTTGGTCCCCAATATTCAAATCGTGTCTATCGAGTCCCCAATGTTCACAATGTGTGTTTAAATGGTCCCTGTTAGGGCTGTCAAAATAAACCCGCGAACCGCGAATCCGAACCGGACCGAACCGAACTGTAGGTTTTGGATTAGGTCCGTGAATTAATGGTCCGGACACGGATTGAAAAATTAGAAAATCAAGCTTCGCGGTTTGGTCCATGGATTTTCATAAAAGAACCGGGGATAAACCGAACCGGACCATGAAAATTTAATCAATAAAAAAAATAATATATATATATATATAATATTGGGATAATAATTATAATTAAACATATTATTCTTAATTTTATACCCTAAATAGGTGGATGTGCTATAACTGAAAAATAAAGGTGCAAACTGTAATTAACAATTGTAATTTTATTTTTGCTTGCACGTATATTAGCTACTTATTGTATCGGGACTGGACTGGTTGTGGTAAAAACTTTTGTTTACTCGCTTTATATTATGTTGTTTTTGCATTTTTTTGCTACTACTAATGGTACCCTCTTGAATGTGAATCTCTTTGAATCATTTTGAAGAATTGTTGTTGTGACTTGGTGTTGTTTATTAAAACATAAAAGTTACTGATGATGAACGGGTTCCAAAAGTTACAATGAGAATGAGAATGTGAATGTGAATGTGAATGTGAATGTGGAATGTGAAATATGTTTCTTTTTTATTTTGTGGAATGTAATAATCCGTGGATAAACCGTGAACCGAACCATGATTTTTTTGATTGATTTGGAACCGGACCGTAGACTTTTGGTTTGGACACGGATTGCCTTACATTGGACCGTAGACTTTTGGTTCAGTCCTCGGATTCATACCAATCCGCACCAAACCGGACCGTTGACACCCCTAGTCCCTGTGTTTAACTATGTCCATCTTCTCCGTCAAATGCAGGGGTGACTTCGGTACTTCATCCCCACAAAGCTTTCTTCAACCTCAAAACCCTTATCTCCAACATCTACCAGATCATCTCTATTCCACCCTCTCTATCAATCTATTGGATTATGATCTTTGTCTTCCACTGATTGAAGGTATGCTCATCTCTCTTCCGAGAGAACAAGAAACAGCAAACCCAAAAATCGAAATAGGGGATCTGTGGCTCTAAGAGGCATTCAGAGCCATGGTGCGGTCTGGTCGTCGGTAATGGTGCGTCTGGTCTCTACCCATGATCTAACATCATCTACATCAGGGCGGTTCCAATTTGGTGATTCAACCCATTACATGACAAGCAACCACAAAAATTAAAAAGGGGATCTGAGAATTTCAGTCACCCTAAGCGTTCAATCGAACCACACAATACGATCGTGTTCCAGACCCATTCCATCCACGCCAGGGTTTTTGCGGTCTGTTGTGACTCTCGGCCATGGATTCTCCTAGGATTGGAATCTCGTTTCAACAACTCGGTGCGGGTAAGGTTGAGGTGACGGGTCTCTGGTCAAAAGGGGATCTAATCTTTACTTCACTTCCAAGCCGATTCAACATAATCTGGGTGAGTAGCCTACCTCATTTAGAAAATCCGGTGAACTTATCCACAGAGAAGGATGCTACACCATTGTTCATTGTATGGGGGGTTCACCGAATTTGTGGGTTTGGACCCGACCCTATTGGCCCGATTTCAACCAAGTTTCCTCTCCTGTCTCGTCGGTTTCCCCTATCTTCTTCACCACCCAAACAAACGGCTGCTCCGATTCATCAGTGCAAGTGCGATTTCAGTGAGTTGGGAGGGTGTTTTCGGCCGGCAAAGATCGTGTGGTTCCGGCAAAGATCGCCGTTTGGGATTTCTGTTCCGGCAAAGTAGAGAGATAACTCCAACGGTTTGGGATTTCTCTTTTTGGATCTCTGTTTCGGTGTTTTGAACAAGTATACACATGTATATGTGAGATAAATACTCCAGTATATATATATTTTTTTCTATGTCTGGATAGGGAGAAAGATAAGGGGGAGGGAGGGAGAGAGAGAGAGAGAGAGAGAGAGAGAGAGAGAGAGAGAGAAGGGTGTGGGGGTTGGAGATAAAGGGTTTTGAGGTTGAAGAAAGCTTTGTGGGGATGAAGTACCGAAGTTACCCTTGCATTTGACGGAGAAGATGGACGGAGTTAGACACAGGGACCATTTAAACACACATTGTCAACATTGGGGACTCGATAGACATGATTTGAATATTGGGGACCAAATTGACATTTTGCGAATACTTTGGGGACTAAAAAGGTAAATAAGCCATTATTAAATAATAAAATGAGTCCACATTTCATTTATCATCCACGAAGTTCACATAAATAAAGCATTTCTTTTATAACCAAAGCATAAAAGGCGTGAAAAAACCCGTATGATTTAGGTATTAATCACTCACCTCCATCCATGTGATCATCTAAATCTCCTGTAGTAAATGAGCGACGAAAATATGATTAGACAATGCAAAATGGGTCCAAACATGCCTATCATGAAGTATTAGAAGTTTGTGAAGTCGAATGTGGAGTTTATTAAAACAAGTCTTGAAAATCTGCAATTATAGCTTCTACTAGTAGGGACGTATCTTCTACCGATAGGGGAACATGGTCAAGCAAGAGCCATCACCCTCTACCGGTAGGAACTAGAAAATTTTGAAAAATCTAGTTTCGAACTCATTTCCATACCAACATCCATCAAAACAATCTCCCACCACCACACTAAAACCTTGATAAAAAAACATGCTCAGATGTGTAGATATAAAAAACTATTCCTAGAACTAGCAAATCATACTTCACAAACAACTTCAATTTGAAGATCAAACACCACTCAAATAACTTCAACGCTCTTAGCACATACTCATCCCATTGCCCAATGCGATCATGTAACACGCGAGTTTTAAAAGCAACATGTCGAGATCCGGGTTGTCTAGTGATGACTAATCAATAATGATGGATTTTTTTGGGTGATTTCTTCTTGTTGGGGCTCCAATGAGTGGATAGTTTGACCCTAGAAATTGATGGGGAGGCCTAGAGAGGGTGGCAAGGGAGGTGAGAGGTGGTTTTGGGGTTGATAGGATCAAATCTGTTGTCACCCCTCAAGCCTCGTAGAGATAAAGCTCGTTATTGGACTTTTATTTTAGGGAGACACTACAAGAAATTTGAGATGCACCAGCGGCCAAAAGCATTGGTAAAGGTGCCTAAAAGCACTGCTATAGACCTGTGAGGTCTATACCCGCGCTTGAAAAAGCCGCTGGCGTCTAGGCGCTGCAGTATCCCTTTACCAGCGCTTTTTAGCAAGCGTAGGTACAACATTTATTTTACCAGCGCTTTTGCAACCGCTGGTGTAAATAAGTTTTACCAGTGCTTTAAAAACGCTGGAATAGACTCAATTTCACTAACACTTTTAGCCGCTGGTGTAGGTGGCTAAAAACGCTGCTATAAGATTTTTTTTTTGTTTTAAAAAAAAACTGATTAATAATTACCTTATTCACTTGCCCACTCAATATTTTTTTTTACCAAGAACTAAAAAATATGAAAAAGTATCACAATTCATTTTTCATTGGAAAAACTAATAATCCATACAAAATACCAAAAGTAGATTGAAGGCATGTTCCATAACGTTGTGAACATACAAAGTAGATTAAATGTTCATTATGGTGCGGAAATACCATAATCCACAAGTTTGTAGGCTAAACTGAGTGGGAAAAAAATAAATAAATAAAAAAGCTATCAAAATGACGGGTTGAAATCACGCTTTTGACTGGACCGTCCTATTACCTGCAATAGAAAGGACGAAGAATAAGAACCGAGTCAATTTATCTTTTAACTCCCACGACATATGAAAAAGCACAACATATAGAGAAGCCTATTGCAAATATCTTCATTTGAATAGCAACATTGTTAGTTTTTGGCTTTACACGTTTATCTCCCACCCCTCATTTATACTTGGACAACAGTTGGGTGTCTGGTCATAGAAATGGGGGCCAGGAACAACAAAAACAGAGAAGCACATTCTTGACCGAAGAAGTAACAAGTGTTCAAATGTAGTACATGTCCAAAGCTAATAGTCCTAGAGTACTCCTAGCAAACAAAGCAGCATAGTTAAAAATAGCATTAGCAGCAAAACCAGTATCCAGAACTTCCAACATAATGATGAAGCGCAGCAGCAGAATACGCAGCAGCAGAATAACGAAGTGCAGCAGTAAAATAATGATGAAACGCAGCAGAAACACAACAGAAACGCAGCATAAACACAACAGAAACGCAGCAGACCCAGCAGAATAATGATGAAACGCAGCAGCAGAATAACGAAATGCAGCAGCAACACAACAGAAACGCAGCAGAAACACAACAGAAACGCAGTAGTAGAAATATGAGGAATAGCAGCAGAAATATGATGAATAGAAGTAGTAACCAAGCAGCGATCAAACATCCCAGAAGTAATGAAGTGTGACAGTATTTTGTGTTAAGACAAGAGGAATTGAAAATCTCAGTGAATTATGAACCAACTGCTAGCTTAACTCCACAATCCTTTAAATGGCTTAAGAACAAAATTACTACTCTTGTTAGAAGTTTAGAATGACTAAGACCTTCAAATCTAACTAAGGATGGAAATGAAAATATGAGTAAGTTACTTGTCGAAACGGCCACTGATGGATCCAGTGTTGCTTATGAATTTGCTTCACTGTAGATACCCGACTGATACCATGCTTCTTACAGTTGCGCGTCACTGCATGAGCACCAATATATAGGTAAGAAAACTAAAATTTTGTAGCTGAATCGGCCCAATTCAGCTAGAACCTGGACCCTTCTTCTATGGATAGTACAACAAAAATATACCTGAGAAATGTACTGATTGTTGGTCTGCCCATTTCATTTATACATGTGATAGTACAGCATATGAGTCTCATCATTTTCTAAACCATAACAAATCAAAAGAGCCTTCAAGTATAAGTAGTTGAATATTTTCCTAGTAACAAATATGACCAAATTGAGAACAAACTTGCTGTGATAGCCATTTATGCATGAAGTTTTCCAGCTCCCTAGCCATTGAGATTAGAGTGAAAATTGTTTTGAGGTCATTCATTTTAGAGTGGAAATTGTTTCTGAGTACTCAAAATACATAAATACTGCAAATTGGTGGGAGGAGTGAATCTAAAAATAGAGAAGCTAGATACTATGCCGGGTGGGTGGGATGAGTGAATCTAAAAGTAGAGAAGCTAGATACTATCCAACTAGTGAGAAGAAAAACCTGGTATGAAAAAAAGCAGCCATCGATTTTGCTTCCATTGTAGCAGATGAGATAATCAAACGCAGTTCAGGTTGACGCCATTGGATCTATAATATCATCAGTTAGTTCGAAAAAAACACAAATGTTTGACAAATACAATAGCTAAAGTTTTCTGCATTGAACGCAATCATGATACATTGGCAACGCTTTGATAGGGGAGAAGGGATACCTTTTTCAGGAGACCCAATAACACATAAGTCGTAAGTCGAAATAGACCTCTCATGAGCTTCATCAACCATTATGACACTGGATGAATATGGAACAAGTTGGGACCAGGATAAGATACATAAGAATGATACCACAACAAGTTATTGTTAGACTAAGTTAGCTGAGACATGCTCAAGAGTCGAGAAATGCTCAATAGTCAGAAAAGGAAAGGAAAATCAAATGTTTAATACAGTGGTTAAAGGTTTGGTCAACTACAATCAAAGGCAGACGCAAATAAGACTTGCTCAAAGGCGCAATTGTGCAAAGATTTTAGGACTGGTTTATGTGAAATCCAGCAAACAAGCTCAAAATCCAGCAACCAAAGGTTTAAGTAAACTTCCTTAATCTGAAATTTCAACTACAAGAAAACCTTCAAAGGAGTGATAAAAACTCAAAAGTACTATATATAAGTAGCTACGGAGATATGTAGTAAGGATCAACTAAAAGTTCAGTTCCAAAACTATTCCTACACCAATCCACCCTAACCATCAATTTTTCGCCTATAGAATAGTGACCCTTCCAGGTTTAAGTCAGAATATGACACCAAGCTATCACAACAAACTTTGTTTATTATAAAGGAGTCAAAGAGATTACTCGAGGACAGGAATAATTGCATTATTAGTAGATAAATCCATTGGTCCTGCTTCACTAGATACGTAAAACATTGAACTACTAAATAATCCCAATGACCTATATAACCAACAAAGTCCTCAACTGATTCAACAAGAGCTACCACAAAAATATTCACACACACACAAAAAAGAGCGGATAGTGAAAAAAATGTACCAAAAAAAGAAAAAAAAGGTACCAAAAAGCTTCAAAGCCCCCTCTTAGATACAGTGGACACTTAAAAGCAGACAACATTTAGTTTGTAGCAAATTAGAAAATATATTTAGGCAAAAACTTGACACCCTAGAATTGTATGGTTTTTGTAATAGTTTGTTCCTTTGTTCAAGCGTTAATCCTTCCAAATTGTATGCAGGCTATTAATCTAGCAAGTATGGAATTCTGTTTTTGATACACGAAAACCGTATATTACCTTTATACCTTTATTTGATCAAAATTAATACTCACATTGACCCTAAGATACAAAACATACAAGGTATCAGTCCAAGCACATCTATCTGGCTACACAATTCCACACACACAAAAAAAAAACAACTCTACTAATAAACAAACCTTCTCCAATTCCGCCGTTCTCTGTAAATCAGCCTCAGTAGGCCCCGCAGTAGATATCTGCTTTGTAACACCGTACTGCTTCGGCGAAGTAACGCTCAAACTCCCTGAACTCTTCATCGCAGAAAATAGCAAGAAACCCTTAACTGCAATTTTCTTCTTCTTCTTCATAGAAAATAGCAACAAACCCTTAACTACTACTACTACTTCTTCTTCTTCTTCTTAATAAGAAAATTACTCACCACATAATTAATAAGAAGTTCACTTAATCAACTAGTATTGAGACAGTATTTTTTCGATGGACCGAAAAAAAATTGAGACAGTAGATTTTTGTGTATTTTTTGCTTGCCTATTGAACAATTAGACCATCAAAAGAAGTCTATATAGTGAGAAGTAAGAATGGGTTGAAACTTAAAAGATTTGTGAAGGTGAATACGAGCCCTAGATCCGAAGCAAACCGACATCTTGAAATCGATAATGAGATGAAGGGTAATCTCTCCAGTTTATTACTGTAGTAGTATTGGATTTGATTATTGAACCAAAAAGATTCCCAATAAGGGTTGTTTTCAAAAACCAAGATGTAAACTGAGATGAATACAAGAACAAAAATGCACAGATTTTGTACTTTTTTCAAATCTAATTCTATTACCGGGGAGCTGCCGGAGAACAACTTATTGAGAATCGACTTCGTTTGAATCGTCTGACTCGTCCTTGTCTTTTCTTCTTCCGTCGAACGCCTCTCTCTCTCCCCCTCTGTGATGGCATCCGTAAGAAGTAAATAGCAATATAGAAAGATTGATGACTGAAGCCCTAGATTGAGATACAGGGACGAATTCAACGACGAGATTTTTCTTTTCAGGAAGAAGGAATATGAGAGGAATCGAGTTAATTTGGGGATTTTAGGTCAGGAGTGGTGTGGAGGGAGAAGATTTGGGGATTTTGGTTCATGGTGGGAATTTTAATTTTTCACGTGAAAAGTTTGGGGAATGGAGGGAGTAGACCGTAAGGTACTCCATATTTCAAATTGCCTATGCACCCAACTGTAAATTTGCCGTAAAATTGTATTACTCGTGGGTCGTCAGAGTATTTTTTTTTAAATCGGAACCGTCTACGTTTTACATGGGAGTGATTATATCCTCCATGCAAAAAATGAAGTAAATTAATTATCATTAAGTACATGATCGAAGGAGACAAATTTTTGGTTTATAATGAATCAACGTCCCGATTAAAGGGCTTTCAATACCCGATAGACTTTAAATTTGGCGAGAGTGATTAAAACAGCAATACAAACAAAGTGAACGGTTTGGATCGTCATAATTGTGTTGCGATCGTGTGGCTAACGTACATTATCCTATAGCATAATAGCTTGGTTCATAACCAAGTAAGTTCGATGTATAAGATTAAAAGGCAGGTGCAAACTCGATTTCTCGAATGTTCGATCTAAACCGTTATGATTTCATATCTTATCAATTCTATCACTTTCTCCAAAAACGGTGGCGATCAAATGTCGGCAACCACCTGATCGGATCACATTCGGTGCATCTAAGAGCAATAATGTCATATAATGCATGACTCGACGGCCATCAGAGCAATTTTTTTCGAATCGGAACCGTCTAGATTGTAAGTGGGAGTGATTATATCCCCCATGCAAAAAATGAAGTGATGTAACTATCGTTACGTACTTGATCGAAGGTGACAAATTTTCAGTTGATAATGAATCAAAGTCCCCGATGAAAGGGCTTTCAATACCCGATGGACTTCAAATTTGGAGAGAGTGATTAAAATAGCAAGACAAACAAAGTGAATGGTGTAGATCGTCATAATTGTGTTGCGATAGTGTGGCTAGCGCATAATATAATCAACATTTTGTACGTATTGTGTAATTACAAAAATTCAATGTTGACCTATCAATTCAAAAATCAAAATTTTCATTTTTATTATTCAAAAATCCATTTTTTTTATTTTCTCTAATTTTTTAAATAAATTAAATTTATTTCATAAAAATGTATTTTTGATTTATTAAGTCAAAATTTCAAAATTTATATTTTTTGTCATCAAAATTTAATTTCCCCCCCCCCCCCCCCCCCCACTTTTTTCATTTTTGTTATTCATAAATTCATTTTAAATTTCCCTAATTTTTTTTCCTTATTATGGAATTTAGCGACTCAATTTATTTAATAAAAAAGTTTTTTTGATTTATTTATTTATTTATGGGAAGTCCATTTATTTAATTAAAAATTATTCATAAATTTATTATTATTTTCCCTCATTTTTTCCTTATTATGTCAAATCCATTTATTTAATTCTAATTCTTATTCAAAAATTTATTTTTATTTTCCCTCAACAAGTCAAAATTCAATATTTTTTATTCTCTCTCTCTCTCTCTCTCGCTCTTCGTGATATAATGATTTAGGGGGGAAGAAATGGAGGGAAACACAGTATAATTGGCGCGGGAAACAAATGGCATTACATGTATGTTGTATGCAAAATGGAGGGAAACAAAAAGCTAAGGTTTTATTATGTAATTACAAAAATTCAATTTTCACCTAACAATTCAAAAATAAAATTTTCCATTTTTATTATTCAAAAATCCATTTTTTATTTTTCATCGTTTTTGAAATAAAATTAAATTTTTTGGATAATCGGAACCGCCAATTGTTTCCCAGGTTTAATTTATTGGGGCTGTGCCAACACCTTATTGGACCGCTGGAAAATTGAGGTCTAGCCGCTGGGAAATTGAGGTCTATGCCAGCGCCTTAAAGTGTGCCGCTGGGAAATTGAAGAATCTGCCAGCGGTTCATAATACCCGCTGGTAATGACCCGTTTCTAGGAACGGTTTTCCAAGGCGCTGCTATATGCCTTCAATTCCAGCGTTTTTTGGAGGCACTGGTAGGAAAAGCGCTGGGGTATCTTAGATTTCTTGTAGTGAGAATTGCGTACTAGTGGCAATTTGGGTAAAGAATTTGCAGTTTGATGGGCAAGTTTTCTGGAATCATAATGCGTGCCTAATTTAAATTTAGATTATTTAGTGATGTGGTTACATGTAGTTACATTGTCTTCAATCTTCAATCGAGTACAAAGTAGTTCCACTAAGAGTGCAATGCAATTTAACAGGCAGTGCAAAAGAAAATTTTGATTTAGACGTCACACTACGAACCTAGTTATCCTTCCTCGGCTGAAATAGGGGTACACAAGAAAACCGATATAACCGCCAAATCGATCCGATCCGGACCGAACCGGTCTATTTTGTTAGGTTCTAATCTCGACATGCTACTCAAAGGAAAACATAATTCTCTTACTCTCTAATCTCAACATGCTTCATAATTTTTTCTTCCTTTCCTATTTCTTTGCAATATCTCTTGATCTCTTCCAACCGTAAAACTATTTATTTTATGAACTGTTTTTCGTGTTCTAAATTCTAAATAATCTTTTGAATTCATATGCTATGATAAACTGTTATTTAATTGGGTAAAATTGGAACCGAACCAAAATCGGTCCAGTCTTTCGGTTTGGATTTGGATAGGTTCTAAATGTGTATTGGTTAGGTTTTGGTTCTTAATTTTCTAGAACCAGTCGAAATAGTCCGGCTACTGAATCTCTAAACAACCGGTCCAATCCGGACCATGTGCACCCCTAGGCTGAAATATGGTTCTATAGAGAGTGAAAATAAGTTTTAATTCCAGTTGCAATGATGTACTATTTCAGTCCATCAATATTCTGGTGCCGTGTATGTGCAATCCTTTTTCCTCAGACCATGTGGTGGGTAATTCGAAAAAACTTTTTCCTTATACCATGCGATGGGTAATTCCAAAAAAAAATTGGCCATAGAGCTATAATTCTTTACCCCTTTTGCCAACACGCAATTCCCCTTTTATTTCACACGAAGAATTCCCCCACAAAAAGGTTAAAGAAATAAAAGCTTTGGGGGTAAAGAGCGGAATTATGGATTAACAAAGCAAGTCATATTCAAGTATAAAGAAAAAGTAATCAATCGGGTTGACCAAAGACCAATAGGGAAATTATTCAACGCTACCAATGTCATATGGTACCTCAACATTTTTTTTCCCCGTAAACTTTAAGTACCCAAAAATAATACCCAAAATTTGAAATTTAATGGCCTAAATTCACTTGGATCTGGGCAATTGAATTTCAAGTGGATCTAGGTCATTAAATTTCAAGTTCTGAGTAGCTTCTGGGTGTATTTTCTGAGTATTTATGGTTCCCATTTAGAGCACCCACTATGGATAGGTTAACTTTTTACATGTTAAAGTGTCCATGCGACTAAATTTAGTGATAATTTGATTTAGCCAAGGCATAAGTTAGGTAATGAGATCATGGGATAACTAAAAGGGTTCATCAGTTAAAATTAGTGCCCAATAATTTATTTATTTTTATTCCTAATACCTCTATTTTGAATTCCAGCTCTCTTATTTTTCTGTTCCCTATCGTAAAGTAGATAATTGAACTTTTCTTTCTTATTATAGCTTCATTCAATCCTCAAATAAATTAATGGAATCGATTTTGGTAACAACTACCCGAGAACTCATCCTATGAGGAAGAAGAGACTATTTCTCAACGTTCTACCAAATGCATTCAAAAGATGATTAGTTTGTTTAAATAAATTGAATAAATGGAGCACTAGGCAAATGATTGAGAAATGAGCGATTTTGATTGGGATGGGGGAGCCAAATTATGTTGATTTTTCAAAAACCAACCAGTGGGGACACCTTATTAGTTATAACTATCTTGCTAAATTGAGACATTTATAATGCATACTTTTTATAAAGAAGAACAAAAATAAGCACACAATCTTAGACAAAAACTTTTAGAGTTTGGTTGACATTGACAAGTCTTTAATATCATCGAGATTGTTTTATTGCTGACTTTTTAAAAAATATTTCTCCACGACGGTTAAAAATTAAAGAAAAACAAAAGATAAATCTTTAAATTAACAAACAATTTATGAACCAAAAATTATAAATGAACCAACCAGCGAAAGTTGTAGTACAAAATTCTAGTACATTTTAATTTTTGAGATATACAGTATGCTAAATATAGTATTATATTACATAATTATGCCAAATATATAAAATTATTTTTTTTTCATTTTTAATTTTGAGCGGAGGTCACGCAGGGTCTCGTCCTTCGATCCGTCCCTGACTACAAGATAAAAAAAAGTCGAATACTAACTAAAAAGTTCCTCCAAACTGGGGACACTTGGTTATAAAAAAAAAAAAAAAACTTGCTATGTAACCTATTATGCATAGAGGATGCTATTTCCACTATAAAAGGTGTGGAGTTCACACAAATGTGCAGTGTAAAAAGGAAGGGACGCAACTTAGCGATACCATTGGGGATCATTCAAACACAAGAGTAATTATGCAGTGGTCTTGAAGTACCGTCACGTTATATCCCAAAATCGTTATCCACCACATATATATGTGGAATTCATTTCCTAAGAATGTGTGTGATAGATAAGAATGTTGAGAGCATCGGTGCCACATAACCACTAAATAGTCAATATTCCGAAAACCGGGGTCCCCCAAAACCCAAACAACTGACCTTTGGGCTTTATCAATACTGTTCCTTCTGTTGTAAAGACCCAAAGAAAGATGAAATAGCTGTAATAATTAGGCTCTGTTCCACTAAAAAAAATAGTTTTGTTTTAACTCATAAACTATCTCATTCTATTAACAAAAAATCACTTAGTTTTTTTGCAAAACTAAAAACCAAAATAGCCAAAAAATTAGTTAGTGGAACAAGTTAAATTTTTTTGCAAAACTAAACATACAAAAAACTAGTTTAATGGAACAAGTTAGTGGATCAAGTTAGTTTTTTTGCAAAACTAAAAACCAAAAAATCAAAAAACTAGTTAGTGGAACAAACTAGTTTTTTTACAAAACTAAAACATTAAAAAAAACTAAAAAACCAAGTTAATAAAACACCCCCTTAGCCCTCTGCAAATCAACCAAACAGTGCCTCTGACTAAGGTTAGTAGGATTACCCAATAAAGAAACAATAGAGACACAAAAGTCAACACGGGAAAGGCCGAAGCCTTGCCCAGCGAATCCAAGACCCATTCCCAATTTTTACAAGCTCCACAATTCAACACCCAGAAAATCCTCTTAACAGTACTATTTTCTTTTACATTATTTGAATATACAAATACTAAATATTTTCATGTATATCTCGTTCCTATAAGGACTCGGTCAGCACCAGATTCAATTCTCGAATAATTTCCGTTTTCCTTTTTCTTGGAAAGGGTAGGAGATTGGTGGATCGGTAAGTAAATTCTGAGGTACCCATCTGGTAATTTCCTCGCCCACTTTCTGTTTGATTGGTTATTGCATTAATGGAGTGTTGTTGGTGTTGTTTTTTAATGGGTATATGTTGTTTTGATGATCAGGATTATTGACTTGCTGATACAGCTTGTGAAAAATCAAATTAGAAGGGGTAGATGTTCAGTCGTAGGGGAAGCAGCTGAACTGGGTCTGGATTAAATGGATAAGTTATGCTGTTTCGGTTCTCAGGTGGGATACTTTTAGATTTCAATTTATGAGTTTTTCACTGACTTTTTGTTCCTGCACTCCTTTTGGTGAATTCCTTGATATGGTTTCTGTGCTGTTGAATAACTCTTCCAAGGTTGTTGATCGGTTGGATTTTAAGAGATTTCATTTTGTTTTTGGGAGATCATAAATTTTGGGGAGTTTTCTATTTGTGGAAAGTTTTTATTAGGGTTTCAGTTGAATTATAGGAAACTACTGGGTTATGCTTGTTTGCAAATTCTAGTTGCCCCCATAGAGAAACTTTGTGATGCCTTCCACGCGAAAGCTGTTCTTATGTATGGCTTAGTTATGGATATGGTTGTTCCTTTTTGATTAAGGAGTAGTTCTCTGTTTCAGCTCCTTAGGGATCGCCACTAGAGTTTTGTAATCCTCCCCAGCCCATAAATCCATCGATGGGGATCACGTGTATTGTTATAGTTGTGTAACTTTTGGCCAGGAGTAGATATGAGATTTAATTGATCATGTGAAATTCATATGTCGTAATAAAATCAGTTTCACTTGACGAAGATTGATCCTCTATAGTTACGCAATGCCATATGTTATGCGTATGGGTATGTTTTTTTGTTTTCGTGTCTGGCTTTATTACCAATTGTTTATGCAACATAAATGTTACTGTCAATTCAGCCGGGAGGACGATCATCAGGTGGCTCTGGGAAAGGAAAGAGCTATCAGGGGTCTCTAAAGTATGGATTTAGTCTGGTAAAAGGGAAAGCTAATCATCCTATGGAGGATTACCATGTTGCTAAATTGGTTCAATACCAAGGACGAGAGCTTGGACTTTTTGCTATTTTTGATGGCCATCTGGGGGATACTGTCCCTGCCTATCTGCAAAAGCATTTGTTTCACAACATTCTAAAGGAGGTGAGTTTTTGGTTTGGACTTGCGTACCTCATTGTGTATGTGTCTAACATTTTAGTTGGGCAACTGTTCTTTGAGTTTACCATAGGAGGTATGCTACTAATACAACACTTTGCACAACAATATGCACAACATGTTTAGGTGGCATTGTATCTTTGAGAAAGGGTTGAGATGTCATTTTACATTGCCTAATGATACAATGCCACGTAAGCATGTTGTGTATATTGTTGTGCAAAGTGTATGTATTCCCTTACCATAGTACTAATGTGTTGAACTAATATTATGCTTGAAATTCTTTAAAGCAGTTTGCAAGTACTTTTACCAGAAACTTAAGATCAATATATTTAGTTATTTACAAACATTTTCCCTTTTTTGTGTGTGCGTGTATGTTGGGTTTGTGGATGGGGGGCTAGTTTCGCTTGTGGACACAAGGACACCTACCCGCACCAGAGTCCACGTGATATAGACTACAATTGAATGCTGCCTTTTAGACATTATTTGTGATATGATAGAGTCTTTGAATACAGTGTCTAATCATTTCAGGAGGAATTTTGGACCGATCCAAATAGGGCCATTTCTAAAGCTTACGAAAGAACAGATCAAGCAATCCTCACACATAGTCCTGACTTGGGTAGAGGTGGATCCACTGCTGTTACTGCAATTGTCATAGATAGTCGGAAGCTTTGGGTGGCCAATGTTGGAGATTCCCGGGCAGTTCTTTCAAGGAGAGGGCAAGCGATTCAGATGAGTGTTGATCATGAACCAAATACTGAGCGGGGCAGCATCGAAAATAGAGGGGGATTCGTCTCTAACATGCCAGGTTTAGTCTATTGTCTATTCTGATTTGCGTCTCACCCAAATTAATCTTACATATGAGTAGACTGCTGCATATCAGGCGTTCCTTCATGCTTGAATCTGGTTATCAAATTTTACTAAGAATGTAAGGCCAATATCTTGTCAGAGGCCATGCTATGAATTTCAATTATGTAGCTTTTGGAACAATACTCCTGCAGTGTTTCTTGAAGTGTAGTGTCATGAGTGTCTAGTTATCTACTTTTGTAGTTGTGTATTCTCGATGTTTGATCCTTTTCAGGTGAGAGTATAAAACCTTGTTCCCAGAAGCCAGAAGTTTGTGCAGCTAATATTGTGAGGAAGATAAGTACCAAATATACTTCCAGAGTTGATGAGAAAATGTTTGTGAAGTGATGGGGAAAATATTACCCTAGCCTTACTGTTAGCATCAATGGAGCTCGGTGAAATGACCACCGAGCTTCAAGATATGAACTTATTTTCTCTTTACAGCCAAAGGATTGTGTTAGGTCATTTTTACCCCTTAGCACATTTATCATTTAGGACAAAACCCCAAGAAATCCAACATATTTTCCCCCCACCTTCCAACCCTCTGCCTCAACCCTAGCAGCAACCATCATAGGTCAACAGAGCCTTTGCCACCGCATCCCCAATCCCTCCCTTCGTCACCACTACAAGCTCCTCCTCCGCAATCTCTTCCACTCCAGCCCCTCCCTTCCTGTTCTTCGATGCCACTAGCTTGCCACCTTCCTCGGCCTCCCCTGGCTCCTTCTCTCCAGGGCCGGTCTAGGGGTGAGCCCAACAGGCAGCAAACCTCCGGGCTTGGGCAATCCCCGGGCTAGGGCAACCAAAAAAAATAATAATGAAGGTTATATATAAATATTATAAAACTTCCATAAATCTGTTGCCTTAGTGGTAGTTGGTTACTCCCTTGCACCCTTGTGTCTAGAGTTCGATTCCCCATGCTTATTTTGCTGACTTTGGAATCTTTCATGCCTTTCTTTCATCCTTACGTCTATTTTTGGTATTTATGGTTCTTTTTTATTCCTTCCCAATCCAAAATTTTACAAAACAACAAATCTTAATTACGCTTTGTTAATATTTTGCATTTAATCAACATAATTTGTCAATATTTTGCATTTAATAAATACAACAATAATGTAAAAGCGATAATTTCTTACTTTGAATTTAAAAAAAACCACAATGATGGAAAATTAAAAAAAAAATTGGGCGACCGAACTCGGTTTATTATTATTTTTTTTTCACTCCAATCATAGTTAATATATAAAGCAAATTTTCTTATCCACTTTAAAATAAATTCTTACAATCATATCTTTTTTACGTTTATCTTTGTATTGTTTTCATTTGAATTTTGTCTTTTATAATTTTTTTAAAAGAATCTTGAAGACGCAGGGAGTGAAATATTGTGAGTTTGCATCGAGCCCCAAAAATATTAGGGTCAACAATGCCGGTTACAGTACTTCTGTGGAGAGAAGTTTTTCTTAGTTGAAGTTGATACAGTACTATGTCACAAGAGAGATTAAGTAGATTGTCTATAATCTCAATTGAAAATGAGTTCTTTGATAAGTTAGTTTGATGAATCAATTGAAGAATTTGCTTTGAAAAAATGTGATGAGAAGTGTTCTTTGAATCGGATCTTGCTCATCATATAGCACTATAACCGGGGTTACATTTTGATTGTGATTTTTTTGATATTGTCCGAGCTAAAAGTCTAATGTAACCTCTCTTTTTTTTTTTTTGGATTTGTATGTCATTTTATTTATTTGGCTTAATAATAAGTGGGCAACCAAAATTAGGGTTGGGCTTGGGCAACCCAAACATCAAGGCCGGCCCTGCTTCCCTCCCTAGTCGTTTGCCACCCCTAGATTCTGACGTATGTTTATAGACATGTAGGCATTGTTTGATAACCCTGATTCAGCACTTAAAACTGAATGAAATAAGTAATAAGTAATTAAGTAGGTTTGATAACCACATTTTACATTACTTAAAAAATTAAGTGGCTCTTAAAATGCAAGGTAAAATGTTGACAAAAATTAAGTAGCTTCGAGCTACTTAATTTTTACTAAATTTCTAAGTGGTTTCATTTAACAATTTTTTCCTCCACCAAACCATCACCACCACTTAAACCACCACTCTGCCACTCCTACCACCACTACCACCACCACTGCTGCCGCCACCCAACCACCACCACCACTCCACCATTACACCACCACCACCACTATTGCCGCCACCCCACCACCACCACTCACACCACCACCACTACCACCACCACCCCACCACCACCACTCACACCACCCCAGCACCACCACTCATACCACCACCACTATCGCCACCACCCGACCACTACCACCTCCACTCTGCCACTTCCACCACTAATACCACAACCACTGACACCACCATCACCACCACTGTCGCCACTACACCACCACGACACCACCACTACTCCCATCACCGCTCTCCCACCACCACGAGGCCAACACTCCACAATTACAACCACCACCCCACAATCACAATCACAATCACAATCACAACTACTGCCGCCGCTATACCACCATCTTGCCAATATTCTGTATATTTTTATTATTTTGATAAATGCACTTTTTTTTTTCATTAATTAATTTTATTTTTGTATTTTAGTATGAATATATGAAATGAAAGATAAAGTAAAGATAATGAATTTAACACCAACACCGCTATACATATTTTTATTATTTTCATAAATGTACGGTTTTTTTTCATTTATGCATTTCAATATGAATATATGAAAGACAAATTAAGAAAATTAGTGAATTTAATTTTTCAGCTCCTTATACAGATCAAACAACTTATTTATTTCAGTGCTTAAGATTCAGTACATATCAAACAGCTTATTAGCTTAATAAATTCAGTATTCAGTTTTCAGTACTTAATTTTCAGTTTTCAGCTTTATCAAACAGCCCCGTAGTTTCACTCTCTTCCTCTTTATATGATATTGTCCAAAGATGTCGTGAGGTTGTGCTCAGTGTTAGAGGTATGGTTGTCTTTGTGGATTTGATAATCATAGGATGGACTTGTGATGATGATGGTGGTGCTGTCCATGATGAATGGTGAATTTAATTCAGAGAATTTGACTTTAACGACTGGACCAATTGTTGAAAATTAATTGCATGAGATAAAACTATTCTCTAATTCTGTAAACCTGCCCATCTAAATGATGTAAATACTTTAAATTGCGTGCCACGGAGAATTTGTGTTTACAGGAATGTCAAAGAGCATATTGCCTAGGACTAGGAGTCATAAATCTTCTCTTCAAGATGCATTTGCCCAGCAGTATTTTGTTTCCTCCCATAGGCTTTACCAAGGAAAATATTCCTCACACGTCTCACATGGTTCTCCTCCAATGTAGGCACCCTTGATGTGAAACTGTGATTAGCACTATACCGGACAGACCATAGAGGACTTAATGAGAGTTACCCGACCACTTAAGTAAAGCTTTCTTAAGATGGGCGGTGTGTAGAGATCCTTGCCACCATTGTATTCCAAATTTTGATCGCGAGAGTAATCTCTTTCAGAATTCTTATGAAGGTCACCGGCATTTCGTCTCTAAGATGATTACTTTGCTGTTCTTCATCCACTTGAATAGAAAATGCTCCGATTTTCCCATGACATATGGGGCTGGAAATTTATTACCCCGGCTGAATGATTATGTGCTCAGACACAAGAAAAATGTTCATTTGGACAGTGCATATATTGTCAAATTTGCCAAAATGGAATCTCAAGTGAGTCCATCTAAATGACTGAGACCTTGTAGAAAACAACACCGATGGCGAGTACTGCGAAGGCAAATAGTTGAATAGGCTATGTCTTCTTATTTTTTGTTAGATTTGATTTGAGCTGGGGCTTGGCCTCCAAAGTCCAATCTATACGCCAGATGACGCGTGCCTCGTATGGCTTCATATATGTTGAGTATGTGCCTAAAGTTTTTGCAAGTGAAAATGTGATCACCCGATTACCAGAGCCTATACCCTTCCGGCCCTAACATTTTAAGCGGGGCATTAAGTTAACCTCAAATCTGTTTGTTGCTGGGTTTTTTTGGCTTTGGTTTGCCTTTTCGTCTCCTAGATCATATCTTAATTTGGTTTAATTCTTGTCTTAAAACACATTTTTCATATCCATTTCATAATATCAGGAGATGTTGCAAGGGTGAATGGCCAACTGGCTGTTTCTCGCGCTTTCGGAGACAAGAACCTGAAAACACACCTGCGGTCTGATCCTGATGTAACACCCGCTGATATTGATGTGGATACGGATTTTCTCATCCTAGCTAGTGATGGTTTATGGAAGGTTAGACCAATCATCTCTCTCTCTCTCTCCCCGCAAGCATCTTATATATATGCATCTTGTTTTGCCTGTAATTAATCCAGGTCATGGCTAATCAAGAAGCGGTTGACATTGCGAAGAAAATCAAGGACCCACTGAAGGCAGCAAAGCAACTTATAGCCGAGTCATTGGAAAGAGAGAGTAAAGATGATATCTCATGCATCGTCGTTCGTTTCAGGGGGTGAAACTAATACACAAGAGTATGAACCCATTGTGCAGGATTGTGTATTATGGGGGCTTTCTGTTGGATAGGATGCGAATTTGTCAGTTTCAGCGCAGGTTTTTAAGAGCTCGCGTGTCACGCTTAAGTAAACGGAATAGATGGAAGTTATTCCGAAGCAGGTTACATATGTATATGCCCACTGCCGCTTCTCCTGTAATATGCCCACTTTCTTGTACTGAGGTTGTGTGGTTTTGTTATTGCTTGATTTTTCTTCGATATGTAGATTCATACCCGATATTTTTCTATAATGCACGCGACCATGTAAAAGCTGCGTGCACGCTGTTGACAGCCGTGGATTCTTGTAATAACGAAAATAGTATGGATGTATGCATTTGTTTTGTGAATGTACTCGGATGCATAAACCCGTTGTGCCTACTTTAGTTCTGAAATATTGAGAGTGAACAAGAATGAGCAATTCTGTGGCTTCTGCTAAATGCAAATTATTATTATTATTTTTTGGAGGAAACAAAATTGTTTTTTTTTTTTAGCCATTCGTTAATCTTAATTTATTCTATCCTAGGGGACTCGGGAATGGAGATGGGTGCTTATCGGAATCGAACACTGCCCATGTGCCAAATTGTCAAAGTTGTGTATCTCTCATGGCTCCTCTGTGTCATGTATGGGTGGCGGTGACAATGGCAGTGGATATTATCTAAATTTGTTACTTTCTTCAAAATTTTGTACTGTTTTCGTAATACAAAATAACTTTCATTCTGTTACACATTGTTGGTCTATTTTCAATAACCTCGGAGATATGTTCAATGGATATGATCTTTAAAAACATTGTTGATGAATTTTTTTTTTTACAAAAAATTGAAGACAGGATTACAAAAATTTACCAGCAATATGAGATGGAGAAACCAAGGATACAATAATTCAAAAAATAAAAATGGAGCTTGACTTGTTTAAAAATCACTGATGCGTATTTTATTTTGTTATTCCTTGAGGTGGTGATTTCAAATTTATAGTCTTATTAAATCTGCGTATACATTTTGAATCAATCGCTCTTTGTTAGATTTTCTTAATGGTTTTAACACTCTACTTTATTAAAGATTCTCATCAAAGTAGCTCATTCTTTTGATTTATCAATTTTAGAGTGTATTTTATAAAATGTTCTTACCAAAATTTAAAGGACCGTTTTCGGCCTTTTTATTTGCATGTCTTATTGACTTATATTTACTTATTTTTTTATTTTGCATTTTGATAAAATTACATTTTACCTCAAATTCTAAATAATATAACAAATAAATAAAACAATAAATCGAGATTTCCAAACGTACCTCTAAACTGAAAAGTAGAAAATAAACAAAATAATTCTCTAGCGTTATTTTTGGCGACTTTTCATTTTGTCGTTTGGAACTTCTATAGGTTGTTTTCTCGCAGCTTATGAATTGTTCAGTTTTTTTTACTCTTACGGGTCATTCATTTTTTTAATCTCTATGGACCTTAAATTTGTATATGATTTTATTGATATAAATTTCATTATGTTTCGTTTTTTTTTTCAAACAAAAGTAGAAAAAGAAATTGAAATAAAATCACCAAATATAGTAAAAGTCCAGCAAAGAATATTCGCGCAATTACACATTTCCAGTACTCTCCTGCGCACGAAATGTCTCTCTTAAACCCTCTCTCTCTCTCTCCAAAACCCTTACAAAAATCAGCTGCCGGAATCAAACTCTCTCTCTAAAACCCTTGCAAAACCCTAAAACTTTCTCTATTACTCCCACAAATCAATCAAAGACTCCTACCGATCAGCTCGATTATGTCAAAGCAATTGAGTCTCGGTAAGATCACTATGTCGAACCCGAAAGTTTGGGTGGTGATCGGCGTCACGGTCGCCGGGATCGTGATTCTCGCTGAGACTCGGCGGCGGAGACTTAGAGCGAGGAAGTTAGAGAGAGAAGATTTTGGTGCTTTCATCGACCGCTTCGAGCTTCTTCCCTTCCCTCAGCCGCCGCCTCCCGCCGCTCGACACATTCTCTTTAGTCTCACATTCACCGTCAAGGACATGTTCGTATCCTACAACTTTAATCTCGTTTCAAACCATGCTTTGGCATATGTTTATATCTATGTATATGTATATTTCAGAAGTTATAACTGTACCAATACACATAAGGTGTATATTTTACATTTGCTCTAGAATTTTTTAAGTTTAAAAAAAACTCCAGTTTGAGCTCGAGCCCAATGAAAATTTAACAAGCCGAACCGGCCTAGGCTTGAGGCGAGCTTGAGCTTGTTCATAAGGTGAGCCAAATAAATCATATATTTATAGACGTATACAGCTTCTATCTCATCTATTTCCTAGTTGGATGTGGGTTGGAAAACATGCATCTTTTGCCGATAACATCTTCACTGGTCTTGCAGTTAATGCCATCAACACCTTCCATGCACCTTGACCCAGTGAATGGGTTGGATCTTTGCATTATTGTCTAGTTGGACTCCAAGTTTTTGTTCTTAAGCCACTTCAACTTTACGTCCATGTGTAAAATCACTATCTTCTTTGGTAGTAAATAAACAATCCTCCTCATCAGTGAATGGGTCTTCATGAAAATTGGTGGCTTACTCCAATCCACTGCTGGATCTGGAATAAATGTCGATGTAAATGGCCACTCAACCTTGGTCTCCTCCTCCAAGGGGTGTGGGTTTGGTGGGTAGTTACCAACGATCAAACTGGTTGTATTAACCAATTCTTCCCGCATAGCCTGGATCTATTGGTTTTCGAAGAAGATTAACAATGTCCCATGCACCAACCCATTGGCCCACCACCAACAGCTTGCCTTGAGTCGTTCATATCTCTCATCCATTTGTGCTTCTCTTGCAACTTTACTTCGTTCGTAGACATCTTCTGCAACATCATAACGACCTTAACGAACACCTTCTTGTGCCATGACCCAGAATCGAGTGCAAGCTCTGGTACCAACTGATGCACGGAAGCGTGTTGAAATAGAAGAATGCGCAACAAGGACAATCACAAACACGTTTGAACTAGGATACTCTCTCTACGAACAAACGATAGGGAGAACTTACATCCTTATTTATAATGATAGATAGTGTTTTAAAAGGCGCGTGCCTCATGCACTTAAGCGCTGAGGCAAGGTGAGGCGCAGGTATTGCGCTTTGTTTAGTCATAGCGAGGCGCAGAACACAAAGGCGCACATGAGGCGCTGAGGCACACGCTTAAGAGCAAAGGCACAAAGGCGAGGGCTTTTTGTATTTTTTATTATTTTTCAATCAAATGCATCCTAGCCCTTCATTTGTGGGTTAAAACATGTGCCAAAGCACCAGATATAAATACCTTCAAAATAAAAGGGGTGATGGATAACCCTAGAATCAGAAAACGAAGTAGAAGCAGCAGCAGCTGAGTCTGGAAGTCTGAAGAGGAACAGAGATCGATCTTCATCATCTTCTCCACCAGCTTCTTCTTCTTCTCCTCCTCCTCTTAATGCCTATGCATGACAGCCATGACTCTAGATTTGAATCATTTGATTGCAGTTAATCATTTTGTTACTTCTCTAAAGCTAAACCGTTGAAATATTATGTTCTATGACATTTTATTTGGAAGTTTTATAAGTGTTTGTTTGTGTTGAAAGTTTTGTCTATATTAGAATTCTACTTGTAAAAAAATTGCGCCTCGCCTCACGCTTAAGCTCTAGGGGACCATGACGCCTCGGTGCGCCTATCGCCATTTAAAACACAAATGATAGCCTAGAAATACTAAAAAGGAATAAAATAAAGAAGAGCTAAATCTTAATCTTGGAGAACAAGAAAATAATAAAAAAGAAATAGAATCAACCTAAATAAGAGAACCTTATATTCTAGGCAATTTATGCTAAAACAGAAAGATTCCCAAAATTGTAAGACTCCCTAATAAAATAACTAAAACTAAAATAAGTAAAACTAAAAATACTATGTCTTAAATAATATAATATCTACATTTTGCATCAGCTATTTATGTATTTATGCATTTGTACTTAGTGTGTTGCTTATTAGGCTTTGTGTCGGTGTTTCTACGCAGTTTTGACGTGAAAGACTGGGTGACTGGGTTTGGTAATCCGGACTGGAAGAGGACACACGAGGCGGCTGGAAAGACCGCTGTGGTGGTGACGGCACTGTTGAAGAATGGGGCTACTTGTGTGGGAAAGACTGTCATGGATGAATTTGCTTTCGGGTATACGCCCTTCCTCTAGCTCCAGTACTGTATTGTGTGTTGCTTGTTTTGGATAAAGAATTTTTGGGGGACTTAATCAATTCATGGTAAAGTATTGAGTGAAATAATTGAGACATGAACGGACAATTCATTAGAGGATAATGATAATTTTCGCTGTTGTTTCAGGATAACTGGAGAAAATGTGCATTATGGTACACCAACAAACCCACAAATGCCATCCCATATTCCTGGGGGATCATCTAGTGGTTCAGCTGTGGCTGTGGCAGCTGGCATTGTTGACTTTGCTCTTGGTATTTTTTTTGCTTCTTTTATAAATTCGAGGTGCAGAGATTTGAATTCCTCATTGTTGAGGAGGGATAAGAAAATTTGGAATCTTGCAGTTCTGATTTTATACTTTACCAGCGAGATAAAAATATCCCAAGTGGCTTATGTATTTCCTTCTGTACTTGGATTATTTTTCTTACTCTGCTCTAGAAATCTATATTCAATTTGGCACTATTTATAATCTTTAGCAAAAGTTTTAGATGACAACGGATAACTAGTCTATAGAGATGGAATTCCTGACCAGTTCATACCATTAGTTTTTTCTTTACAACTTATTGCTTGTGACTGATTCTGCTTCCTTGGGTATTGCCTTCTGTTGGTCAGTGGTAAAAGGATGTTGCATCTTCACTTCTTAGTTACAGGGCCCATCTGGACTGCACTTTTTATGTTGGCTAGTTTTGTTGGGAGGCTTGTCAACCATTTATACCTCAAGTATGCCGAATGATTTTTGACCATTTTGGAGAATATAGCCATTTTGGTTATTTCATGTTTTATCATTCATGTTAGTTTTGTTGGGAGGCTTGTCAACTTTTCGCTGTTTCTCATTGTGAATATTGAGGTCCAAGATGGCAAGATGTTTCTTATCATGCGAGGAACAGTTTGCATGTATACCCAAAATTTCTTGCTGTAAACCAATTTCATGGGCCCCAAAGGCAATCTCTATTAAGTTGGAGTAGGACAAATGGATCTGTGAAAAGGTACACAGTTCACCTGTGTTAGTAAACATGGTGTACCCACAACCTCAGGTTGATTGATTGAACTTCTCCGCACTCTAGGTGTACGAATATTCCTGGTCCTGCAAGATAACCATTTCTTGATGATGACGGAAACAAGTCCTTGAGTAGTTTGTCAGGTAGGGATACATCCATGTTTTTGCTCTGAGTGTGGGGCTGAACTTGATAACATTCGGTAATAAGGCTTTTTTTTTGGGCATGGATGAGAAAATTACCCGATCTTTTGTGTATCTGGCACATTTATCTTCTAGATGTTTCTGTTAAATACTTTCCAAACACTGTAATTCTATGATATGTTACTCTTTGGGGACTTTGTGTGTTTGTTGATGCTCTAAGTTAGATTTAATTCAGGTCTTAACATTTGTGGCACACTTTTGTCCTTTGACAGTCAACTGCCATTGACATTTAGTTGGTGTTTCGTGTTAGTTTTTCCTTGCTCTTGAATACAAAAACTGTATTGAAATGGAAATTAAAATATGTGACAGTAAAAGTTGGGCATGTCTTATTGTATGCTGGTATCATTTTCCAAAATCTAGCTTTGCAATTTTGCATTCTGATAATTATTGCAATTAACTTTCTAGGTACTGATACCATTGGATGTGTGAGAACACCAGCATCATTTTGTGGTATACTTGGGTGCCGGCCATCTCATGGGCTTGTATCTACAATTGGAGTTCTACCAAATTCACAAAGTTTGGACACAGTTGGTATGTAGTTTCACTCTCTTTTACTTTTCTATAAAGTGAAGCCAAAATATTCACCGTCATATTACCTTATTAAGTATTAACTATGCAGATGTCCTTTTAGTTCCAGGCATTGAACTTAGTTGGCATGGTTTAACTAGCGAGTCTTATCAGTGTGACTTGGCACAGTTTAATGTTATTTTTCCTGTCATTTCCTGATTCATTGCCACTTAAAATTGATCTAGGGGTTCTCGATATAGTTGTGATTTCTTTTCCTATTCTCGAGTTAACACGTCTATTATGGTTACTTCATAAATTTATATGGTATTGCCACTTCCAATTGTTTGGTCCTGCATCCATCTTGAGGTGTTTTCTCTTTTTTATTTACTGATAAATAGTAGATGATAATAAAATCTTTCAGGATGGTTTGCACGTGACCCATCAATTTTACATCGTGTTGGGCACATTTTACTTCAATTGAACCAGGTGGAACCAAGAAGGACAAGATGCTTTATCATAGCTGATGATCTCTTCCAGCTCTCTAAGGTTCCAAAGCAGAAGAGTATACAAGTAATAACCAGAGTTACTGAAAATTTATCCGGCTGTAAGTTGAAGATTTGTCATGTGTGTCATAATTCCATGTTTCAGTGGCATTTTAATTGATTGTGAAGATTTTAGTTCAGTGATGTCATTGAGTTTTAATCTTTTGGCCAAAAGATGTTGCATGACTATATCTTATCGTTTGGCTTCATTGACTCTACAGACCAGCCCCCAAGACATGTGAATTTCGGTCAGTATGTTGCTGCAAATGTGCCCAGCTTAAGAGTTTTCTGTGAAGAGTCAATGAACTTTCAAATTGGGATAAATGCTCTGAAAGCTCTATCATCTGTTATGTTCTTACTGCTGAGGTATTTAAAGTTATTCATTAATTTTGATCATTCTCCATCCATCCCAAACACACCTGCACACCGGCAAACAAATACATATAAAGAAGGAAAAGAAGAAGAAGAAGATACCTTTCTGGGATTTAGGTGAACTGTTACCTTTCTGTTTCTGGTATTTAGGTGAACTGTTGTAAAGTTAAGCTTCCTGGGATGAAATAACATGGAATGTGCTGGGAGCCGTCTTTGTTTGATGTCTGAGATAACTAATGTTGTTTGTTGGGGCTTGAGGTGTCCTTCGGGTGTGCTTCTTGCCCCAACGAGATGGGGACCTTAGGAAGTTTGCATTTAAAATCTGTAGTCATGGAACTTTGGGAATTATTGTTTGTGATGTTCAGTTTGTGTTCACTACATAAGCTGTAATGTGATATTGCCATTTAATTGAGGCCTTGATCTCAGATACGAATTTAAAACAAATCATGGAGAATGGGTTAAAGCAGTAAAACCCAGATTAGGATCTCATGTCTCTGATCAAGTTAGTGCTGCAATGGATGCTACACATGAGGACATTAAAACCTTGTACAAAGTTAGAAGTGAAATGCGAGCAGCCCTCCGGAGTCTCTTGAAGGTATTTTTACTTTTCATTGCTGGTTGCCATAAGTACGTGAGATGACATGGTTCATACTTTAATGTAACCTATGGTTTTTTGAGAGTGACAAGCCTCTCGATTATCTTAAGTCTTTTGATCACGAGAAATCATTGCCAGTCTAGATAAACAAACTCTAGACCCTTTCTTTTTGCTGTGGTTTTATTGGGAATTCTCTTAGCCATGATCAAGGTTTATATGTTGCTACTCATGGGAAAGACAACACAGTCAGAATTACATATTTATGCAACTTCACTTGCATATTTGGATTTGTGCTATAGCTGTTGTTTAATGAGCTGAAATCACCACGAAACCACATTAGTGGGCAGCTGAATAATGTAACTGAAAAACCATAAGTTGATGAAAGAGTGGAACAGTGTGGATTGTTGGAAAGATAAAAACAATGAAACATGGGAGCCCAAAGTTCGAGCCAGTTTGGAAGGAAAATTCTAGTAAGAATGGAAGATCCTTGTCTTTAAAATGTTTGCGAAGTTTCAAAAAGACATATTCTTGTATTTTACAAGTGTCACTTTTGTTTCCAAATTTCATGTACTGTGTTTGTAGTGTCCGATGGGAATTGTCACTTTTTATCGTGACGTTATTCCTTAGTTTACTATTATTTTATCATACATTCAATTGCACCTTATTGCCCATTCACCTCTATTTTTTTCTCCTAGGATGATGGAATATTAGTAGTCCCAACAGTTGCTGATCCTCCATTGAAACTTAATTCAAAGAAAGGTCCCTCTGCTGAGTTCCTTGACAGAGCATTTGCCCTACTTAGCATAGCAAGTATGTCTGGTTGTTGTGAGGTAACTTCATATCTCAGTCTACATTTTCACCTAATTCCCTCGCCAGTTGTAGGCATGCCATTCTTTGTCTCATTATCGCAGGTCACAGTTCCATTAGGCAAGCATGATGGCTTCCCGATATCTGTCTCTTTCTTAGCGTTCCATGGGGCTGATAAATTTCTTCTGGATACTGTTCTGGATATGTACTCATTTCTTCAGGAGCAAGTTAGCCTTGTATCCAATTTGTCACCAGTGCCGGATACAAATGGCCACATGGATGCCTCTGAACTGTTGAAAGAAAAGGTTTGTTCTCTTCTAGCCTACTTGTAATTGGTAAGGTGCAAGAACTAGGCATCATCTTATTACGATGTTCATGACATATCTTATTTAAATTGGAAATATGTTGTGTTACCCGTCTTTTTGCTTGGGTGCTTTTTCTGCAGTGCCTTGTGTAAGTTTTAAGTTTTAGTTTGAAGTCCTTTTCATGAGGCTTTCTGCATTCTATAGAATTAGTGTAGCCTCTCTGCCCATTTAAATCTGCTTGAGGGAGGCTATACGGGAATTGGAATCCAGTTGTCGAGACAAGTTATTTTAGTGAAAACAATGTTCTTAAATTGCATTGTTGACGTACAGAATTGGACCTTCATTTAGCCTGGAAATGCAAACGTTTTGGAAGCATCGACTTTTCATATCTAGAAATACAAATGATATTGATCAGATCCCAAGTTCGTTCAGTATTAGATCATCAATGTTTTTAACTGCAAGTGTATATGATTTTAATAGTGTTAAGTTCCCAACCAAAGCAATATTTTTGTAGTGCTTTGATGATATGAGGATCTAGTTATGTGTCTGTTACTGTGATTATTACTACTAGATACTGTTGTTGCAGTCATGGACATGATCGTACATTGGACACTTTTCCCACATGTTGAAGGCTTCGTGTCGTGTTTGCTTTCTAGTTACGCTTTGTGTGTCGATTTCAAAAGTATATCAATGTCCTTTTGTGTTTATGTGTTTACGGGTTGTGCAAGTTTGCATTCAGTCTTTTAGTTTTCGTACTTTAAGCGGTGAAACTCTATTGATTTCTTCTTTACTCAGTCAATACGACCAGAGAGCAACTCTAAGATCTTCTTATTTTCCCTGTCGCCGTTATTTAGCTTATTTTAATGGTCGCAAATCTAAGCTAGAACTTCACGCTTCCTTGTGTGATGGTTGGTATAATTCTCATTTCCAAAGAGTGATTCCATGTCATATCTTGTGTGGCTTTATATTAAAGCCTTTCATCGGCGTGTTATAGTGCATCACCATGGCTCGAATCTAGATGTTGTTAATATGAGCCCCTTAGAAAGCTGTTTTGAGGTTCAAAGTTCAATTCTTTTGTCAAGTGTTGCTTATCTAAAGCTATTTTGCTTACAGTCATGGGCTGCTTAATTTTTCTCTCAGTTGTACTTAAACGTTGAGATGTGATAAATTCTGTTACTCTGTAATTCTAAATTTCATGTATTATTGGCTACCCATTGCAGGGAAATGCTGCATTTAAAGGAAATCAGTTGAATAAGGCTGTAAGTTACTACAGTGAAGCTATAAAGTTGAATGATATAAATGCAACTTACTATTGCAACCGAGCTGCTGCTTACTTGAAACTAGGATGGTACAATTCATTGAGTTCTTTATTCTAAAGTTAAATAGTAGAAGCTTTGTCACTTGTTTCTGAAGCCTGCTTTGTTTACCACCTTATTTTGTTCCTTGCAGCTATAGAGAAGCTGAGGAGGACTGCACTAAGGCAATCACACTTGATAAGAAGGTTGGGACTAGCTTACGATATTCGGTGGTTTTCATATTGTATCTAATTGCACCACTAAAACTTGAAAAGAAAAAAGAAAATACATGCTACCAATTGAGAAATGACAAATATAGGCAGCGGTGTCCATTTCCATTTCCGGTGAAGTGGTATATACTCCCTCTGTGCATATCTTGCAAAGAAAATAAGTTTGACTTGGAAGTAAACAAACTCCTGTCCGTATGGATATGTATGGTTGGTTGTTTTAATCTGTATGTTATGTGTCGCAGGATATATGTAGGTTTCATTTTGCGGCCTATATTGTCAACTCTCAAGGATATTTTCTTCATTTGAATTTCAGTAGATTCTTGTCTTTTTCTTTGATGAGCAATTGTTGGTTGTCAAGTGTTAAACCACTGACCAAGTCCTCTTCAATGGAAATTTCTGCAAAGTCTTTTTTTTTTCTTCCTTTCCCGCTCTGATTAGAGTTTTGAGCCTGTCACCAAGTGCTTTTCCATGCAAGAAGTGATTGCTGAGCATATCTTTGCAAATTATTTGACTACAAGAAATGTATACAACTTCCACTCCTTTAATGTCTCTAGAAGTAAGTTCCGGATGGCAGGAAAGTTTTTGCTTCTTTTTTTTGATGCAAAGGGGGAGCTAAATGCATTGTCATTGACAATGATAGATGCCCAACGTCATCTCTAGTGTAGAAATGACGAATCCTTTTTTCAAGTTACCATTACTTCTGGTGTACCTAATTTTCTGTCCATATTGCACAAAGTGGCAGTCCTCCTGGTCAACCATGTGTTTTCATGCTTCATCCATTGAGCTTCTTCCCAGTGATCATCTTTGGTCATCTTAAATGAATAGACTCTTCCACACTTCTGTTTCCCCAGTCATATTCGAAAACCGCTCTAGTGCCGTAGGTCCTTTTGAACATAGTGCCTTCAGTACTGGCAACCAACTAGGTAATCTTTGGCAGGATGCTCTATATAACAGCCTTTTTCTGTTCGCTGCAATTAGCTTTTGATTTTATCTGGCTGATGATGTTGTAAGTGTTGTCTATTTTCTGTGCAGAATGTGAAGGCTTATTTAAGGCGAGGAACAGCTAGAGAGTCACTTGTCTTGTATAAAGATGCTCTTCAAGGTGAGAATCCCAGTATTTCAGTATTTTATTCTGTTTCTTTTCCGCACTGCAAATAACCTACACCACGGAAGAGAGAAACACATTATGAGTAACTTGAACAACAGCTGGTAAATGATATTGTATTCTTGGATGAAACTGAAACAAGAGCTACTGATAATTGAAGATTTTGGAGATAAGGATTGGACAGGAATAATGATAGTAAAAATAGAACCAGAAATAGCCAAAAAATGAAGACTTGATATCATGAGATATCAAACAACGAACAATTTCCCTTCTAGGTTCCATGAGTCATAGTAACAGAGCTTTTGGGACGATGTAAACCTCGTAATCAGAGAAGAATTTAACAAACGAATATATGGTCAGCTGTTAGACGGGACAAAATGACAGACAATTAAGAACAACTTTTGACTGAAATGAGAGTAGGTGAGATGATGTTGAGATGGATGTGGGTGAATACTAGGAGATGTAAAAAGTTCAAAGTGAATATTCTTGAATTGACACTAGACGAATTTTTAAAGGATATTGATCTTGCCGTAGCAGAATGGCAAAAAATGTTTTATGTCGCCGGAGCAAGTTGATCGAGACACAAGGCTTATATCATTCTTGTGTTGTTTTCTTATTGTTCACCCTCACATCATGTTCTTTTTCCGCAGATTTCAAGCATGCTCTTGTCCTAGAGCCACAAAATAAGGATGCCAATGAAGCTGAAAAGAGGCTAAGGAAACTGATTCGTTGATGACTAAAACCCGTAAACATACACCAACCCACACAATGTAAATTGTTCATTGCGGCATTGGAAGGAAAACGGTGAGGGACCCCTGTTTTGTGGTACTCGAGGTTCAACACAGCGTCGGAAGGAAAACTTTTGCAAGGTACCCATGTTTAATTTGTACATGAGGAAAACAAAGGAAAATAAAACATGTGATCGGTAAGCCCTGTTTGTTGGCTTACTGCATTTTTTTTTTGTTCACAGTTCTATTTATTCCTCCTCCCCCTCCACCATTGGTTGGTATTCTCTTTTGCAAGGGAGTTTTGTGATACTACAGTGACCTTGTGGAACATTAATGAGTTGCATGTAATGGTTTCACATGCTTGTTATCTTTCAGAGGCTATGGAAACATGATGAAATAGTTTCCGGAAGAAATGTAAATAGTGGAACCACAGCTCTTTTTTACTTTTTTTTTTTTTCAAATTAAATTTTGTTCATGGCAGTTTATTTTTGTTCCCTTTTCTGTAATCTGTTTAGCATTTTTAATAGTAAGACTTGAACCCTGGTATCGCGCTTGGTTTTTTTTAATTTTATAACCGGATGTCTAGGCCAGTTGCGCGCACCTCGACTAATTCTGGGGCCCAGGAGGTAATGCTGTAACGACTGCGCATAACCTCCGGTGGCCCCGAGAGTTTGCTTATCAGCAAGAGGAATCAAACTTGAGACCGTGGGAGCAAACCCTGGAGTTACCACCCCCGGTATTATGGCTGTGATTAATGGGTGTGATTCCTTTTAGCCAAGAGATGTCCTAGTGGTTCGGTTTATTCCCATAAAACTTGTGATCCTATTCTTTTGGTAAATTTTCTTAAAACTAGTGGAGTAGTGGATTTTCACAGGGAAGACAATTGACCCTTTGAAACCAAAGCAATATGGGCCAATAATTCAAATATGCGTCTATCATTTGTTGGTTCCAAGTTCGTTTTGACTCGTTCTTTGCTAAATATGCACCAACATTCACAGTTGGCTCCTTAATTTCTCCCTTGAAATTTTCTCATTCGCCGAATTCGAACACCTGGGCTGTTTTCAATCCCAAATCTTTTCTAGGGTTGTTTTGTATTTACAAACCCTAGAAAAGAAAAGCAGGAGAAAATGACATCCTCCACTACATGCATTTGGGAAGATTGAAAATGTAATAGTACATGACCTTCAACAAGATGCAAATGGCAAAACGCTTTAGCTTTATAGCGTACAGAGACAGGTTGTACCGCTATTTCTTCGCCTACTCCGGCCTGCGGTCCACCGCCACCGACCTCGGTGACGGCACCATCGTCCACAGCTGGATTCCCAAAACCCACAAACCCACCAAACCAACCCTCCTCCTCATCCATGGCTTTGGCGCCAACGCAATGTGGCAATACGGCGACCTCATCAGCCACCTCCTTCCCCACTACAACCTCTACGTGCCGGACCTCCTCTTCTTTGGCCGCTCCTACACGGCGGTACCGGACCGGTCGGAGGCATTCCAGGCCAAATGTTTGATGAAGTTGATGGAGGTGCATGGGGTGAAGGAGAAGGTGAGTCTGGTTGGGATAAGTTATGGTGGGTTTGTGGGGTATAGTATGGCGGCTCAATTCCCGGCCGCGGTGGAGAGGGTGGTGGTGTGTTGCGCCGGAGTGTGCCTGGAGGAGAGGGATATGGGGGAGGGATTGTTTCGGGTGGCGGATTTGGATGCGGCGGCGAGTATTTTGTTGCCGCAGACGGTGGAGAAGCTGAGGGAATTGATGAAGCTTTCGTTCGTTAGGCCGGCCAGAGGGGTGCCCTCTTTCATTCTTTCTGACTTCATTCAAGTGAGCCCCTTTCCTCTCTCTAGTCTTTGTTTGTTTTTGGATTTTGCTTGTACAGAGAACGCTACCAAAATTTGAACCATTTGCATATAAACTGCTGATTGTAATACTCCATCTGTCCCGAGTTTTTTGTCCACTTTTGCTCTTCACGACATTTCAAATGTTAAAAAGTTATATAAATTTAATATAGATCTTGTTTGATAGTTCTCGATGCATTCTATTAAATAAAGTTTTCAAAATTATAAAAAAACTTTATAGATTGAAAGATATTAGCAATTGAAAAATGGCGCACATGCACGTAAATAGACAAGAAATTCGGGACGGATGGAGTGTCAAATTTCAACCATTTGCTATCGACTTTGTGAACGTTTCTTGGATTTGAATTTCCATTTTTATTTTTCTATCAAAAGACATCATGACTCATGGTTTGAACCCAGAAAAAATTACTACTAACATTTACTCCCTCCGTCCCTTTTTAAGTGATCCATTTGAGAAACGTGTATTTTTGCGAATGTTTAAAAATGTACTTTCGCATATTGTTTTTAATTTTTTTTGCACCAAATTAAAGTACTCAATGAGCATTTTAATTTGGTATAAAGCAAATTAAAAAGTTATATAGAGAAATATGTTTTTTAAGGGTTTAAAATTACACGTATTCCCGTATGGATCACTTAAAAAGGGACGGAGGGAGTATGTTCTTTAGCGTACCAGGAAAAAGAAAAGAAAAGAAAAGTTGGCAAACGTCGAGCCAAACTTTGAAGACGTTGCATTTTCCGGAATTTGCTGCCGAGCTTTTTATTTAAAAAACAAATGAACCCAGAATATTTTTTATGGTGTTTATATAGTTATGAAATATAATCCTTGAAAAATAGATCTCGTTAAAGAAAAGTACAGATGCATGATTTCATCAAAAATGGATTTCCATTGATATAGAGGCAATTTCAAAGGATTATTAACTTTGGAAAATTAAGTGAATGCAAAGCTTATTTTCTTCTATTTTTTTACTAATTTCAAAATGGACAGGTTATGTGTACGGATCATCTGAAAGAGAAGAGGGAATTGATCCAAGAGATACTCAAAGATCGAAAGCTTTCTAATCTTCCCAAGATCAATCAGGTTTTTTATTTGTCACATTTGTATTTTATTGTAGTACTTGTTTTCGAATTGTTCACATCAAAATCAACTTGTAAGGGTGAGTTTTTGAATGGATTTTATCAAAATCTGATAAAATCAAGCCTTTGATTTTATCCATTCGTGAAGAGAGTTGATAAAATCTTAGATTTTTGCATTGAAAAATTTAAGATTTTATCAACTCTTTCCACGAATGGATAAAATCAAGACTTGATTTTATCAAATTTTGATAAAATCTAAATAAAATCCGTTCGAGAACTCACCCTAAATGTAATCTCCAAGCTTCTTGTTTGTTTAATTGTTTTAGGAAACATTTACTTTGTATTCTGTTGCAACTTAGATATGTCAGGAAAAATCGAACGGCAAATCCAGAATACAATTCCATTGGTACGTAATACAGAATTACGCGAGAGTAATTGGAATAACAGAATACGTAAACTAGAAATCGAACTGGCAATACCGAACCGAGTCCTGTGAAAACAACAGTCTCTTTCAAGCAGATTCGCCACCTACCTAGGGTGTTGTAGATAAATCAGCATCTGTCTCCTAGGATAAAATGGTGAACCACGAATGTCGGAACACTTCAATGAACGCCTTGGCGAACTAATATGTCTCTCTCTCACTTTTTGGAGTAGAATTGAACGAGCACGAATTTCTGGTACCAAGACCGATATGGGATTGATCAATATAAAGCCAAAGGGAGGCCTTTGGGTTGCAATGCAAAAATAAACTCTGAAAACGACCCGATAAATACCAAGAATTAATCTGCCATCATCACACATAATAAGGAGGGTCTTCATGGGTTATCAATAGCCGCACACTATTAACCGCGAACCGGGCGAGACTCTTTGGTTGCTCTAGGAGTCCTTTTGTCTTCCCTGTTATCACCCATAATTCTCCAACAGATCTAACCCAAAAGTTTTTAAGCTATTAGTTTGCAACAGGACTAACACATTTGTTGTCTTTCAACGAGTTTCGGGTTCACTAGAAATCTCATCCGGACTGGATTTAGGGCCGTCTAGACGGGTTTGGCAAATTGGGTTTTTTGGTTGTTCTTTGGAAAATCCGTTCAGGCGGGATTCAGAGCCGTCCGGACAGTCCGCTATGCTGTAACGAGCGCAACTTTGTTTTTTAGGGTTGAAAAGCTCAATTCGGTTCTGACTTGTTAGGCACTCATTTGTTTAGTATAAATACATGTATTATGCCTCTTTTATTGGTGTGAGAGCAGATATTAGGGCATTGGGTTAGGGTTTAAGAGAGTTGTCTTTGTTCTTGGATTTTGGTGAGTTTGGGTAGAAGAGTTTTTACAAAATTCTTCTTTGTAGCTCTTTCGAGTATTCGTTCTGTTAGTAAAGCAATTGATCGACTGCCCGTGGACTAGGCTTACATCCCAAAGTAAGGCCGAACCAATTAAATCTGTGCGTGTCTCTCTATACATTTGTTTGTTTTCTCTCTCCTTCTCTTACGTTTGGTTTGGATTATTTGATAGCTTCGCACTTAGTTTTTGTTCTTTGAATCAATATTCAACAATTGCATCTATTTGATTGGGTGCGTTTGAGTCTCTGTGGGCCCACCACACAACAAACTGGTATCAGAGCATAGGTTTCCACCTAGGCTTCGTTTCGTTCCGCTTGGTTCTTTGGATTTTCTGTTTGGTGATTATTGAATATTTTGGAAGATGTCTGAGGATTCGTTCGATAAACCTACACAGAAATCTATAGCAACTGGATCTAGCAATAGTTCCATGGTGAGGACGGTGATTTCGAATGCTAAACTCGATGTTGAAAAATTTGATGGGACGGACAACTATGGTGGTATGTGCTAGTGTGAAGTTTAGGATGTTTTGGTCCAACAAGGGTTGGATTTTGCTTTGGAGGCTAAACCGGCAGACATAAGCATTTTGGATTGGGATCAGATTAATCGGCAAGCTTGTGGTACTATCCGGTTGTCTCTCGCAAAAGATCAGAAGTATTTTGTTATGAGGGAGACGTAAGCATAGGATCTATGGAAGAAACTCGAGGATCAGTTTATGACCAAGAGTGTAGAGAACCGCCTCTACTTAAGAAGAAGCTTTTCCATTTCCAACATCGTGCATGTAGTTCTTTGAACGAGCACTTGAATGCTTTTAGTAAAATACTTGCTGATTTTCAAAATTTGGATGCAACAATCCTTGATGAGGATAAGACTTTGCTTTTGTTGAATTATTATCCTTCTACGTATGATCACCTTGTTACTACTTTGTTATATGGTAATGAAGAAATTCATTATGAGGATGTGTAATGCTTTGACTAATAATGAGTATCTTTTAAGAGATAAATAGACCCATCAGGACACATCTAATCAGGCTTTGGTTGTGGGTCGGCCCCAATCGGATAAAGTTTTCCCTTTTGTGAAACTAATGGGTATCGCAGAAGATGAGTGTGCCTACTATCACAACAAGGGTCACTGGAAGAGGGATTGCCCAATTTTGAAAAGGACACCAATTCTAATTATGCTTGTGATAGGGATGATGATTCGGGTATTGCTTTGGTGAGTCCCATGCCTGTTAGCCACTCGATGAAGTCGCAGTGGATTTTGGATTTTGGTTGTAGCTAGCATTTGTGTCCTGCAATAGGGACTGGTTTTCAGACTTGAAAGAGTTTGAGGCGGTGATGTTTTTGTAGGTGCTGGCCACACTTGGAAAAAAATCAGGATAGGTACAATCAGTTTGGTTATGCATGATGGACTCATTTGGACTTTGGGAAACGTTCAGTATGTTCCAGACATGAAATTTAATCTCTTCTCTTTAGGTGCTTTAGAGTCCGTTGGTTTGGTGATCAATTTGAAGAATGGGACTCTGAAGGTTTGTATGGGCAATTTGGTTGTGATGGATGTGAGGCGCAAGAACTCGTACTATCTTGAAGGGAGTACAGTTTTGGGTGGAGCAGCCCCGGGTGCTACTGTTATTAGGGAATCTGTTTTAGATACAATTGCTTTGGTGCACGACTGCTTTGATGAAGATTTTGGGAAGCAATTGGGGGTTGGTTTTGGTGAGCATTGTGCTTTTTTGGGGAGACAGCTTGGAGTCAAGTTCGACGTGGCTGTCAACAACTTCTTTAGGAAGCTTGACTTTGTTTCGGGTCTACTTTTGATGATGTTGCTTCTCTTGGAGGTGTGAATCAATTTGGTTTGTTGGTCTATCGTTATCATCTATCATTTGGATTTTGTTTATGGGTATTTGCTGCTGGTGGAGATAGATCGTTTGAAGACTAATTTGGGTTTCAACATAGAGTTAGAACATTAGTTTTGGATTTTGGGTATTGCAGATTTGAAGATCTTGGTATATGGGGTTGAGTTTGAAGATTCGGACTCAATTCAATTTGCACTTGTTTGACCATCCTTCGGGATGTACGTGTCTTAAGGGCGCGGTTTGGAGAGGCTTAAAGAAGGTTTGGTTGTTCTGCAACTTGGGCTAGTTCTTAGTTTGGTTTGGTTCGTTTGGTTTTTTATTGGTGTTTTGGATTTGGTTTGGCTATCGGAACTTGGAGTTTGAAGTTGTCGCGACTTGTCTTTTGATTTTGAAGAATGCTTGAAGATTCAGAAATTGGTTGGGTTGGGTTTGTTGCTTGATTTGCCTTTTGGGTTCATTTGCAGTTTGGTAGTTTGTTTGGCTTTGGATTTGTCGAGGATTTGGTTGTTTCCCTGGGTTTTGATTCTTCCTCTTTTGACTCTCTTTTGGATTCGAGCTTGATGAGAGTTTGATTCGTGGCAGTTTGATTTGACTTTGGCTCGCTTAGTACTTGGGTTTGGATATCTCGCACAAGTGGAGATTTGTTGAATTTTGGCGAGATTTGGGTTCACTGAAAATCCCGTTCGGACAAGATTCAGGGTTGTCAGGACGGGTTTGGCAGATTGGGTTTTTCGGTTGCTCTCTGGAAAATGTCGTCCGGACGAGATTCAGAGTAGTTCGGACGGTCGGCTATGCGGAAACGCGTGCCACTTCATTTTTTAGGATTTTTTTACGAGCTGAAAAGCTCAATGCTTGCGACCTTGGATTGTATATCAAATGTAGTTTCCCCAAGCGTAGGGTTTAGGTGTCGTGTAGCATGATACCGGTAAGTTCGGGTCGATTTCACAGAGACCGAATGCGTGGCGCGTGATAGTTAAGTCAAGGAGTTTAGCCTTAAAGCGGCAAACTTGGCGTTTGGAGTTTGGGGGTGGAATTCACTTAACTTCGTGAATGACGCGGAATTAAAAAGACTAATTAAAACAAGGCTAAGTCAAGGGGTTCACAACACCAATGACTTAGGCCGATTCATTCTCCTCTAAAGTAACCGGCTCGGGGGCATCGTTAAACAACCCCGAACGGAAGATTTGGTCTTTAAGCTCATTTAACTAGAAATGGTGTTTCTCAAAGAGTAGGATTCTTGTGCCATTTATACAAACATTTTGATTGACATCGCCCTAAGCATCACACGTGCCAAGTGGTCAAGCCTTTGGCTATGTGTGATCAACGGGATTAACAAATCCAAATTTTGATTCATAAAATCAATCCGTACTCTTTGATTAACAAGCAATGTTTGCATTATGGCGAGGAGAGCGAATGAACCTAAGTCACGGGGTGCTAATCACCCCATGACCGAGCCTAAATCGACTACTCAATCATAACTACGAGAAACATGACTATTTTTATAAAGGAAATAAAGAACATAACAAATGACTTTAAAAATTGATTTTTAATGAAGATCTTATCTTTGCCTAACACTTTATACTTGAGAAATTTACTAACAAGATTTTAAACAAGGATTTTTAAGAGAAAATTACTAGAGAAACATGGAAATGAGAAACTTAACAAGAGCGAAAATAAATTAGATAGATAGAACAATCTAAGTACGAGCTACAACATTAATAAACGACAAATTAACGGGAGAGTAGTGCTTACATGAGAGTTCTAGAAAGAGAGAGCTTGAAAATCCTCCAATGGAGGAGCAAAAACTAAAACTAAAGTGAAAGAGTAAGAAGTGCATGAGAAGAGGAGAGAGGAGAGTGTATATAGTCTACCACTTCTCTCTCTACAAAATATCCAATAAAGACCTCACATTACAAAAAGCTTTCCATAAATATAAGATGCAAAAAGTCCACAAAAGTTGCCTCCCGGGTGAGTTTGGATCGATCCATGATGGGTCTGGATCGATCCAAGGTAGTCTGGTGGACGTTGGGCACTGAGTGGATCGATCCACTTAGGATCTGGATCGATCCAGATGAGCTTGGTTCAGCTTGTGTGGAAGTGGATCTATCCATACCACTTCTGGATCAATCCAGATGAGTCTGGAATTTGTTTCACACATGTGGATCGATCCACTTTGACCCCTGGATCAATCCAAAAGGTGTTGTTGCTGCTTTTGACTTGAGTGGATCGATCCACTCAAGTCTTGGATCGATCCAAGTTGCCTTGTGATGGTTTTGGCTTCTTACGGTCATTCCTATTGTCTTGCATGCCTCCGGCCTCCACCCAAAGTGCTTGATATGTTGTGCGACCCTCGGGGGAGGGGTACCTTGGTCACTTGAGTGCTCTTTCTCTCCCGGACTCCCCCGGGAGCCTTGCAAGTGTGTGAACCGCTTCAAATGCATCGACCCGACTTGGTGACTTTTCGCATTCCCGGGCCTTTAGCTGACTCATCGTTTCGTGGCTCGTGAGGCCCTTGTTGGCGTGCCCTTGATGACGTGGCACAGTTCTCAACGCGCTCAAAATGCGCATATTCTCCCTGTTTAACCTGTAACTTAACAAAAGACACAACTATGCGCAAATCAGACATTTAAGGCACGAAATCGTGTGTGTGTGTGTGAGATAAATGAGCAAGATAAGCCCCGGTTATCTACAATATTGGGGGCTTATCACTCAATTCGTTTTTGACTTGTTAGACACTTCTTTGTTTAGTATAAATAGATGTATTATGCCTCTTTTATTGTTGTGAGAGCAATTATTAGGGTATTGGGTTAGGGTTTGAGAGAGTTGCCTTTGCTCTTGGCTTTTGGTGAGTTTGGGTAGAAGAGTTTCTGTAGAATTCTTCTTTGTAGCTCTTTCGAGCATTCGTTTTGTTAGTGAAGCCATTGATCGACTGCCCGTGGACAGATTTACGTGATTCGGCCGAATCATGTAAATCTCTCTCTCTCTCTCTCTCTCTCTCCCCTTTTGTTTGTTTTCTCTCTCCTTCTCTCACGTTTTGTTTGGATTATTTTGATAGCTTCGCACTTAGTTTTTGTTCTTTGAATCAATATTCAATAATCGTATATGTCTGATTGGGTGCGTTTGAGTATCTGTGGGCCCACCGCATAACACATGATGCTTTTACAACTATAGACTAGGCGATGAGATTTGAACACATGATCTATTATTTGCTCTGATATTAAATTATACTAGTAAAGACTAACTGATCTAAAAGTTTAAGCTATTCGGTTGAGAGGTCCCGACGTTATTACTTATTCCATAGCCAACCAATGTGTGACTAAATTTAACATCTTTCACTCCCCTGACGTGCAACCACTAGTGAGGCATGTCACATGTAATTTCTTTTTTAGTCTATACATTATCATTTAAGGTTTGTCATGTGCAACCTCTGTATGGTCAATCTTCCTGCAACCTTTGTTGCTCTCATACCATTTTAAAATTTTTATCTAACTCAAAAATTTAAGCCATATCCTTTTATTCAATATTCTTGTAATTTTAATTGATTTCTTGTTTATGCAGCAAACTCTAATAATATGGGGAGAGCAAGATCAAATTTTCCCATTAGAATTGGGACACAGATTAAAAAGGTTTGTTAAACATTTCTTAATCTATTGATTTTGCATTATCACCATTTATAATTACATTTTAATGTGTTTTGACTTATGAAATATTTGGATATATAGGCATATTGGGGAGAATGCTGAGTTGGTGATAATCAAGAATGCAGGACATGCTGTCCACCTAGAGAAGGCTAAGGAGTTTACCAAGCACTTGAAGGCATTTCTCCTTGATTAAATTTGATCTTCCCAAACTATAAAAAAAAAAAATGAAATTTGATACTCGAAATGTTTAATTTTCTTGGAATTGATTCAGAAGTGACTCATCTGCAATTTGTTCATGTATGGTGTATATCAAATGTTTATTCAGAACACTGCAGTTTCCTTTTCTTTAGATCTTTACTCCCATGCATTTAACTGGAGTTCAAATCTTACTAACTACAACTAATAATAATGATTTTCACGAGCAAAAAGGAAAAAAAAAAAAGAAGAAAGAAAAATATCCCCTTTCTCACCCTTCCGTTTTGTTTTGCGTTCTTTTAGGGCATCAAAAGAAAGTTCGTAGTGATTTTTAGCCTAGGCGCTAAGCGGACAAACCCTCAATGGAGTTGTATTGGGTATTAGCTAAGGAGGCATGCTCCCACTTTGCACTTGCAAGGTTTCAAACCCCCCACCTCTCGAATGAAATTTTAGAAAAAATGTCATTCGGGACTACAAGTCGTTGGTGTTTTGTTGACGGGATTTGTCTCCCCTTTTGTTTTATTTTGTTATCTACAAATACTAGTAAATTAATAACATCAAATTATTAATTTATTCAACATAAATTCACAACTATACATTTATTTATTTTTGATGTTATATGAACGACAGGATCATCTGGCACTTCTCTTAGGAGAAAGCGAATAGACTGGTTAATTCAGAAAATTAATTTCACTGGCCAGGACACAGTGAAAAAAATGCTACTACTTCATTTCAAGTTACAGAAGATGTAAGACATATACTCCAATTTGGCATGACCGTATTACTGCCTATATTCTCAAATTTCAGGGAGTAAAACAACCGCAAAAGAGATTTTGAATACCGTACTGATTACCGTACCAGTTTTCTCATTGGTACGATGCAATATCAAGTGTCGTTTCAGATTTAGCGTTATAAAGATTAAATATAATGGTGTGCTATATGTATGCTTAAAACATTCAATCAGGAGGATTTTTTTTTTTTTTTAAATTTTTTGTAACTAGGTGTCCGGGTAAGATTACACACACCTGGACTAATTATGAGGACCATAAACCTACCATCCACTAGCCGGGGACACTTGAAGCCGGAGCAAATACTCTATATGGACTGGCCTCAAATAAATTGGTAGCACCTGAGAGGTTTCGATATGATAGCTTAGGAAAAAACAAACACTTAAGTCTCAGACCTTGACCACTAAACCAACCCCCTTAGGTGTTCTAGTTCTAGAAAATATTAACATTAGTGATTATGAACGTGGTATACTAAGAAACAAATTACAAATTAAAAGTATACAAGAATTAATTATAGAAATATCTCTCAAAAAAAGCACAATTTTTTTTTATTTTTAGTGGCAGTATGACAGGTACCGATTGGTATTCAACGGGTAGTCGGTGGTGCCTACCAGTATTTCCCGGTAAAGTTGGTATTTACAGTATTCAAGACATTGTCGGCAAAATAAATCAAAGGGAAGGCTCATTAACCGATTTAAGTTTTTTTTTAAAACTTTATTAAATAAAATGCGTGTTTTTGAACTTTATTCTAGAAAAAACGTGAAAACGTGTTTCTGTTTTACGCTTTCACCGTGGGTTAACATGGATTAACCAAAACTTTAAGTTAATTATAATCTCGCTTAGAAACGTGTTTAGTAGACACGCTCTAAAAGCGTGTTCAGTAGACACGCTTTTGATGTCTTCTTCGGTGGAAACAGTTATGGAGCTCCGGCCACGCCTCTGTCCGGACATACCTCCGTGCTCTGGAAGTTAAGAGAAAAAATGCAGGGCAAGGAGAAAAGATGACAGCCTCAAAGTGGGTGTCACACCGAAGTTCTAAAATCACATTGCGCTATTCAAAACACGAGCAAATGTGCTTGTGTTTGTGTATATGCGGGTGGGGGTACCGGAGTTGGGTTTCACCATTGGGAGTGGCGCCGGAAACCAATCGGCACACGAATCCGTTGGGGTTTTTTTTTTTCCCTGTTTCCTGTGCTATTTCTGCCGCTGTCCTCTGACTGTTTGACAAAATGCCTTCCTAAAACATACATTCATACATAAATGTCATTATGTCAACCTGTGCAATGTAGGTACTTAGTTTCCGTACATGATGCACCATAGTTATAGAGTTACGTTGGATTGTTTTAGTGTTGCCCACTGATTTCTAAGGCACATTTATAAATTTGCTCTAAATTTGATTGCATTGATACAAACACTACATGGGTTTTCCAATGTCACAAAAATTCACCTTTCTGCCGCAGTGGCAACAATTTGTGTGGGGAGAAGACCCACTTGCTCATTGTTCCACACTTCCACTGAAATTGATTTTGGCCTTTTTGTTTTTGCAATGGAATCAGTTCATTTTTCCTTTTTCAGAAGCCTCTGCACTCGGGCGCACAGGAGGGGTGCTGGGGTGCCCGGGCTACTGCATTACTTCAAATACTCTTACTAATTGTACTAGTTTTTCAGGTTGATATGAAAAAGTTCTATGGAATTGGCCACTGCGTGTTGCTTGGGTGCAAAAAGGTCAAAAAGTTTATATATGTAAGGAAAAAACCCCCTCAAATTCCAATTGTCAACTATTTTTTGGTCGTGTGTATAAAATGGCTGCTACATATACACATAAAATTTCATCTCTTTCCCAGACCTTCGAAGTAGAACTACCAATATGTACTTATGAAATATACTTGTTGTTATCAATGAAGAAGTACATGTGGTTAGCACCTGCTAAGTACATCCGTCACTGTCTGCACTCTGCACTACTTCTGTTTGCAACATCCTGTTATTGTCCTCCTATTCGCTTCATGTGATCTCTTTATATCTGAAGTAGTCATTTTATGTGATCTTTCTCAACGAGGAAACTTCTTGTTCGCAGGTTCTAGTCACAAGAACCAGACTGTCCACAGAAGTTGGGGTATAGCTGCCTCCTCCTCCTCCTCCTTTCCCAAACCCAACTATAAGTGGGAGCCTAATGCACTTGGCATGACCTTCCTTTTTTTCTTTTTGGGCTTTTCCCGTCTTTCTGTTGATTTCACACCTTTTTGTCTTTGGCATTCCATTGCTGTTAGGTTTTTGTTTCATGTTCGAATTTGATACATATTCTCCTTTCTATAGAAGTTTCATTATGATCCATCATGAATTTAAGTAACTCTGCGTTTTTCGCATAAGTGATGAATCATAATGCAAGCCTTGGATTGAAGAGTTCAAGAGTTTAGCCTTTGCAGGGTAAAGTTTCTGAATTTTCCGATGTACATACTGAGTATACATACTAATACCAAAGAGAATCCTCACCATGCTTAACTTTCAAGTGTAATCTACTTAAGTTCATTTTAAAGTACAAATATTCAGGAATGGATTTTGACAGAGCTCAATGGAGAAAAAGGATTCATGTAGCCGACCCCAATTGATTGGGACATAAGGCTTGGTTTGGTTTGGTACCTGTTATCTGAAATGCTGAAGCTATTAGCAAATCTCCCAATAATGTATATCATCATATAACACATCATTCTCACAAACAAAATACATATATATCCAACACCATCCCTTACTTGCAACCCCGTTTCACATGTAGAGTATTTAGAGATCCATTGATCCGTACACTACAGAAGTTGTATTCAAAAGGTGAAGTAATGCAGATGGGAAGGCTTGAACCCTAGAGGCCTAGACCTCTCGGGAATCAATAGTCTCATATCATTACTTAGAAAGACTAAGACATTGCGTAATAGCTTATTACAGGAATATATTGTCTGCGGTATTCATTCTTTCATATACGCTTACAAACTAAACTGCTTTGAGTAAACGTCAAACTTCTCCGAAGACGTAAGTTGAGGCTCCTGCAAGTTTTTGCCAATGGATGTCAAATGTTATGACTCATGTAAGAAAATTATTCAAGAACCCTAACAGCAATGTTATGAAGTTGTAATGTCCATATATACTGGATGTTTCATATTTTATTCCATCATTCTTAGGTTAGCCACAGTAATCATTATCCATCTAATCCAATTAACCATAACAAGTTTACATGTGGTGAATGTATGTGAGAAATATTCTTCTAAGTATAATTGATAATGATTACTGTGGCCATTTGGTAGATATCATTGAGGAAAATGAGATTAGAGAAATATACCTGTGTCGGGATAAACACTTTCCTTATGAAGGAAGCAATGGGACCATTGAATCGTGATCCTGGTTTAGCGTCATGAATTGCGCGATGCATGGCGTTGAGCAATCGACCGTATGTCAATCCAGGCTCATTTTGTACAGCTTGGATGAAGCTGTAAGTCATGGCACCAGTTACAGTGTTGCCAGAGAGAGCCTGTACAAGTAATATGAAATGCACAAGACATAAATGAATACATCAAGAAAAATATGTCACCATTGATCATCTACTACCAAGGGGAAATCTCTATCTCTCTCTCTCTCTCTCTCTCATGGACTTCCAGTATCTTGTTGGCAAAACTGAGCGTATCATGTTTTTCAAGGTGGGTGGAAAACTTTTCATTTTTCTTAGGATTTCCTTTTATAGATAGAGAATGGAAGACTGGATTAAGGGGGATTGAAAGAGGCAGGAAAATCGGCCATATGGGAAAAAGGTGCTTTGCATAAGGCCTATTTCCTTTGGCAATCCCGCTTTCTAGAACAAAGGAATTGCATTCCCTTCCAATTCGAAATTTAATGTATATATCTCATTCTTCGATCTATCAAGTCAGTATAAAGAAGTTTACGCGAAATGGCAACTAAGTTTTTGTGATGTTGATGCATATTAATTACTTTGAAGAAGGCATACAAGCTAACAGTTGATGACAAACACTCAGGTTTACATGTTTGTGCCAATGCTTTTGAGAATTCAAATAGTTGGAGATATTACTGGTATATGGCTTATTAAAGCCTCACATTACACGGACGTTTCTTACCCCACACTCTTGAATTATTTGAATACTTCCATCATGTTAATTCTCATTGCAATTTGCATATGTTAGCATGCTAATACTTGCAGTTTCGAATCCTACGAAAATTTATGCGTCTATAATGGTTAATTTTCATGATTTATGTGTTCCTCTGTTGATGAGATTCCCATGATTTAGCAACTTGTGCAGTGTACATACTTATGCTTTGGGGATTGTCGCATTGCTGATGTAGTTCATGCATGTATTGTCCTCTAGTTTTGATTTATGTCTTAAAAAGAAAAGATACATAAAATGACTACTCACCATGGTATCTAAAGTAGCTTGATGATCATCACAGGCACTAAGTGATATGGCTAGCCCACCACTTGTACCTTTATAAGTTGTTGATTGATAACTGTGATCTTCCCACGTATAGTGTCCTGCCCTACACAACAAACAAGAATATACGGTTCTTTTTTTACAGCTGCAGTGATAGATCAGGTTATACAACCATAGATAATGGGGGTGGGTACAGGAATTTTGTCATGCGGGGACAAATTGTCATCTGGAAAGTAGACACAAAATCTGTCCTAATCAACAACTGAGTCCTCTATATATGTTAAAATGATTACAGAAGATGAAAACTGTAATATTCATTGCTGTTGTCTATTTTGATTTACATTGACCCTAACAACTTGCCATGCTATGAAGTATGAAGATAATGTATGATTATCCTATTCTGAGTGTTATTAAAGATGTTTCCCGCTATCTATACACAAACAATAGGTCTGTGACTATAGGTCTTATTGCTACAAATATTAGTCATGTATTCTCTCTTATTGTCTCTTTTACTCTTTATAATAGGTGTGCAAATTTAGTTTGGAAAGTAATTACTTGTTTGGGGGCAAGCCAGAATGGTGGGGACATAACATATTTTGAGCCCGAAAAAATGTATGCAATATCAAAAAACCATATAAGCTTAATGTAGAAAAAACTTACCTATTCACCCTGCACACGAATGGTAGATCAAGAACAGTTCCGCTGTGGCAAGCATCAATGATAGCATGAAGCTTGGCACCATGGGGAAGTGGCCTCACAATGGTTGCATTGATCTCATCATCCAATATCATTCCTTCAGTTTCGAAATCTAGAGGGCACAATGTTTCGTCATACCCATCAATCTCATCACTGTTCGTGTCACGGAGTTGTGAGCCATGGCCTGAGTAGTGGAAGACCAACGAGTCCCCTGACTGGCAACCTTGTATAAGCCACTGAAAGGCCATTCGGATGTTGCGCTTTGTTGGGATCCGCCGTGGGTCTGTCTCTTCTTCTGCAAATTGATTCAAGTGTTCCAGTAATATGAGAACAGGATACCATTTCTAATGCGTACATGTTGCAGTTTCAGACTCAATCCTCAACCCAACTATGTCGAGGCACCATCAATAGTTCTTCTATTCATAGACACTACCAGACTTTTAGCCTCTCGGCCCCTGTTTGTTTGGCTGGAGTTATATAAGCTCATAGGATAAGTAATCCTATCATATTAGTAGTGAGAGGATTAATAAAGCCACATCCCCTTGAGTATTTTATATCCCATGGTTTACAGGATATCAGATTCTGATCTATACATAATCATAACCGCAAAAGTTCAAAGCAAACATGGAATATATGGTCCCGTAGAATTTATTGTCCAATCCGATGATTTAATCTGGATAAACAAGCAGGGCCTTACTGCATTTATCCTCCGGAATCCTATAGAAACGACTGGAAAGGAGGTACAATTAAACATATTCAAGTTAGTTTCAAGTCAAGACTCTAAACATGAACCAGCCAAAGTTGTCCGAGTGCTGCAGTCAACTCTTTGATGAGCAGCTCTATTTGTTTAGGCTCCTAATAGGTGATCTGATGGATCATTTCGTACCTTATGACTTTTCTAGTGATACCAAGTGTTCTACAATCCATATTTTTATATCTTAATTGTGAATTTGGTAAGCTTGGCAAAAGATTCGGAAATGAACAGGAGTTTGTGTTACTCTCATATTTATTTTTAGCTCGTGTACTTTGACATGGTAAGAGTATGTAGGATTTATATATACCAGTGAGAACAAGTATGGACTCGCTTGGAAATCCCAACCTTTCAACTAGGAAATATCTCATACACCTCACATCATTAACACTTCCCTTGAGATTGTATCTGCGCCCGTAGTAACTCACTCCACAAAGCAGTGCTCGCTTCCTCCCATGTGCTGAAACAGGTAGTATGAGTGGAGGAGGTTGGATACGCTGAGGGTGTTGACCGTAATCATATGTCCCCTGCATCGGATAATTATTCATCGGCGTGGCCATTGTGTTGATGTTACTTGACACTTTGTTGATAAACCCTTTTACACAATTTGTCGCCAGGCGGACCGAGTCTTGTGCTTGAACCAAAGGATCATTAGGTCGAGTCCGGGTCACTGCCTGACAGACCGAACACTGAATGGTTTGTGCCTCGGGTGGGACTAGTAGTTGCACTCCGCACCAACTGCATCTCTCTTTTCTTCCAGCCATTTCTCCCGCCTGAGGTTGAAGGTTGTGGAAAAAGCTGAAAAAGGGGTCTTGGAAAGGACAGTGTGCGAAACCAGGACAATAACGACGTTGTACTTCGAGAATTTATCTTCATTCTGCCACATTGGTGGTGTTGGAGAATCAGGTTCTCTCTTCTTTTTTGAATTTAACTGACTTTCTGGACGAAAGAGATTGCATTTTATACTCCTCTATACTTTTCTGTTTGTGATTAAGACTAGAGAATATTGACTGAAACTTAAAGTTCAAAATACTCTATTTTAATAGTAGCTATTATTGCTGCTGAACAATAGTTCACAGAATAAATCATCTGGAAGCGTTAAGACATTTGTAAAGTTCAAAACTTTTTTGGGTTCTTATTCCAGTTGGGACTGTTTAAATGCTTTAAGATCATACACAATGTGCTCCTGTGATCTGATTCCAAGAGCACTGTGATCTTATTCCAAGAGCACTAAACATCTATTTTGAGGAGTGTTTCTCTTGGGATTTCTGGGTAATTTAAAACGTTCTCTTTTGCGTTGTCAATGAAGAAAACAGGTACCGTAAATTCCTTACTAAATGTTAATTCTTAGTAGTACGCAATAATTCCTTACTAAAAACCTTCTTCGGTTTTATGTATGTGGGCTGCAAGCATGCGGAGTATATGTGGCTGAATGCAATAACATGATCTTCTAAGAAAAGTGTGATTGCATAGTTATAGAGTAAAAGGTCTGCTGGCAGTTGTGTCTGATCAAATTGACCATTTCACTTTATTTTGATACTCAGCACAAAATTGTTTTGAACTCAAATCTAAAGCGGGTGTCTCCTTAATGGACCATATATTGCATGTGAAATGGTGATTCTTCTTTGAAGTGTTGAGAAACATTTTCCTTTTTTACTTAATCTGAATTTACTTGATGGTTGGCTGTTCAATTGGACTACTGAATTACTGCCCTCTTCTACTAATTATTAGTATCTAATGGAAAATCTTGTCTTCTTTGCAATCATTGGAAAACCATGTGGATACTTTTTCGTTTGCTTCTTTTGTCATACAAGGTAATATTTAACACTTTGATTTTGATGTCAAGGTAATATTTGCAACCACGCTTCTTGTATAATGTGTCTGATTGTGTCATTCAAGTACTTGTAAACCCTGCACCAGGTAAAGACTGAAGTAGTGACCTTACTAATATATGTGACTCTCATAACAAACCTGGGCATTGTGATTTATCTTAGCTGTCAACCTCATCTTTTCAAAGTTGCGCAATCCTGATCCATGGCCTGAGAAGTGATATGAGTCGCCTTTTTGGCAGGCCAAGATGTACCTATGCAAGGCCATCCAAATGTTATGCCTAGTTGGTATCAGGTATGTTTCCATCTGTTCTTCGGCATATTCCTTTAAGTCTCTAAATGAAATTCAAAACTGTCTCGTTAGCAAAGGGCTCTTGCAAAATCCTCTCCCCCACCATTATGTCAAGGGGTGGGTTCTAGTTGTGCTATATGCTGTCTAACTTCCTTTTCATAGAATACTTCAAAAGCTTAGAGAACAAATTCATTTTGGTAGCGGCAAAGCACAGATGCAACTGTAAAATTATTCTCTTTTAGCTTTCAAGTTACATCCTATATTCTCATGAACTAATTTAGATAAACCTGATCTTCCGCAACACTCATCTCAGAGAGTAAATCTTACCCAAAAATAGAAAACCATGTCGTTTGGGAATCTCCTTTACTCAAAACTTCATAGAGAAGTTTTTCTAAAATATGTAGATTGTAGAGTGAATGGCATCGTGCGGTACGTGACAGCAGCAGAATGTTCCAGCTAAGAACACTACACCACTTCATGGGGCGGAACAACATAGAGGGAAGGTTTGGCATGGACCACCCCAGTTTTAAACAAATGGAAGTCGATTTAAGTACTTACAATAGATGAAAAAATAATGATTCAGACCATGAAAATTATATCTCGATGGCTTACATTTAAGGACCATAAGAGAGTTAAATCAAGTCTTTATTATTTTGTTCAACTGAAAACAATGCTTAGGACAAAGTTCAAGTCTAACTTAATATTCTTTTTCCATATTCGTATGAAATATGCAACAAATATAAGTGGACTACCATCAAACCCAAATCCTGGCTCCGCCACTGGGCCTTCAAAATTAGGAATTGACCATTTTGGAGAGTTTTTAATTTCTTTACCAAGGAGATTACAAGATTAGGAATTGACCATTTTGGAGTGGTCACTTCTACATATTGTTACGTCCTGAGATTACAAGAATACTAGGAAAAAAGAGCGAGATGCTCTCTCGTAAAAAAAGATTAGAGAGACTTAGTCAACTCATAAAGGATGCGTTGAGGCCCGAGCCCTTGATACGTAGCTGGTCTTTAGCTAGTTTCTAATCTTTTTACCCTTCCTTGGTAAACAACTATGGAAAGTATTCTCGGGACTGATCAAGGTTATACCTGCTTTAATTGCTTCAAGCGAAAGAAAAGACTAACAAAGAGAAATAGAAGAAAAATATATTAATTCTATAAAAATCTCTCAGAGATTCACTAATTATTTAGTTGGCAGGTCTCTTTGTATGTGTTGTCCGGAAATAGGAGGACTCAATGATTATTCGTTCGCCAGAACCAGAAGTCAAAATTTTGGTAGATAGGGATCCAGTAAAAACTTCTTTCGAGGAATGGGCCAGACCGGGCCATTTCTCAAGAAATCAAATCTTCTACCCCTAACGCTTACAACTTATATAGGACAAAAGTAAAACTAAACATTCCAGGAAACAAATTTTTTTTTTTTGTGAAAGGCTTCTAGGAAACAACGTAAGAAAGGATAACCTTGCTAAGCAAACTAATTAATTAGCAAGATTGAGAGAAAGACAAAACAATGTCTGGAAAACCTAGATTTGAATGGAATCTCCTAGGCGAAGAAATTAAGAAATCTCCAAATTGGTCAATTCCTAATTTTGAAGGCCCAACGATGTAACTTCACCAAAGAGCGGCTTGGTTCATTTGCAATCAACGGTGGATCTTTCAAAGCAAATTGACCAAGTTTGGATCAATGCTCCTGCGTTGCTGAATCTAACTGCATATGTCTACAGCTTGAATTCCTCTTTATTAACGTCAAAAATCTTTGAAGATGATAGTTGGCATTCCTGCAGAACTCCGAGTATACCAAACCAGTTAAGCAATATTATTTCCACACAACAAAATGGTGAGAAGTTTAGCTTTACGTGGTTCATCTTGATGTCAATGTAGTAGGTTATGTAGTTGCATATCCTATAGTACTTGAACATTGTCCAATATGAATCTACAAATTCTTGTAATGTTATCTTTTATACAAGAAGTTAGGAGGGAGTGACTTTTCATGTTTACGTGTGTAAGAATAACGCATAAAATGGTCTGTACACGATTCTCGCACGTAAATAAAGGTAGAGGTTGTACAGGAGTTCAAGGCTCCACCTTACAATTGATATGCTAGGTAGCATCCTTACCCCTCCACTTTTGTGGGGAGGTTGATTGCCATGACTTGAACGATTGCCTCAAATCTAGGCAGTGGTGTGAAAAGGCCTTTACCAACAGCAATTACTGGCAAAATCAATAACTGTTAACACTAAAAATTAATTTTCTTGTAACATCAAAGGTATATATAGGACCTAGGGTTGGTTGGAGAGAAGTTAAATATGGAAGTAATATAATTCTTTAAAAACTTACAACACTCGCAAAATTGTGTTGATGAGTAACCTTTTTGGTTGCAGATATGAATCTCCCTCAGAAAATTGCTGATTATGATGAAGTTTACCTAATATGGAATGGGAAAATCCTTTTAATCTAGCCGCAGAGTGTTTAGACTTTAGACATTTGATTCTGTAATGCAGCCTTATTAAGTTGATAAATTTCAAATTTGAGGTCATCCATACCCTAGAATGTACTTCTGTGACAAAAAGAGTAGCGGACTCTGTCCCACAAAATTCATGATCACAAAAAGTAGAAGAGATGTTAACCTGTGGTAAATTTCTACGAAACAGCTTCTTTAGGAGTTGAACATTGAGGAATCCTTTTTTATTAGCAAGCACAATCTTCTCGTTTATCTTATTGAGTAGATCACCGTATGTAATATGTGGATTTTCTGTAATCATTTGAACTAAAAGGAAAGTCAAGACGCCTGTCATTTCTTTCCCTGTGAAGGCCTGCATATGTGAAAACAATCAAGAATGAATGAAAGTCCTCCCAATGAAGAGTTATGTAAGCAAGTTGGTTGTGTCAATATGAATTCTATCTGAAAAACATTTAGCAATACTAAATGGCTCCTAGTCCTATGATCCTAAATATAGTGGCATTTCTACAAGAATCCAGTGAGGTCGAAGGCAGTCAATTCTTACACTTGTATCAGCAGCCATTTGATCATCAGCGCAGGCACTGAGAGAGATGGCTAGTCCTCCATTTGTACTTTTGCTAGCACCTGATGGAGGTTTGTTATTGTCCCATTTTTTCCTGTTGAAATCCAATTATGAAAAACAAACAAATCAGAATAGCCAGAAAATTTAGGCAATAAGCTCAAAGTACCTACGACCATATTTAGTTTATGTATAAAATAGCAAATAGACATGGGGTTTTGTTTCAATTTTAGTGAAGTCTTAGGGACAATATTTTGGTTTTTAAGGGGTCAGGTATGTACATTATACAGAATATATTGCACATTTTTCCAAGTCCATGTGGTCACTTGAGCTCAGTTGAAATCCAAGTCCATTTGCCACGCTCTTCTTCACCCTTGGAATAATGCAACCCAAGAAAATTAAGTTAGGCCATTGCAGTTTACATTAGATTTGAACAATTCCAGTGTGCTTTTTCCCCGCCGAGTATAATGAACCCATTTTCCTCAACACTCTGATGGAGGTAGCACATTGGATTTGCGCCAATCTAACTGCATCTCAACTGTTTATTCTTCTGGGAGAACTGTGCAAATCCTTTTCACTGAATCTATGTTGAGATTAAAAGACTCAAAAAACATACTCTTTGTGGTTGTATACATGCTCCAGATCGAGAATGGTTCCGCTATGACAGGCATCAACAATAGCATGAAGCTTGACATCTTTCTTGAGTGGCTTGACAATGGTGGTGTTGATATCATTGTCAAATATCATGCCAGCAGTCATAAAATCGGAAGGACATATAGTTTCATCATACCCGTCGATCTCGTCATTGCTAAAATCAGGTTGTCGTAGGCCATGTCCCGAAAAGTAAAAGACCAAGGAGTCCCCTGACTTGCAGTCCTCCACAAGCCAGCTCAAGGCCTTTTGTATGTTCTTCTTTGTTGGAATAAAGCTTGGGTCACTTTGCTCTTCTGCAATTTGGTTTTGAATTGTTAAAACTCAGCACAAGCAGTATACTATTGCTGAGTAACTCCAGGTCTCATACCGGTTACAGAGTAAATATTCAGACATTTTGCTGAGTTGATACTGTTCAGCAGTAGCATAAGACTTCATCTTTTTCTAGAAATATCCGGCCTTCTGCCGAGAAGATTTCACCATTTAGGAAGCAGCATACAAGCAAATATTTGTTCCCAGGTTATTACTTCTTTGTTCGCAGTTTGGTTGTTTTTACAAGATGAATGTACCTAATAAGAATGAGTAACTGGTAGAACAAGTTTGAGTAAATAAATGATTGAAAATGCGAACCACCACCCTAAGAATAGTGGATACTGTGTAAACGGGTAATTGATATCTGTAAAATGTGTTGATATATGTGAGACGTTTGTTAAAATTTTGAACTTATTTGGCATTATATGTACATTATACACCGTCTAATGGTCGAGCTTACCACCACCTTAAGAGCGGAGGATAATGTGTAAAAGGTGCAAATCAATCTCTGTAAAATGTGTTGGATATCTGTGAAATGTGTATTGAAATTTGTACTTATTTGGCATTATGTGTATATTAACCACTGTCTAATGGGCGATGGAGCAAACCTGAGAAGTGATACTAGTATTGAGTTAGCATTGACGTGCAAGCATACCTGTAAGCACACGAATAGCGTTTTCTGGAAAACAGAAACGGTCAACCAGAAGAGACTTCATTCTGGTCACATCATTAACCGTTCCCTTGAGTTTGTACTTCTTCTTTGTGTAACTAACTCCACAAAGAACGGCCTTCTTGGGCTGATGTCTAGAAGTACTACACTTAGTATATTTTGGTTTCTGATCTGGCGTAGAACACAGGCTATTGCTTCCGAACAGCCTTGTTGTCCAACGAATCTGTAGAGGTCCCTTTGGGACAGTCTCACTTTTTTCCACTGAAATATTGGCTTTGCAAAACTTGCAGCTGTGAGTTGCGGAATGTGGTGTCGCTGGAAATTGGTTATAGCAGTTAGGACATGTGATGTTATCCATTTTTATCGCCTTTTTTCGCCTGCAAAGAGGAAGAACAATACTGGAAGCAAAAATATGGTGAGCTGAATGGAATTTGCTTCCAGCCAAAAAGCTTCTGATTGGGTAACAACTTGTAAGTTTCGGTATTTTGTTCAATTTTTTCTTCTTGTTTTTTGGTTAATTGAAAGTCTCATTCTACCACTTTATATAGTGTTAAGAATTAGATGCTCCTCACTCAGATCAATGAATGAGGCAAAGTACACAGGCTTTATCTTTTCAAAGTGTTCACGTTCCAACTTGATTTTCTGTATTGAGCAGGTCATTTGAAGAATCATACTCCTATTTGGTAATTAAGGTCGGACAAAAAAGAGGGAAAAGTGGGAGGAAAAAAAAAGCAAAGAACAAGATGCAAATCCCACTCAAGGAATCTGGAAAAAGTTGTATCCCTCAATAGTCAATGCAACCTTAAGAATTGTTTCTCCAGAACGTCTCAAATTACATCACCTTGTTTTTCGGCTACCGTTTGAAACAAGGGGCACTTCCGGTTGTGTCTATGCTCCACCGCGATGTGAATTTCGCGTCATTGCTTCTTTTCTCATGATACAATGACATGAACAAAAGCAGGTTTATGTTGAAACATTAAAGATTCCCATCTGTGTAAATTGATGCTGTAAGGATAAATTGTTACCCGTTCGATATAAATATTTTGTTACACGTAGCTTCATTATATAACGAATCGATACCTAAAACTAAAATTTAAATTTTTTTTTTCTTCTGTAAAACAAGATTTAAAAGTAGATGGACTCATCAAGCTGGGAAGTTGCGTTTGTCCAAAGAACAAGGGACTAATGTGTAGGGCACAAAGGTTCATAAGAAACATGATATCTTTGAAGCTTAGAAAATCAATGAACTAAAACATGTTTTCTAACTTGAATACATATAGCAGTTCAAAATAAAAAACTTGAATACATATATTTAGTTTACTGATTTTTCGAATCGAACTTTGAATGTAACTAATTGAAGCCATGGGCTTTCGGCTTGCACTGACAATACCGGTGGAGTGGAATCTCACTCGCGTTGTGGTTGAAGGTCATTATATACATTTTTGCCATCATTAGGTTAAAATTCTGACTCCGTCCCTAATTTTAGCTCTAGATTCTCGGTCCAGTGGCCCCTCCACAAGTTAGCAATTACACTTCTTTCTTTCAGGTTTACAAAGCAAAAAAAAAAAAAAACCTAGCACGTTGTATAGATTTGTAGAATTGGATGCCATTGCACATGAATTTTACAAAGTAGGGCGGAATCAGGTTTAGTTTATTTTGCCATTCCAAATGGATAATCTGAAATTTGAGGACTATTCTTCCCAATAGAAGGTTCCGGAATTTGGGTGATTGTAAAAAATGGATTTAATTAATCCAAGAAATAAAGCTTAACCGACCACTTTTAAAAGGGAAAAAGGAAAGCAAAAAGAAGAAGAAGCAAGTCCCATTCATGGAATCTGATCCTTTTCCCCTTTAAATCACATCTAAGTGAAATACAAGCCGAGTTCTTTCCACAACTCGATATTCTGTTTGTCACCAAATAATTTCAAAAATAATACCAAATTTTATTATGAACGGGCAGCCTTTTCGATAGGGGAGTTAGGCGCGCTTGCATACATTTCCCAGTTGGTTTCCAAACGTTAAGGGACCGTTTCCCGCTTTTAGGACAAGTGCTAAATGGGTCAAGAATAGTTGATGTATGCAACAAGAATGACTTGTGTCGAAATCCGTGTTTAGCACTTTCAGCAAAAATGAAAAATCACCCTTAAACGGCGTGGACAATAATGGTAAAAAAAAAAAAACCATTGACAAAGGCTTGGAAGACCTCTTTATCCAGCAATTCTAGTCATTATTGTACAAGTGGAGTTTTTGAATTAATGAATTATATTACCATAAAAGGTGTCGATGGTTGTTGATCAACTTCAACTCATAACTTTACATTACTTAAATGCTACACATGACCACTGCTTGCAAGTCCAGAGGCTAAACTTGGTTTGTTTTTCCATTGCCCTCTTTGTGCATGCATGTTTCTTTGTTGGGTCGCTCGGCCTCGTGATTTTGTGGGCTAGATGTTTAGCAGCGCTCCATTATGAATTTTCTGGAGCATTTTAGTATGCCTCTGCATAGTACTTTTTTAATTCCCTGTCCAATCCAATTTGTATCTCGCTTTATGTTTTCCCTCCATGGTCGGACCAAACATTTCACGATTGTGGTTGAAAGTTATGCTTTTATGTGCATTTCTGTATGCTCTTTCGTAGTACTTCATTTGCCAAAAATCCTTTATTCCCCTTCTGTTTTCCTTCCTCAATTGGAACGGCCTCCCCCCTCTGGCTTCCCCTCTCATTCTGTTCCGATTGTTTCACGATTGTGGTTGAGGTCATGCTTGAATATGCATTTATGATTTATGTATGCCCTTTCGTAGTTCTTAATTTGTCAATTTTCAATTTTCCCTTCTGGTTCCCCTTCCCCGTTCGGTCCGATCGTTTCATGATTGTGGTTGAGGTAACGCTAAATGTGCATTTCTGTATGCCCTTTCATAGTACTTCTTTTGTCAAAATCAAAACTTCATCTTCTATTTTTTCCTTCACGAATGGAATGGCCTCCCCTCTCTAGCTTCCCCTTCCCCACCCATTCAGATCGATTCACGTATGGGTTGATGTTATGCTTAACATGACTTGAGTTGGCTGTTATTTGTATCTGTTCTTGCTTTTGGCTGTTATTTCTATTTGTTCTTGATTCATGCATGCATATCTGTTTTCCGGATGCCGTTAATATAATGTGCTATCTGGACCATGGAGTTTATCAGATTGGCAGATTGTCGTTATTGGGATTGGTGGATGTTAGGAAGTTGGTTGTGGCGGAATGGTTATTGCTATATTATTGAGGGGTTTGTTCAGATGTTGGATAGTACGAATGCATGGTGGTTTATTTGACTTCGGCTCATTGCACTTGGCTCAATGATTTGGCAAAATGTGGTTGCTTGGATGGTTTTGTTGATTTGGCTTGTCGACGCTAGGGACGCCCAAGTTGGCATAATGGCTGTAGGGTGGTGATGGTTTGGGCTGTAGGGTGGTGATGGTTTCGAAAGGGGTGTTAATTTAGATGTTGTTGGTTGCATATAAGCCGAAGGATGCACCTCACGGATGAACAGGGTATTCTCCTCCGCTATGTCAATCCAATAACCACAATTGTGATTCTTTCCGGCAGCTTCTCAACTGATTTTAGAGCTTTGTAGTTGGCTCTGGTCATCTAGTTGCACGATGTCTAACCAAGCCGCGGAGCTTTCGACTATAGGTGCTTTAGTCACTTGGTTTGTATCGGTCAAATCCTGTTTGGTAGCTACATCAAGCATACAGTTTCTTGACAGTTGACTGCTCTATGTATCCTTAAATCTCTTCGGTGGTTTACTTGCCTTAATTGCGTATTGGGAGATTGTAATTTGTGGAACTACCGTGACAGCATCAACTCAACATCATACATTGATCATGGTCAGCTGATGGCCGAAGCAATCTCTCGCTGGATATGTATCATTCATTGTTTTGGTTCTGTCTATGTTCTTCTTGTTTGTATGTTATTTTTTATGCTGCCGTCTTTATACCCAGTAATTTGTAACAACATTTCTCATGAAATGAAATTCTCTCTATTGACCAAAGAAAAAAAGGTAAAAGAACAGAAAACATATCATGACTCGAATTTCTACATTGCCTTAAAAGTAAATAATCCTTCAAATGATACAATTGACAGGCCATAAACCTCAAAAAAAAAGTACAATCCTCAAATAAGCTAAATAAAATTTAAAAATACAAGTTTTTCTTTCCATTTGTCAAGAGGGCATAGCAAAATATTTAAGAGTAGAATCCAAATAGGGATGGGAGTGGAGGCTGATCGGGAGAGGATAGTACTATCTTCGTTCCTGATTCCCGAACCCCTTCCCCATTCCCGTCCCGATTCGATCCCCAATGGGGCTTTGTTTTCATCCTCTAAATAGGGAACGAGGATCCCCACGGGGATTTGTGAATCTAAACATTTAAAAAAAAATTAATGCTATTCATCAATTTCTACCATTGGATCAACCAGAATACAAATTAGTGCTGGCAAAAACATATGTGGAGCTAGATGTCCATACTCTATTCCAATTGGATAATGAACCAAAACTTGCTCAACAACACCACAGAAATAAGATGCATAGAAACTAAAAACTTAACTATAACTAAGAGGAACATGAAGTAACAAACTAATAAACATAAACTATGCAACTCTACATCTAGTTACGTAGTTCAAAATAATAAAGATCACAACAAAATTCCAAAGAGCGCAGATGGATAAGGAATTATCTGTCGGCGATTGATCAGGTCCCTAATTCATCCAAATTTATGGGCTACTAACTCTAAGGCCTATGGGGCAGCTATCTCGCGCGGGTTTACGGACTATACACCAATAGATAATTCCTTATCCATATGTTTCCAGCTACACATCATGTAAAAATATCCAAGTCGGCCTCCAATACATGGCTCACTAGCCAAAATCACATGTTTCAATTCCAAACCCAACATGTAACTAGTATCAATCCTCTAATTCTTAATCTTTATTTAAACAAAAACCAAGAAATCCAAACCAAATAACAAGTATCAACTCCCACTCAACTATTTCTCAATCGAGAAATTCCAAGCCACCCCCACTTTTTGTGGGGGCTTTCGTCCAAACCTCATTTTGTCTTTCACTCCTAAATAAACCCTGTGCGCGCATGGGAGGGTTTGTCCATTGGATACAGGCATGCCACGTATCACACTTCCACTTTTCCTGACTCTCTATCTCTTCTCTCTCTCTCTCTCTCTCTCTCCATAGCATGCTACTTTTCCGGGCACATTAAAAATTATATATTTGAAATCTACTCAATGGGATCTTTTAAACAAGATCCATTGTGAATATGAAATTGTATACGTGTAAAAAAAAGTTTTTACAAAATTCACACCCAAATAGAAAGTGTGCTATTAAGGGTGTGAATTGTTGCAGGGGTGTTAATTGTGTGCTATTGAGGGTGTGAATTGTTACAAGGGGTGTGAATTGTGTGCTATTTGGAGGTGTGAATTGTTGCACGAGTGTGAATTGTTGCAGGGGTGTTAATTATGTGCTATTGGGGGTTTGAGTTATTACAAGGGGTGTGAATTGTGTGCTATTTGGAGATGTGAATTGTTGCATAGGTGTGAATTGTGTGCATTTGAGGGTTGTCAATTATTTAGAAAGGATGTGAATTCTACATTTGAGGGGTGTGAATTCTTTCTTTTTGGGGTGTTAATTTTGTATTTTGGAAAGTAAGTTGTGATATATGCGAATTCTGCATTTCAAGTCTATGAATTCTTTCATTTGGGAGGGTGTGAATTATTTAGAAGTAGTGTAAATTAGTACTAATTAATGGGTACAAAATAATTTTTTTTTTACATGTACACAATTTCATATCCAAATGGGATCTTATTTGAAAAATCTCATCAAGTAGATTTCAAATATATAATTTTTATAAAAAATAATTGTGTATAACAAAAGTTATTTTATTTTAAAATATAAAATAAGAGAGAGAGAGTTAATAAAGAAGAGCGGAGAGAGAGAGAGTTAATAAAGAGAATGAGTTGTTTCCGCCGGTGGTGGAAATAATGCTTTCTCGTTAATAAATGCATGGACTTTCACCTGCCCATTTGTTACAATCGGAAATGAGAGAGAGAGAGAGAGAGAGAGAGAGAGAGAGAGAGAGAGAGAGAGAGAGAGAGAGAGAGAGAGAGAGAGAGAGAGTATCGATGGACTTGGGTAGAATGTGTTTGGCATGGGGTCGGCTTGAACGGGAAGTTCCGAACAAAATGGGGCCAGCCCTGTCACTTCCCCTTTATCAATTATATCACAAAAAAAAAAAAAAAAATTGCTCTTCACAAAACACCATAATCCATCGATATTCTCAATCACTACATTCAAGTAAGCTAGTGATAATGAACAAAATGCAGTATTACTGTTAAATCATTCAACTTAAAACCAAAACAAATTAGCAATGAGGGAGAGGCCGGCCAGGCTCATATATTAGCTTTTGAGGTTTTAATTAACTGATGCGGGACAAGCTCTAACAATATTTCTTTAGGCATAATAACCCTACTAATATCTTGAATCAACTCCTTAGTCCATCAATTTAAACATATAAGTGTCATTCATACTCCCACAATACTAGTCATATTAGGGCTTCATGTGCCAAAATACTAGAACACAAACGCGATAGTAATTTCCAATATGATAATATTAGGGTTCGAATCTCTACATGGAAGCAATTCCCAGATTCTGTTGAGAACCAAAGATTATGCAGTCAATGGAATATCTCAACTAGAGTTCTTGGGTTTGCTAACCCCTAGTTGTGTTTCCTTTTTCTTTGTGGTAGTACCTATTGTTAGGGCTTGTTTTTCATTGTACAGGTCCCCTATTTTGTGGGCTCCTTTCCTGTGTTTTTTTTAGTTGGTTGATTTATAAATATTCCACTTACCAAAAAAAAACTTGCATTTTAAAGAAACTAATGAAAATCATACCTCAAATATGAGCATAACACGAGAGATGAGTGAGATGAGTGAGATGATGGTGGTGGTGCTTGAGAACCCACAGGTTTAAAAACCACTTGATCCCTCCAAGTATTCTTTGATGTAGAAGACAAAATACCCAAGAAAAATGAAGGATGGAGTGGGGTTTGGGTTGAGTTTGAGAGAGAGAGAGCGCTGGAGCCTGGTGGAAGAAGAAAAGAGAAGCCGGCACTCTTTTTCTTTGATGCCTGATCCAATTTTGGATTTACGGCACTCCCCCCCGCGGGAAGTGTCAAAATACTGTTCTCCTAACTTTCATATCATTATATCTAATATGTGTATATGCGCACGAGTATATAAAAAAAAATAGCACATCACATTCTGGAAATATTAAATAAACAAAGTTAGACACGGGTCACCAACGATGTAACTTCACCAAAGAGTGGCTTGGTTCATTTGCGATCGACCATGGATCTTTGCTTTGCAATCGACCGTGGATCTTTCAAAGCAAATTGGACAAGTTTGGATCAATGCTCCTGCATTGCAGAATCTAACCCTCTGCATATATCTATAGCTTGAATTCCTCTTTATAAACGTCAAACTTCTTTGAAGATGATAGTTGGCATTCCTGCAGAACTCAGAGTAATAACCAAACCAGTTAAGCAGTATTATTTCCAGACATCAAAATGGTGAGAAGTTTACCTTTACGTGTGTTTCATCTTGGTGTCAATGCAGTAGGTTATGTAGTGGCATATCCTCTAATATTTGAACATTGCCCAATATGAATCTACTACAATTTTTTGTAATTTAGGTAGTGATGGGAAAAGGCCTTTACCAAGAGTAATTACAGGCAAAATCAATAACTGTTAACACTAAAAATTAATTTTCTTATAAAATCTAAGGTATGTATAGGACCTAGGGTCGGTTGGAGTGAAGTTAAATACGGAAGTAATATAGTCCTTTGAGAACTTACAAATTGTGTTGATGAGTGACCTTTTTGGTTGCACCCATGAATCTCCGTCAGAAAATTGCTGATGATGATGCTTACCTGATATTGAATGGGAAAATCCTTTAATCTAGCAGCAGAGTGTTTAGACTTTAGACATTTGATTCTGTAATGCAGCCTTATTAAGGTGATAAGTTTCAAATTTAAGGTCATCCATACCCTAGAATGTACCTCTGTGACAAAAAAAGTAGTGGACCTTGTCCCACAAAATTCATGATCACAAAAAGTGGAAGAGATGTTAACCTGTAGAGCATTGAGGCATCCTTTTTTATTAGCAAGCGCAATATTCTCGTTTATCCTATCGAGTAGATCACCGTATGTTATATGTGGAATTTCTGTAATTGTTTGAACTAAAAGAAAAGTCAAGACGCCTGTCATTTCTTTCCCTGTGAAGGCCTGCATAAGTCGAAACAATCAAGAATGAATGAAAGTCTCCCAATGAAGAGTTATGGAAGCAAGGTGGTTGTGTCGATATGAATTTTCAATTGAAAAAACTTCGTTTAGCTATACTAAATAGCTCCTAGTCCTATAATCCTACAGGAATCCAGTGATGTCGAAGGCAGTCAATTCTTACACTTGTATCAGCAGCCATTTGATCATCAATGCAGGCACTGAGAGAGATGGCTAGTCCTCCATTTGTACCTTTGATAGCACTTGATGGAGGTTTGTTATTGTACCACCTGTTCCTGTTGAAATCCAATTATGAAAAAATAAAAAAAGAAGTTCAGAATAGCCAGAAGTTCAGAATAGCGCATTGGATTTGCACCAATTTAACTGCATCTCAACTGTTTATTCTTCTGGGAGAACTGTGCGAATCCCTTTTAACTGAATCTATGTTGAGATTAAAAGACTCAAATAAACTTACTCTTTGTGGTTGTATACATGCTCCAGATTGAGAATGGTTCCGGTATGACAGGCATCAACAATAGCATGAAGCTTGACACCTTTCTTGAGTGGCTTGACAATGGTGGTGTTGATATCATTATCAAATATCACGCCAGCAGTCATAAAATCGGAAGGACATATAGTTTCATCATACCCGTCGATCTCGTCATTGCTAAAATCAGGTTGTCGTAGGCCATGTCCCGAAAAGTAAAAGACCAAGGAGTCCCCTGACTTGCAGTCCTCCACAAGCCAGCTCAAGGCCTTTTGTATGTTCTTCTTTGTTGGAATAAAGCTTGGGTCACTTTGCTCTTCTGCAATTTGGTTTTGAATTGTTACAACTCAACACAAGCAGTATACTATTGCTGAGTAACTCTAGGTCTCATACAGGTTACGGAGTAAATATTCAGACATTTTCCTGAGGAGGCATGCTACAATGTACACCCCTCTTTTGGGCCCAAAAATGAGATTTTGTGGCTGAAAATATGAAAGGGCACACCGTATGCAACTTTGACCAGATCAACGGCCGAGATTACGCCACATATGTAAAAGGTGACCCCCTATACCGGTCATCTTTCTCTCATATGGAGAGCCAAAAAAAATCATAAAACCTCGGGTGATCTCTCATATAACGTTTTGGGTTTCAAAAATCTCATATATGAAGCCACGAATACTCATAAAATTACCACAAAAATTCAAAAGAGCCACAAAATGTCATATTGGCAAAAGTCAACCTCATAAAACATGCCACGAAATCTCATATGATAGTTTTGGACTGTAGTGAAAATGTGATACATATTGTGTGTATATATATTGATGTGACATGTCTCATATAAGGTGTCACAGAAATACATATTTTAGCCTACATTGAGTCATATATGAGGTTTCTCATATATATTTCGAAGAACACTCATATAAAAAGTCATTTGATATGAGAATTTTTGGTTTAAAAAATGAGTACTTGTGGAGGAATATATGAGTTTTTTGTGGACCACTACAGTCCAAAAATATTGTTGTGTATTGATAGTGACATGTCTCATATACTTAGCCACAAAAATAAATATAAGCACGAAATCTCATATACTCAGCCACATTCTCATATAAAATTTATTAACAATTTTTAGACTGTAGTGGACCACAAAAGTCTCATATTTTCTTTCAGAAACACTCATTTTGAAAGTCACAAAATCTCATATGAAATTTTTTTTTTTCAAGTGGTGGGCCCGGTGACCAACCGGTTGCCATTTTTTTTTATTTTTTTATTCCAAAATTTTCTCATATGTATATGAGATTTTGTGGTCCTTTTTATTGGGTTTTGGTGTTCCAATATTTATTTTTGTAATTTCCAATATGAGTGTTTACTTTCGTCAATATGAGATTTTGTGGACTTATATGAGATTTTGTGGCTATATATACGAATTGCACACCATATGCCAAAAGGCATGGTGCACACCTTAGCATTACTCTTTGCTGAGTTGATACTTTTCAGCAATAGCATAAGACTTCCTCTTTTTCTAGAAATATTTGGCCTTCTGCCGAGAAGATTTCACCATTTAGGAAGCAGCATACAAGCAAATATTTGTTCCCAGGTTATTACTTAGAGTAATGCTATAATGTGCTCTTCTCAATATGAGATTTTGTGACTCAAAATATGAGATTTTGTGGCTCTAAATATGAGATTTTGTGGCTGGAGATATGAAGTGCATATGGTATGCCACTTCATATGAATAGTCACAAAATCTCATATATTTCCAGAAAATCTCATATTTGAGCCACACAATCTCATATTTGGACCCATGCGGATTGCTACAGTAATGCTACAGTGCCACAATCTCATATTTGGAGCCACAAAATCTCATATATTTCCAGAAAATCTCATATTTGGTGCCACAAAAACTCATATTTGGTGCCACAAAATCTCATATTTTGGAGCCACAAAATCTCATATTTGGTGCCACAAAATCTCATATTTTGAGTCACAAAATCTCATATTTGGTGCCACAAAATCTCAGATTTGGAGCCACAAAATCTCATATTTCCGTATGGGGTACCATGTGCCATATCATATTTGGAGCCACAAAATCTCATATTTGGTGCCACAAAATCTCATATTCTCTCATATTTGGTGCCACAAAATCTCATATGCGGGGGGGTGCACATTGTAGCTTGCCCCTATGAGTTGTTAGCAATTTAGTTGTTTTTACAAGATGAATGTACCTGATAAGAATGAGTAACTGGTAGAACAAGTTTGAGTAACTAAATGATGGAAAATGCTAAACACCACCCTAAAGAGTAGTGGATAATGTGTAAAGGGGTAATCGATATCTGTAAAATGTGTTGATATATGTGAGGCGTGTTTAAAGTTTGAATTTATTATACACCGCCTAATGGGTGAGCTAACCACCACCTTAAGATCGGTCATAATGTGTAAAAGATGCAATCAATATATATATATATATATATATATATAGGTGGATTTTCTAGTCCAAACCTCCCGAAAATAAGAAAAAAGTGAGTTTTTTTGTGTTGCAAATTATTTTTGGAAAATCCGAGCCGTCCAATGTGTTCAGAAGGTGTTTTCAAGGGTCCACGCGAGAAATCTTCAAAAAAAAAATACCGGGAAGGGCTTGATCCAAGCAGTTTTCGCAAAAACTGTAAATATAATTTTTTTGCGAAAACTGCTTGGATCAAGCCTTTCCCGGTATTTTTTTTTGAAGATTTCTCGCGTGGACCCTTGAAAACACCTTCTGAACACATTGGACGGATCGGATCGTCAAAAAAATGTTCGGATCATGGAGGTCCGGAAGTCCGGAGTCCGGAGGAGAAGCTCTCCCTATATATATATATATATATATATATATATATATATATATATATATATATATATATATATATATATATATATATATATATAATGGGTGACGGAATAAATCAGCTAGGGCCGGCTCTGAGTTCTATGAGACTTAAAGCGGAGTTTTTAAAATGAGCCCTCAATCTACTTCGCATAGTTAAAAATACTTGATAAGAGAAAAAATTTCATAAAAAAGTCATATATTAATTTGAGAGCATATGTACCCACAGGGGCGGAGCCAGAACCAAATGTCAGTGGGGTCAAATTCTTAAAGCAAAATAATAGAACAAAAAAACACCAGAATGCGAAATATAAAAGGAGTTAAAGTAGATATCTATTAATAACATATAATTTTATTTACAATTGATCTCTCAAAAGATACACTTAAATGCCAAACAAAAATTAGCTTAGATATACAACCTATAACCGCATCCATAACCGACCACAAAAACCTACACTTGAATGCCAACAAAAAGTAGCTAATAAGGTATCGATTTAAAACCTATAACAGAGTTTACAAGTGACCCTGGCAATGTTTCATATTTTGAAATCATAGGATAATAGCCTCATTTGTGACACTATTAAAAATCTCTCTCTCAATATACACAATCAAGCTATCATGCAACCATTGATCATCCATTGGGTTACGAATTCTTCACAATTTTCATGGCAGAAAATGCTCTTTCTACTATAACTGTCGCAACAGGTAAAACTAGAGCCAAAGTCAAAAGTTTGAAAACCAATAGATACCCTATATCTTTTCGGGTCTCAACCATCTTTCAAGAAACATCACCAATTCCTTTCAAGTTTGAAAACTCGACACTAGACCGCACATCAATGATGAAATTCTCAAGTTGATCCGAAAGTGCCAAAAGCTCAGTACTGGAGAAGTCTTTAGGATAAAATTCAGCCAATTGGTTCAACTTTTGGTTGTCAAAACTTGCAAATGAGTTGGATGGACTTAGACATGCAACACAAAGAAGCAACTCGATGTTTACCTCATTAAAACGATTATTTAGTTCTTGGAGTTGCATATCTTTGATAGTATACAACAACTTGACGCAATTGGGTGTGGTAAGGAGGGTAAGTAGTAGTGAAGAGAATTAGAAAGTTAAAAGGAAAATTATTCGGTGTGGTCAGTGGTAAGGATGAGGGCAAGTAATTAGGCAAAAAATACTATATACAAGGGGCAAAAAATACCATATACAAGGGGCAAAAGTACAAAATCTAAAAAATATTATACCTATCCTATTAAAATTTGACACCTCAGTGGGGTCAAGTGATCCCGCTTGACCCCCCTTGGCTCCGCCCCTGTGTACCCAGAATCTATAACCGTAACAATATATTAAAAACTATATTTAAGGATTATAATGCTCATCTTTTTTCAAAATATCTTCAAGATCTGCACAATAAGACATCAACTTTTTATCAACAACAAAATTCGAATGCTTCATATCAAATAGAAATCCAAAAATTTTGTCATACATTTGGGATTTTTCAAACTTCTTGTTAGTGAACAAAGAACTCGATCAACAACACGAAGGTAATTAATTGGATTTGAAGGATTCTTTGGGTGACTGTATTCTCGCTCTAGTATTAGAGGGTTGTAGGTTTTTTTTTTTTTTTTTTCATTAACAAAAAGAAGAGCAGTTGTAACGAGGGAAAAAAATGAAAAAAATGATGTTGTCAGTAGGTGAGGATATCTTCAAAATAAGTCAGTACTCAGTAGGAGTAGGGGATGATCTTTTAACTTCTAAAATTTGACACTTGGGCCCCCTTCGTTTTTCAAAAGAACAAAATAGGGGCCAAATTATACATGTTTGGGCATTTCACTTGGACCTTATTTTAAATAGGGTCCTTAAAATTATTATGCAATTTATCTTTGATTTTTATAGAACCTTCAACCTACTTACTATAGGACCTATATAATTGGGGCCCCAAAAATTAATAGAACTTTGGGAGCTTAGAACAGTGACTTTACGGGCTCTAACCCAGAGCTCTAGATGGTGCAAACCAGATAAATGATACTAGTATTTAGCACGCGAAGTGATACTGGTATTTAGCTAGCATTGACATTCAAGCGTACCTGTAAGCACACGAATAGCGTTTTCTGGAAAACCGAAATGGTCAACCAGAAGAAACTTCATTCTGGTCACATTATTAACCGTTCCCTTGAGTTTGTACTTCTTGTTTGTGTAACTAACTCCACAAAGAACAGCCTTCTTGGGCTGATGTCTAGAAGTACTACACTTAGTAGATTTTGGTTCCCGATCTGGCGTAGAACGCAGGCTATTGCTTCCATACATCTTCGTTGTCCAACGAAACTGCAGAGGTCCCTTTGGGACAGTCTCACTTTTTTCCACTGAAATCTTGGCTTTGCAAAACTTGCAGCTGTAAGTTGCGGAATGTGGTGTTGCTGGGAATTGGTTATAGCAGTTAGGACATGTGATGGTATCCATTTTTATCGCCTTTTTTCGCTGGCAAAGAGGAAGAACGATACTGGAAGCGAAAATATGGTGAGCTTAATGGAATTTGCTTCCAGCCAAAAAGCTTCTGATTGGGTTAAAACTTGTAAGTTTCGGTATTTGTTCAGTTTTTTGGTGGTTCTTGTTTTTGATTACTTGAACATCTCATTCTGCCACTTTATATAGTGTTAAGAATTAGATGCTCCTCACTCAGATCAATGAATGAGGCAAAGTACATAGGCTTTATCTTTTCAAAGTATTCACATTCCAACTTGATTTTCTTGTTGGTACTGAGCTGGTAATTTCAAGAATCATATCGGTAATGTGCACATAAATCAAAATGATTCTTGGGTCAGCCCTCTCTGATGCCTTTTGGCTTTGATTTGAGGGCATGATTCCGCAGCAAACGCGACGGTGGTATAGGGGAACCATTGTTTCAGTGGTATTCTGTGAGCAACCATTTTATGTATTTATTGCCAAAGGTTAGGTCTGTCTCCAATCCATCTGTTTCAGTGGTATTCTGGGAGCAGCCACTTTGTGCATTTAATCCCAAAGGTTAGGTCTGTCTCCTATCCATCCCCCGCCCATACTCCCAATTGTTGGGGACTAAATGGGTTACGTTATTGTTGTTATTGTTGTTGTATATTGGTAATTAAGGTCAGACAAAAAAAGGGGGAAAAGTGCACAAAAAAAAAAAAAACAAAACAAAACAAAGAACAAGATGCAAATCCCACTCAAGGAATCTGGAAAAGGTTGTATCCCTCAATAGCCAATGCAACCTTGAGAAGTACGTTTCTCCAGTATTGTCTCAAATTTACATCACCTTGTTTTTCGGCTACCGTTTGAAATCTGTCTATGCTCCACCGCGACATGGATTTCGCGTCATTTCTTCTTTTCTCATGATACAATGACATGAACAAAAGCAGGTTCATGTTGAACGATTAAAAATTCCCATCTGGGTAAATTGATGCTGCAAGGATAAATTAAAATGCACCTGTCTATGCTTACTTAGCTCTGGTTAGTGCTGCTTCTGCTCGGGCAACAAGATGGTATACTGGATCTTAAACTGCCTTCGCTTCTGCTGCATGCCTCTTGCGAGGTCGTTTACCGGTTAACAAATGGATATGAGACTTGATCTGGAAGGGATGCTAGGCCATGCCCCCCAAGGAAAGGAATGAAGTAATTAGCCCAGTTTTCCAAAAGATTTTAACACCCAGGTGCTAAATTCATGATATTTTAAATCAAAAAATGAAATGATTCTGTATATCGTTTTTCGATTTTTTTTGCACCAAATTAAAGTACACGAGGAGTACGTTAAGTTGGTGTGAAAAAAATCGAAAAACGATACACGGAACCACTTCTTTTTTTGATTTGAAATATCATGATTTTAGCACCTGGGTGCTAAAATCTTTTGCAAAACTGAAGTAAATGGGTTATGTCCTTGGAAAGATTTCAAATTGTTACCGTTCGATATAAATAACTTACAGATACCTAAAACTAAAAATTCATTATATAACTTACAGATACCTAAAACTAAGAATTCATTTTGTGCTGTAAAAGCAAGACTTGAAAGTAGATCGACTCATCAAGCTGGGAAGTTCCGTTTGTCCGAAAGACTAGGAACTCGTGCAGTGGACGCAGGATTGCAAATTTCTCCTAATTTGTGGGGACTCCTCTTGAATAATTTTACAAAAAAAAAAAAATCTGAAAGTGTACTAAAAATAGAAAGAAAATTGGGAGAGTGCAGGGGCCAAACAACCCCCTTGCACCCCCTTGTGTGTGCCCCTAGACTCGTGTGTAGGACTATCTCCCTCATGGCTTTCAGTCCTAGCCAAAGGGAACAAGTAGTGGCGGTCGCCATTTCAACCAGTCCAAAAATTGCTACTATTATACTTTTTTTTTTGTTTTCCTTCGCCCCTAGTAATATAGGGACGCCACCACTAATTTTTTTCATAATTTATGATATCATAATGCTAAACTACTAATTTGACATCAATAGATGCTGGTAAATTGCTCACAGAGTAAAATAAGCTAATTTGACATTTTAGTTGCAAAATTATAAACACGATGTTTCTAAGATCCTCTTGAGTTTCAAAATCGGACCACCATTTCAAGTTTTGTCAAGTTTTGAACAAAACAAGAAAGTGGACAATCTATCATCTTGTCCACAAATTAATTCATATGTTGTTGACTTAATTTGCCCGTGTCAAAGACTCAACAAAGCGCGTATTTTCAGATATGAGACTTGTGAAGAAATAATCTATACAATAGGATAGATGATGAATATTGGCAAGTTTATTGATCACATTTATTGAGGAAAAATTGCTAGAAGTTTTGATGTAGATTCCAATGGCGAAGCTAGAATTTGGATTGGGAGGTGGCGCTGTTTGATGATAGTCCTCTTGTATTGTTGCATATTGTTAAGTATATGAAATAAAAATATTGAGCGGATCATTTTTTGAGAAGCTTTTCAATGCTCTTGGGACATGGTTAAGCACCATTTTGGACCACACAAACATGTTAGTTCCACTCTCAAGCGTGAGGTCCGTAGACCTCACACGATTGTGTGGTCTAGAATGGTGCTCAATCATGCCCCCGAGGCATTGAAAACTTTCTCTCGTTTTTTGCCTAATGTAATGTCCATATAAAATGAATTTTATCCGAGAAATAAAGCTTTAAACGACAACTTTTAAAAGGGGAAATGGAAAAAAAGAAAAAAGCAAGTCTCACTCATGGAATATGATACTTTTTCCCTTTAAATCACATCTAAGTGAAATTTAAGCCAAGTTCATTTCGCACCTCGATATTCTCTGTGTCTCCAAATAATTTTATGTTAGTTTTAAAAACAATAACAATTTTTTTTATGAACCGGCAGCCTTTTCAATAGGCGAGTAAGGCGCCGGCGCACATTTTCCGGTTGGTTTCCAACGCTAAGGGACTGTTTCCCGTTTTTAGAACAAGTGCTAAAAGGGCTGAGAGTAGTTAATGTATGTAAAGAGAATAACTTGTATTGAAATTCGTGTTTAGCACTTATAGCAAAAATGAAAAACCACCCTCAAAAATTTATCTATTTGTTTTTTTTTTTTTGGTCAAAAGCACCTTTCTTTTCTAACGGTCTGGGCAATAATGGGGAAAAAAATCAATGACAAAGGCTTGGAAGACATCTTTATCCACCAATTCTCGTAATTATTCTACAAGTAGAGTTATTGAGTTACTAAATTATATTACTGTAAAAAAGGTGTCGATGTTTACTGATCAATTTCAACTCAGAACTTTACATCAAAAGGCAAAAGAACAGAAAACATGTCACGACATGGATTTCTACATTACCTTAAAAATAAATAATTCTCCAGATGATACAATTGACGGGACATATACCTCCAAATAAGGACAAATGTCTAATAATCCTCGAAGAATTTCTAAATAAAATAAATTCTCAAAATGCTTCAATTAAGTTTAAATTTTTCACACCAAAAAAAAAAAAAAATCACACTAAATTCTGTAGCAATTTTCCTTTGGGTTCATCTTTTTCATCTACTCCTATCAAGAACAACGAAATTAATTAGCCCTTCAGTCAAATTTTCATTAAAAATCAAACCGAATTAACATTGAAACGAGAGAGACAAATTGAAATCTTTCCACAATTAGAGGGACTAGCGTTGCAATTTATCCAGTCGAATGGGAAAAAAATGGATAAAAGGAGGATTTCCGACCTGCCGGATTCGAACCAGCGACCTAAGGATAGCTATTGGATAATTCCCACTACAGTCCTCCGCTCTACCAACTGAGCTAAGGTCAGTTTGCTTGACATTCTCTGGAATAATAAATATAAGATGTTAAAAAACACAATCACCATGCAAACTCTATTCTTATAGATGGGAACATATTTTTAGCTCCTTCACAAAAATAGTCAATTTTTACCATTACTTTAAATGTGCTATTAAATATGGGCAAAACATTGATCTAACTTATCAAAACTAGTACCCCACTATTCACGACCATCCAGGGATAGTGCCAGAATTTGTACCTAGTGGTGGCGACCATATATAGTAAAAAGAAAGAAAAACTACACTTTGAGTATTTGAATTTTTTTTTTTTAAATTCGAAATAGCATACTAAAAGTATAATACATGATGTTTTTCATATGCTCGTAGAGTACAAAAAATAGTAATTTAACTTAATTGTCTACTAAAATGAGGTATCTTGAATTGTTCTTGGTTCACTTTCATGTCTAGCATCAACGATTGAACTGACATCAAAATCTCTACCAATATCTTTCCTAATGTATGTGATTAAAAAACTTGTCAAAATTTTTATCTTCCATGCTATTTCTCAATCTAGTCATCACACAAGATTCAAAGTTGAAAAGACACACTACATTATGAACTTTGACATAAGCATCTTTAATCCACAATGAATTAACTTGTCAAAAAGAAAATACTCAGTTTTGTTCACGACTTGACACCATTGGGAAAAGATACTTAAATTTAAAGTTTCAAATATAAGGGGTGGGTGTTGTGCACCCCTCGGTCGTCCATTTGTGTTTTGGATGGTCCGGATGTGTTTTGATTTTTTACTAGTAAAAATAAATCAATATTAAATTAAAACTCTCGAACACATCCGAATCGTCCAAAACGTGATCGAACGGCCAAGGGGTGCACAGCACGGTGCAAAGCACCCAAATCCTAGTTTCTCTTGCCCTATGAAATCAAAAGGACAATATTTGTCAAGAAACGTGCAAATATCTTCGAATTTAAATGGTGTATAGCCATCTCGAGGATTTAAAGTTGTGCTGAGATAAGTAACTCCATTGTAACTTCGTCACCTGTTATGTTTCTTTGATTTTCTTCGATTGTCAATAGGTTTTGTCCAATAAAGAAAGAATTTGCATTAATGTTAAAGTGTCTAGTTTAGTTTTTTTTTTTTTTTTTCCTTTTCAATTTAATTAGAGCCTAAGTTTCTAGATAGACTTTGGCTTGTAAATTTACTTTTGGGCATATTTATAATAAAAATGTCTGAAGGACTAAAGAGGTAGCTAACAACTTAAATTATGAAAATATATGTACTTTGAGGATAAAAATAAATTTTCCAACGTGATAACAACATTTTTTAAAATTGTTGTTCCGCCACCATTTGCCCTCCCTTAACTCCATCCTTGCGACCATTGTAAGTGCACATTAAAATTGTGACTGCCATCCTTCTAGTATATTCAAATAGGGGCTAGATTAAAAAAAATATGGAAAAGAACTCAGCCGAAGAAGGTTGGTGCCAGGCGACAAATGCAAAAGGAATACATTCGTATCTCACAAATATTTCGATCTTGAATTTGAGGGGAAAGGATGCAAAAATGCTAGTATCACATACACCCAGTCACATAACCCTCACATACACACACATGAGTGAGTGGGGCCCATTGAGTGGAGCTCACCCCATGTGTGTGTGTGTGAGAGTTATGTGACCAGGTGTATGTGATAGTAACATTAACGTAGATTTTCCATGAATAATCACTTTATTCCGGAATCAATTACGACAATTGTGTACTACAATTATTTAAATCTTCAAGAAAAACCTAAAAATATATCGTTTAAAATATTCTTTGTATTCATATACTTCCTCGATTCCAAAAAGAGAGCCCGGTCCATAAAACAAAGTCTCAAAAAAATACATTGTTGCCCAAAAAAATTCAAACTTTTTTGCACAAGTTGGTAGATATGGATAAATTTTTTTAATTTGTGAATAAAACTTTTATTCTTTTTGATAAAAAGGTAAGTATTTTTTTTTTTTTGAAGTCATTATTTTGCGGAATGAACTATCTCTGTTTTTTTTTTTTTTTTTACTCAGAATAAATTTTATTAAGTAGAAATCGGGTCCGAGGAACTGACCTCCTGGGAGACAAGATTAGACAACCATTGGGGGACAAAAACCCCCCCAAAGCTTTACCTTAACAACACTAAGGCTTGCTTAGCCAACGAATGGGCCGCCTTATTATAATGACGTTTAACATGGATAAAATTGCAAATTGAGAACGAGGAAGCAAGTTGCAAACAATCTAGAATCATTGAGCTGCAGACCGAAAAAGATTTGTCTCGAATTGTCAAGGCCTACACAATTTGAGCCAAATCACCTTCAACAATAATGGAGTCACAACGCTTACTCAAGCAAACGTAAGAGATGCCCTGAAACCCATAGCTTCTATTATGCGAGGGGTGAAAAGACCATCGAATTTAACAGTGAATGCACCCAAAAATGATCCGAGATAATCACGGGCCAAAACTCCAACTCTCACGCATCCATCCATCCTATTAACAGCCACATCAACGTTAAGCCGAGAAGGAGAGGGACAAGGGCCAAATGCCTGGGGTTTGGGTTTGGGAGCTCCCATAGCTTCAACCTCAGCACAAAGAGCGCTTGCTCTCTCCAAAATCATGGTACACGGATGCTCTTGAGATTCAAAGTAACCGCTGTTCCTAGCCTTCCATATGTACCAGCATAACGAGGCCAATAGAGCTTCTAATTTATGACTATCCGCACGTTTGTTCAGAGTCTGGGTAATGGTCTTCCAAATTCTCATAAATTATGGATGCAAACGAGGATTTTTGCCAAACCTCCATAGACTTCTTACACCGAAAACTCATACGTTCCACCGATTTCAGTGCCTTTCGACACCTCGGACACATCAACATGTTTTTGGTTCAGGTTAGATGGTACCACAATATCATTGTGAGACGAACGCCAAATAAAAGCTTTAATTTTATTTGAGATTGAAAGACTCCATGAAGATTTCCAAAAAAAGGGTGTTATTAGTACCTGTGCTTGTTCCACCACATTCGCAAGACTGAAAAGGCAGCAAGGATACTTTGGTTAAATAGTAGGCAAATTTAACCGTAAAACGCCCATCATCTGTACAGTGCCAAATGCCCTAAGATTGCTAGGATGGCCTCTTTTTCAATATCCAAGAACAATGCTCCAGCCTTGAGTCTCTGGATCAATTAAGTCCGAGATGTTAACAGATGATTCGTTTCCCACATCCCACCTCCGGCCTTTTTTAAGAATATCCCAACCTGCATATTTACTCTGCCAAGCCCATGAAGTTGTGTTTGGACAGCCGGCATTCCAAAAAGAAGAATTTGAAAAGTACTTCCCTTGGAAAATCTTTTGAAAAAGTGAATGAGGGCCATGTATGAGTCTCCATCCTTGTTTGGCGAGGAGGGCAATGTTGAAAGCATGTAAATCCCGAAAACCTATCCCGCCTTGGTGTTTACTATCACAAAGTTTACTCCAGCTCATCCAATTAATTTTATTTTCACCAACTTTACTCTCCCACCAAAATTTTCGAATATTCCGGTCGATATCTTTACAAAACCCTTTCGGTAACAAAAAACATTGCATAACATATGTAGACATAGTACGCAAAACAGATTTCAACAAGGTTTCTCACCTCGCTTTATTCAACTTCGAATGGTTCAAAGACCGGAATTTTAAGGAGATCCATTCTCTGACATAAGAAAAGACCTCAGTCTTTGATCGCCCAATGATAGATGGTAAGCCCAAGTACTTTCCACCTCAATTCTCCACTCGAAGGTTGAGAGAGTTTGAAATCTCCCTCTTAACGTCACTTGGAGTGTTCGGGCTAAAGAATAAAAAAGATTTATCCCTGTTCACCATTTTTCCAGACACACATTCATATTTATCCAAAATATTGGTAATCGCTTGACAACCAGAAACTGTGGCTTCCCAAAAAAGAATAGAGTCATCTGCAAAAAAGAGGTGTGAGACAGGGGGCAGTGACGACCAATACTAATTCCATTGAGTGAAGAATTAGCTACTTCTTTTTGGATTAGGTAATGGAATCATTCAGCACAAAGGATGAAAAAGTAGGGTGATGAAGGACACCCTTGCCGAATACCCCTAGAAGATGTAAAAAAAAATTCCCTTTTTTCACCATTGATGATCATTGCAAAGAAAACTGTGAAAACACGTGCCATTACTCAACTTATCTCTTTTTTATGTTTTACTAGTTCTTCATCATTTTTATTCGTGAGCTTGTTCTACTAAATGGAATCAAGTAAGTTCTTTTGTATTTGTTTTCATTTTATCTTTAAATATGCTAGGATTAATTAATTGTTAAGGATAGGATGAAATTACTTGCATAAACGTCTAGTTCGTTTGTGTGACTTAATTTCTCCAATAAAAAGAATGTTTTTCATTTAAGTATTAAAGTTCTTCTTGTTCATTTGCCTATTTATCATTGAGCAAATAAAATTGGATTTTCACTGTGTTATATAGGATTTAGTTTTGGATTTGTGAAAAAAGGGTGTAGACTGTGTTTTGGTGAATCTTCTAATTTTATACACTTGTTTGGCAAAAGAAGAACTATTTTTCTAAAGCTACTAAAAAAGGGTTGTCAAAGAATATTTTTCAGAATAAAATATCTTAGCCTTCAGTTTATTGTGTGGAGAAATTGAAGATTCATAAAGAAAAATATTATAGATATGGCGGATGTAATGGATTCCATTGCCCTAGTGTTCTGTTTACATGTTTTATCCATCTTTTTATATTTTCACTCACAATCCCAAGAATTATTCAATTAGATTAGGAATTTTATTTATGAAAAATTGAGTAATTCAACCACGCCATAAAGTTCATGTGCGTTTGACCTCTTACGTTACTATACTTCGGTACGATTCATGCACTTATAAGTACATTCAAATTTCACAATATACCACAGGGCCCATTTCTACAAGGGAGATTTAGCCTCTTAGTCCATTGTGCCTATTTTGAAACACATAAACTCCACCAAACACATAGAGCCTGCCTTGACAAAAATATCCTTTCTCTTATCTACAACTTTTCTCGCAACACTATCAGTTGGAAAAGTCGCAAGCAATGGAAATTCTGCCTGACACTAGAAATATTATGACTAGAAGTTTCAATTTTTTGAATAAAATCAAAAAAAGTGTAAAAAGCTGACTTTTTAGCTTATTTTTGTCTTTATTCAAAAAAATTTAAGCATCGGTCATAATTTTATATTTTTTTGATTCCTCTCGCCGAGATGAACAAATAATACACAAAAAGTTGATGCAAAACTAAACAATGCAAAAAAAAAATCAAATAAAGACGAAAAAATAAGCCAACTAACTTTTTAGGCCAAAACACTCCTAAGTTTGCCTGAGAAGTGGCTGGTGCCCGAGTTGGTCACCAACAACTGATGCCGGACATGGTGACCGAAAATGTGGGAAAAGGTGTTGACCAATAAATATGTTGACTATGTAATAAAATAAATAAATAAATGATGGTGACTAGATATGTACAACAGATAAACTTCTATGTTCTTATCATAACTTTAACTAAATTAGTAGTAAAAATAATAGATGAACTTATGTGTCCTTATTTATGCTCTAAATTATCTTTAAATTTCATTAACGAATGATTTTTATCTGTTCACATTTATGCTATGAAAATATTTGCAAATTTCAACAAATGAACTTATCTGTTCATATTTATACTCGAAATTAGTCTTATTGATACACAGATGAATTTATCGGTTCTTTTTTATACTATAAATTTGTTTTAAATTTCAACAGATGAACTTGTCTTGTTTTTATTTATATACAACAGATGAACTTATTTGTATGCAAATTAGTATTAAATTTCACCGGACACCTTCTTTTATTTATATATTTTATATTACATAGTTTACATTTTCGTCGGTCAACATCTCCTTCCCCATCTTTGGTCAACATGTCCAGCGCTAGTGCTAAAGTACTAGCGCAGGTGACTTTTCTGGCCAATTTTTCGGCTCTAACCACTTTTTCTGGCAATGATGTGGTGGGAAAGGATAGAAAAATTGAAATTTAGTGTGAGGGTATTTTTTTCTTGATCAAAAGGGAAGGTGGACCTCAAACTTTGGAAATATGAGTAATGGATCCCCTGTCTTTCTTAAAAGAGTAGTGGACTGGGTCTTGGTCAAGTATGTGTAATGGATTTTATATTAGTTCTTTGTTTCTGCATACTTACTTTTATCCAAGCAGTTTTCGGTAGTTTTTTTTGGCAATTCTTCGCGTGAACTGTTAAAAACACATTTTAAATATATTGAGCAGTTCAAATCATCAAAATTCAATGCGAAAATGGGAGTTCCGCATTTTAGGCAGTTTGAGGGATCCCTCATTAAAACATTAGTGTGTGTGTATCATTTGACTTTACTGAATTCACCAGCAGAACCAGGATTTCAATTCATATGGGACACTCAAAACTATGTGTTTCGTCCTTTCTAGAAAGATAGTCTATATAAAATAATGTGCAATTTTAAGATTAAAAAAAAAGTACTTTCATACATAATTGTTTAATTTGGTAACACTAATTTAAAGATCTCTGTTAGTTTTGTACTTTGGCGTAAAAAATGTAGGAAATTATGTAACTATATGCACAGAAGTACTTTTTTTTTTAAATCTAAAAACTATACTCTGTTCGTCCCTTTTTAAATGTGTTACTTCGTAAATCCAACTTATTAAACAAATATCATCATTACATCTGTCACATCAAATTTTTCTTCTATTTTATACTTTTCACATGCATCAACTTGTACGTTTACTTTCCAAAAATATCCTCCACTTTTACCTATTAACTATTTACCCATTAACTTTTCGAAAGGGCAAAATGATAATTGTACAAACTTTTACCCATTAACTTTTCAAACTACACACTTATTAAGGGACAACCCAAAATGAAAAGGTCTACACTTAAAAAGGAACGGAGGGAGTACCATTTTTTGGACTATTTTTACGGGGCCGTTTTTCGTCCCTTTTTTAGTTACCTAGAAAATAAGATTATGCCCCGCCCTCCATTTAAAATGACGTTTTCTTCAATGAGCATTTAAATGGGCAACGCCATTTGTTTCCTTTTACTCTTTCATCATCCCACATGTAAGCCATCATCCCAAGGAACGGGGATGATGTTGTTCCTTCAGGGAGAGCATGGATACTAGGCCGATCACTGCCGTCCGTGGTCAGCCATGGACGGCTCAGATTTGTTCGGCAGTGGACCATTCAAATTTTTTTGTTGGACAAAATGTAATCTGAGCAGTGATCGATCACGAACGGCCGTGATCAACCAGCACCCATGCTGTCCCCAAAAGAACAACACCCATCCTGAGTTCTGAGAGATTAAGGGGCCTGGGACAAATAATATTAGAATCAAAGATAGGGAAAATCATTTCTTTAATAACCAAATTAGGGGGAAATCGTACATGTTGTACCCTAGCCCCAATTTAGAGCACCTCTAGTCCTTGCCCCTTTTTTTTTAACCAAATTTGAAATCTGAGTAAATTCTTCCAAAATTTGAGTAAATCTCACTCCACTCTTTGAATCAAACCCATACAAAATCAAGCTTTACTCAGATTTTTCCCCAAATCTGGGGAGACCTATTTCTTGAACCAAAATAGCAACGGCTAGTTTTGGGCAGTAGATGGTGGTGCTTGCTGGCGGTTGACGGTTGTGCTGGACGGCAGTGGTGCTTGGCAGTCGATGGTGGTTCTATATGGTTGTGGTTGTGGAGACGACGGTGGTGGTGGATCAGATCTACACTTCTCAGATCTACAGTGGTGTTGGACGACGGTGGTGGTGGGTCGACGGTGGTGTTGTGTGGTGGTGGCTGTGGGGACGACGGTGGAGGTGGCGATGGCTGGTGGTAGACAACAATGGTTACGGGTGGTGGGGGTGGTCTAGGGTGGTTTTGTGAAAGGGAAGGTGAGAGAAATTGTTTTTGATTTTTTTTAAAGCCAAATTTGAGTAAAAAATGGGTTGATGACTGAAGTGGCTCTCCTCAAATCAAGCCTTCGACCCAAATTTAAGTGAAAATTTGGTTCAAGGCTGGAGGTGCTCTTAACAAGACATCCCCAGTTCCAAATTTAGCACCAGACATGATAGTTAAACAAAATCAAGGAGTGAAGTCCTAGTTTTTGTATCAAGAAATCCTGCTTGTAAATCTGAATTGAAATATCAGAGAATCTAAAACTCATAGTCTCAAACCCGAATCAAACACCCACCAACCATTGTTCTCTTAAACGAGCACAAACCCTAGATGTTTTCTGAAACAGAGAGTCAAAGAAACTATTAGTATCAATAAAAAAAACATAACCTGAATCTTCACACATGGATCTGCTTCTTTATTTGCTCTTATGTGGAAAGAATCGGAGAAGACGACGAACAGAGCCAGCACTACTGGATTCCACAGGCTGTAAGACTTGAGGTTCTTCATGATTCTTCTATGAATTTCTTCAGTTTGAGACAAAAAGATAATCTCCCTGGGGAGTGGGAAAATGGGTGAAAGGTGAAACGCAGGTGAGTTGTATAATAGGGGGATGAAAAACGGCTGACGATGAACTCTCAGACTTTGGACATACTCAGACTAATAGGTTGTTTCATTGAAGGAACAAAAGCAAAACCAACACGAAAATGCTACTGAGATTCAAATTCAAGTCCACACAGTTTGCATTTTCATTGTTTTGTTGTACTCAAGCGTTTCACACTGTTCTGGTGTATTTGCCGGAAACACAAGAATTTTGTTCGCATACAATAGCAATTTCATATAGGTGACATTTTCATTAAGATACGGAATGAGTATATCCTCGCCAAGGGTGACCAAAATTGCTCTCCAACATGTCCCGTATTGATCGAACCAAGACACAATTATATCAAAGTGTATTCAGAAGCAGAATACAGAAGATGAATGGTGACTGTAGTAGTAAATAGAGATGAATGGTACAACAATGTGGACACAGGAAATAAATTACAATGATTTAATTGCCAATTAGTAGTAGGCATTATGAAATGGTGGTCTTATCTGAATTTTTTAACGAGGGAATCACTAAAATGTGCTACTACTGTACAGATAAACATGCCCAGAAGAAAACCAAACCGTCCGAGGTTTATTTCGAGTCGATCCAGTGCAAACAGGAATAAGCTCCCAGGTGAGAACTTCTCTCAGCTTATTCTCAATTTAGGCCGGATCGAACCGATCTTATGCAAACAATAAGAGATTCTGCAGCACTACACAGACTCTCCCTCCCAACCAATTTCACCCGAAACTCACCATTCAAAAGTTTCATCCGGTTAACATCTCCATCGACCTGAGTGAGTTCAACGACCTGTTTCCTTTGAATCAATCCGTAAAGATACAAACAACCCGAATCCAGTTTCTCACCTTTGAATGCAACTTGTAACAAAGAACTAGAAACGAGATCATCGGACCTGGGATCGAACAAGGCAGAGAAGCTACCGAATTTAAGGTCTGGTGTCTCAAATAACTTAACAAGATCGTTACTTTCCTTTATAACATTACTTGGTTTTTCTTCTGGAACTAATGATCTCCGCTTAGCAACTCTCAATATATTCGCGGCCTCTCTCATCCCACTGAGAAAAGCTCCATGCATTGTTGCAGGATACAGCTTGTTAGTCGCTTCTCCTGCAAAAAACACTCTCCCATCTCCAATACTCTCCGAAAGTATATCGTAATCGTCGCCTGAAGCACCAATAGCAACATACGAATAGGACCCGTAAGCATATTGGTCTTGTCCCCACCGAGTACAAACCGCCTGCAGTGGATTGGGAACAGAAATCCCTTTCGGGTTAAAAATACCCCTCAATATTTCCAAAACCCTATTCACGGATTCTACTGGGGACATCTTTTCGAATTTAATAGCCGCTTCTCCAGCAACAAGAGCGACAAGAAGTGGTCCCCCTGATACAGAAGAATAACTGTAAAACAAAAAGAATTCGCCCCTCATACTCGAGTCCTCTGTCAAATGCCCGAACGTATCTATCTCACCACCCCAAAAATCATGAGGAAACAACATAGCAACCTTATTTAGCAACCCAAACCCTAATCTCTCAATAGCATCTTTCTTTCGTCGTGGGAGTTCGGGTACAAACTCGATCGATCCTTTTTTAAGCACACCTAGCGGGACTGTACAAAGAACCATGTCTCCCCTATACCCTTGCCCATTAGCATAGACCAAAACCCCATCAACTCCATACCTAACACTCTCCACTCTCCGGTTGTAAAATATCGGTAGGTCCTCCGCCAATGCCCTAATAAACCTCTCGTTCCCTCCGGGAATGAAACAATGATCCCCACCCATCTCATAGGGATCGTCTTGATCCCAATATGCCATTGACAAATTCGACATTAACGTAGCGTTGGCGTACTCTAAATTCGCAAGGTGCCAATTCAAGAGCATTCGCTCTTGTGGATCCTCCGCAACCTTGTAAACACGACGAAAGGCTTCTAATGCGGTCCCTAAGCTAACGTCGGCCGACTTAACTTCCTCCATCATCGCTTGCCTAAGCTTACAAACCCTATCTAACAACTTATTAAACGAAACCTCAACTTTCGTATCCGTATCCGAATTCACAGTCTTGCCATTAGGTAAATACAACGGGCATATATCTCTCACCTTGTGAAGCGGAAACCCAAGCTGCCTCGCAAGGACTCCGAGCGGATTCCCGTTGATCCCCGTCAGCACGCTGCCACCCAAGTCTGCCGCCGCAGCCAAAGCGGCTCTGTCGCCACCGGTCATCTTCTTAGTCTTGACTCTTCCGCCTGGCCGATTCCTCCCTTCCAAAACCACAACCTTAAACCCAAGAAATATCAACTGCCTAGCGGCGACCAATCCGGCGATACCGGCTCCGATAATGACGACATTACCCTTGGCCGGGCCCTCCGGCGAGCTCAATTTTTCTTTTGTGATGGCCGGGGCGAGGCCGAAGTTGATGTAACCGTGGTGGAGGAGGAAAAGGTACGCCGTGTTTACTAACCCTCGGTGCTCGGCTCGGATCGACTCGAGCGCGTGGTTCTCGGTCATCCAGACGGAAACATTCGATCGCCATCGGGCGAGGATGTGGTTGCGCACGACGATGTAGTTGCTTTGCTCGGTGCCTCCGATTTGGGAGACCACGTTGGCGTTGATTTCTTCTTCGGTCAACGAGTCGACGGGGAAGCCGACGGAGATGGCGATGAGGGCCTCGGTGTCAACCTCGTTGTCAAGGTTTGATGCCCGACGGCGCCGCCGGCGGTTTTTCGAAGGAGCGTCATCGTCGATCTCGACGGCGGCAGCGCCGTCGGCGGATTTGTCGCCGGCGCGGAGGATGCGGTTGATAGCAGCGAAGGAGGGGATCATTTCCGGGAAGTGTTTTTTGCGACGGCGTCTTTTCTTGGGTTGGAGCTCTGGTTGAGCGGCGACGTCGGTTTGGGGGTGAAAGACGGGGGTTTCCGGTGGAGGAGAGAGCCGGTTTGGGGGGGAGGATGAGGATGAGGTGGCGTTTGGGGGTTGGTGGTCGGAAGTTTCCGGTGGAGAGTCCGTCGTTGTTTCCATGGGGAGGAGGGGAGGGGCTGATGTGGGTTTGGTTAATGTGACTGGTTGGTGGTCGGAAGTTTCCGGTGGAGATTCCGCCGTCGTTTCCATGGGTGGAAGGGAGGGAGTGATGTGGGTTTGGTTAATGTGACGGGTGTTCAATTGTGACAGTTTGGAACATTGCTGTACTGTAAACAGAAGACTAGGGTTTTTTAAGAGAGGATTTTGATTTTGGTGTGGGAAGGTTTTATTTTTCCCCAATTTTCTTGTTTTCTGTTTATGGGAAATTACAGTCCCTAGGCCTGGTTTTTGACAAATACTATATTTATCGAGTATCTTAGATGGGCTTGTGTGAACGCTAGCAAAATGTGGGAACGTGAACGTGAACGTGAACGTGAAAGGCATATTTTGCATAATGTGTACTATCTCCCTATGCTAAGTGGTCGTACATTTAATAGAATTCTGTTGGCAACAACATCAATTAATCGAGATTGATTAACCTCAATTGGAGCATATTTTTTCAACATCGCTTGCCAATGATGACATCGAAATGTGAATGCGTACGATCATCCCCAATTTCTTCCTTTAATGTATGCATCCTCATACAATCTTCTCCATACAAACAAAGACTACTAGAAGAAGTTGTTAGAATTGATGATTTATGTATTGGTCGCATGAGTCATAATTTTTTCATATTTTTTTAGCCTAATAATTGGGAATGGGACAAGCAAACATAGTAGTCCTTCCGTAATCGTCACCACAAAGACTCCAACCTGCAACAAATCCCAAAATAGAGTAAAAAACCAATAGAACCTACCACCCACCTTATTCACATTTCAATAGGGGGCATGGATCATTTCTGTTGTGTTTTCGTTTGAAATACTTGCACAACGCGACAATGGAACATACTTCAACTGGAACCACAATAGTTGTATTCGTTTTGGTAGTTTAGTTTAGTTTGTAGGGATAATGAGTAAAGAGAAGAATATGGTAATGATTGAGGGTAATAAATGGAGAGAGAGAAAGAGAGATAAATGAAAATAATAATTGAAAAATAGGGTAATGATTTGAGAGAGAAATAGGGTAAAAGTCGAAAAACTAAATTAGGGAGAGGTCTTGAATAGATTATTTGATTTTATCATCATCTTTTATGAATAGATAAAAGGAGAGTTAATTTTATCACACTAGTGGTTCACAACATTTTATCACACTAGATTTTATCTATTGGGAAAACAAGGTGATTTTATTATCCCTCCATAAAACACCAACTAAAATTAACTTTCCCATTTTATCTCCTAAAATCCATTCAAGAATTACCCCTTAAACTAAACTAAAAATGGGCTGACACAGCCAAAAAATTTGTTAGGGTTCATACTCAAGAAATTACAAATCTGGGGACAGAAATGAGGCTGTGTTTGGAAGTTGTGGAAGAGAAGAGAAAGAGAAGAGAAAATAAAAAAGGAGAAAAGGGAAAGAAATGGGGAAGAAACTTGTTATTTTCTTTTGTTTGGTTTGTGAAAGATTAGAGGAAAATTTGCATTCATGGGAGAGAGAAGGAGAGAAAAAAAGTAGTTAATTTTCCCTTCTTTTTCCTTTCTCTTCCTTTTCCTTTCTCTTTCTATTTGGAAACCAAACAAATGAGAGGAAAATTTTTAAATTTTCCCTTCTTTTCCACTTCTTTCCTCAACTTCCAAACATAGCCGAAGTCTCTCGAAAACTAAGGTACCGATGATATCATTTACCCAATCTATATAGAACAGTAGTTCTAGAAATCTCTCTCTCTCGCTCTCCGTCGTTTTGGAGCCTCTCATCTTCCACTCAAGAAATACCCACACCAAATAAGCTCGCAATCTCCCCTCTCTCCGTCTCTCTCCGCCATCAACCACCGCAATTTCATCTCTGAAAAACCGAGCTTGCATTTCTTCAATTTCATCTCATACAACCCAAAGGTTCGTCATCGATTTCAATCACTCCAATCCAAAGTAAAACTTCTCTCTCATCTTTATGATACTTTCTCTCTTTCTCTTCATATCCATGTACACATATACAACTGTTTATACGTTCTTTTCCAAACCCTAATTTCACAAAAGAGGGGTTCTTTGTAACTGGACTGTGGTTTCACTGTATTTCATCTAGTTATTGACATCATGGGCTTTCCGTAGTCACCGGTTTTTTTTTCCCCTAGTTGTATCCAAATGTTGTTTCTTTCTTCAATTTGGCCATTTTAGGATTTGGGATTTGGTGATTTCAGTACTAGCGCTGTTAGCAATTGATTTTATGCTAACTTAGCCATTTGAGAATTTTACATTGCAACTATTTGTTCCGCTTCACTCCGTGTTTGTTAGATGATTAGTTTATTTTCATCTGTCTTATCTGAGTAGCATCATGTGCGGTACACTGCTTCTTTCTTCTTCTTGGTATTAGTTCCATCCAGATAACTGCACTGGTGTTGTTAGTAGTTGCATAATGTTTGAAAGAATCTCCTAGCTTCCATTTTTACTATTGCGAAATGTCCTAAGAAATGCTAACCCTTTTTTCCTTTTAGGTTTATTAAATGGCGATCATACCTTGTGGAAGTACATGGGTAGCTCGGTGGGGACAACCTCAAGTAGTATTAAGATCACCTGCGATGAACAAGTTATCTACGTCTTCGCATTGGTGAGTACTTGAAGTTACATTTTGTTGGCATTACCGTATGAATTTGATTAGCAGCAATTGATAATTTTACCCCTTTTAAAGCCCCCGTGCTATCTGTGCCATTCTCCCAACCTTAAGTTGCTTTTTTGAACTTTGCGATAGCAGGCAAGTGTGAAGATCACTGATGGAAGTCATGGAACTATGATTAATAAATTCTTTGCTGCGGAAGGTTCTGAAGAATTGAACCCTAATAAAAAGATGGTCCTTTCAGTGTCTATTTCAAACTCCCTTTTTAGGTCCTTTTCACTAATATATCCAGGGCATTGATTTGCTCCATTTTCAAATAAATCAAATGGCTTTTTCCCTCTAAAAGTAATAACTTTGTTTGGATATTGTGTGTTTACCATTGTTTGTTGGGCATTTACATGTTGAAACGATTTTATTGCATCATGCCAAAACTCTTTGCAAGTATTGTGCTTCATGTTGAAAACCTTAAACTTAATCGTGGTTCTTGCCTAATGCCTTCAGGGGTATGAAATAGTCTCCTAATGCAGTTATTATAGCTTGAATTGCTTCTGTTTTGGGTTTTGTATGGAAACTTTTGCGGCAAAGTCAATGAGTTTATTTCACTTATATAACAACTGAACTACTTAGTTCAGCTATTGCAAATTCACCGTCCTCGAGGACATTTCAAAGTTCTTGAAGCTGCAGTAATAGATATAATAGCACCAGCATGGCCTGAGAAACTAAACTTTCTTTGAAGACAACCTAGGCGCTTCTTGATTTTAGTGGTGAATTAGTAGTGCTAGATGTTAAGTAACGGAACCAGATTAAGATTTAACTATGAACTTACTACTTGAGGTTACAAATTTAGACAGCGTTCTAAAAGAAGGTCTGGAAGGCCGAGCCGTCTAGACGCTAGAAGCCCCTCGCCAACTAGCCCGACTTGCTCAACTAAACCGACTATCCCGACTAATTGCCCGACTAGGCGCCGAGTACTCGGCCTTGGAAGCTAGAAGGTACCTGGCCACCCTAGGAGCGCCTAGCGAGTTTTAGAACATTGAATTTAGATCACCTCCTCATGAGCGTGTGGCTTTTATTTAAGTGTAGGATTAAATATAGAATCTTAAGCATATTTTTGTTTTTGAATTCGTCTTTTAGTTATGGTATATTTACTATGGATAAGGGGGAAACTAGTCACATTTAGTTTTTAACAATTGAAAATTCAACAACTAGCTTGTTCTCTGTAAGAACACCATCCTTAGGGCTGCTTCCAATTAATGTTGATGGCTGGTATGAAAGTTACATAGGGAGTATATATCTAACTTCAAAATATGTACGAACTACAAGCTTGTTGGTTTCTTATGCTTGTGATGCTGGACAAGTGTGAGGAACACATACTAGCTTTGTTACCACAATAAAGGGTAGCTGTATTATCTCTTTAAAAATAAGTAATAAATTTCGGCCTTGATAATTGGTTTCCGAAGTGTGGTTGTGATCAACTTTCATGTCTGATGGCAGGGAATTACAGAAGACTTTGATATTCCTTATGATGAAGTGAAGAAACAAGTTTTGAGGTTAATCAAAAAAAAAAAAAAACCCGACTATAAAATCAAAATAGTGGGAATGTGGTTTGCTGTGGCCATTGCTCATGATCCATAGATCTAAACAATTCTAGTGGCTCTTTTGTGGTTTTCAAGGGAGTTATAACTCAAAGATTGAAGGATAAGTTGGCTCATTCAATAGGTCTATGGGTAAGGATGAAAGCTAACAAATATAGAGCACATAAATACTGAGTAGAAGGGTGAAAGCTAAAAGCTTTGGTTGTCATGCGAGTACAAGTCCTATTTGTTTTAAGAAAAAAGTACAAGCTTTGGTTGTCATGCGAGTTGCTTATGCAAGTGGTCCATGATGATAGTGATCAATTATGTGTGTCATTCTGAAAGTGGTTTTACAGCCTACAATATTCTTCTTTCAGAGTTGCACAGACGGGGCAAGAATTTTGTTGAAGCAATTTTATGGTTTTCACAGAAGGATCGGAATAGATGAATTAGATTCTCAATCCCACTCCATCTACCAATTAGTCAACTGAGTTTTTTGGCATTTGTTTTTTGGTTTAAGTTACCATTTCATGGTAAATTTTAATGGGCAGTGTTTTTTGCTTTCGTTTATTGACATAATAGACAAGTTTGTCTGAATTCTACCTGCAAATGAAACTAAGTTGTGTTGTGTAGTATTCCTAGATTGATGTGGCATTGTAGCTACAAATGACTGGCAGAGGTAACCATTGGATCAACTAATGGTTTCATGGCATCCAGGCTTCATTAAGCATGATGTTGCTGTTGATAGTTTTTTGTAGGCTTGTTCTATATCCATAAAAGTCATGTGTTCACTTTTTGTATGCATTACTATTTTGCGTGCAGTTTCTCAACAAACATAAAAGCATTGGCGTTGTCCGGTTCAACCATGTTTTCTCAGGACTCCTTCCATACCCCTCTCAGTGGGCTGCGATCCCAAAAAGCGCGTCATACTAGGGGAGCCCGCCTGATTGTCAGAGCTGAGAGTGTGAGTTTCCTATTTGAATTTTACCTTGGGTGTCACTTCCAGTTTTCCGTGATTGGAAGTTGACTATTTTATATGCTTCTAGTATTAACTTTGTGTTCCACAGGATTTCTATGCTGTCCTTGGGGTGTCAAAAAATGCTAGCAAATCAGAAATCAAAAGTGGTGAGTACACAATCGCTGTCTTCCGACATCTTCAAACTTGTGTTTTAGTTAATTTCTGTGTGGTGGAAATTCTATGTGCAGAGTTGATCCTTTCATGAGTATTTGCTGTGGTAATTTACCTTGCCCTTGAGATCGTTAGTTAAGGTCTTTCATGTTTAATTACATAATGGAAATTAGTAGCATCATGATGTGGTTGACTACAAGCTTAGGCATGTTATTGCCACTGGTATAAGTTCTTTTGCTTATTTTTTTCCCTTCTTGGAGCTCCTTTCGTTCAGAATATAGGCGTTACTGTTCTCTTCCTCACACTAGTCTCTTAAGTAATTGGAAAAAAGCCAATACTAGCCTGCAGTTAATTCAGAAAATAATTCTTTTTTTGTTAATCACTAGGGAATTTGGGAATTTTTTGTTCACGATTTTGGACTTCCATGTATCTGCCATCAGTTTCTCATATCAAGCAGGTTTTGACATCATTTACGAGTGAGATCGTATATTTAAGTTGGTGTATCATGGGAGTTGGATATAGGCTTTACTCACCAAGAAAGATGTAGGTTTTACTCGTCATTGCTGCAGTGACACTTCTTTCGATATTGTCTGGAGGCAAATGGTGGTTCTGTTTATCTATTCAGATGTGATGCTGGAGGGCCTGCCTCTTGAATTCTTGACATTGAGTGGTTTGGGTCATTTCCGTTGAGTCTAGGTCGTATTGTTTGGATATTTGTCTCTGCAGGTTTAGCTTATCCTGTCATGGGCACAGAAGATTGGAGGTTTGATATCCTAGGCTATTGTTGAGGACTATGCTAGTGTTTGGGAATAAAAGTTTCTTGAGATTCTAGCATTTGAGGATTGTAACTTAGTTCACCTGTTATTGTTAGTTGAACTTCCATGGAGTCTGATCCGTTTGAGGTTCTTCCCATGTTCACGTAGGCCCAATCCATTGGGGAGTGTCCACTGTGTCCACCACATTATCTGGACCCAATATACATTGAATGACTCATATTCACTAAAAAGGCTAAGCCTTGTTAGTGGTGAGGTATCCAATTATATATTAAGGGCCAACTCTTTTTTTGTTTATCCAATGTGGGACTCAAATCTTTCACACATGTTCTCAACAATCTCCCCCTTCAGTGTGAGCCATGCATTGAGCCTAGCTCCCTCTCAATTTGATCCACTTGACTCCCCTTAATTACTTGAAAGGAGTCTGATCCGCCTAAGGTTCTTCCCGGTGCATGTAGGCCCAATCTGTTGGGGAGTATCCACTGAGTCCACCATATCACATGGACCCAATAGACATTGAATGACCCATATCCACTTAAAAGGCTAGACCTTGTAAGTGGTTAGTCACCCAATTGTAAATTGAGGTCCAACATTTTTTTCTATTTATCCGATGTGGGACTCATCCTTCACACATGTTCCTAACAGTCTCTCCCTCATGTGTGAACCATACATTGGGCCTAGCTCCCCTTCAATCTAATCCACTTGACTCCCCTTAATTCGATCAATCTTTCCAATACCGTGTCTGAACCTGGACTTATTTATGGCACCTACTCCATCGAGAACCACCATGCCCACGAGAGATACCTTACTTGCGAGCCACGTGCCACACGCCCCAAGGATTTTCGTGCTCCATCGAGAATACCCACTCCATCGAGAATCACCTTGCTACCCAGCCACTTCCCACATGCACCAGGAATTTTCATGCTCCATCGAGAGTTACAATGGATTTTCCCGCTCTTCTGAGAGACCGTGCAAGCCCACAACCACCGATGCTTCCAGGAGAGTCCACCCATAAATCATCAGCCATCGGCTCTATTACCACTTGAAAGGAGTCTGATTCGCCTAAGGTTCTTCCCATGTGCGCGTAGGTTAAGCCTTGTAAGTGGTGAGCCACCCAATTGAATATTAAGGTCCAACTCTTTTTTTGTTTATCCAATGTGGGTCTCAATTTTTTGCACATGTTTTCAACAATTATATTTTTAAGTGATGGAACATACCCGTATTCTTACCTGAACCAAAGCTATAAGATAGGACCTTCCTTCCTTGCCTCAGCATACAGAACCTCATACACCATGTTGTTGGTGGCGCCATGTGTAGTATACAGAACCTCATACCCCATGTCGTTGGTTGTGCCATGTATAGCATATTAGATGACCAGAAGTAAAAACCCAATTTTGAACCTTGTACTTCAAATTGGTCAAAAAGTGAGGAGAATAATATGTCCCTGTCAGAGGACTAGATCCTATATCTGTGGTTTCCATCCAGAATATCTCTGCGACTCTGTGCAATGTGCTTTCTGTTGTCTTCTCTCTCTTCTCCAAATCTTCTTGGCCTAGTTTCCCAAAAAAAATTATCAAGATTTAATAAAATCAACCCTGATTTTATCAAATCTTGATTTTAGTTGTTCCCTCTATGTTTTTGCTTCTTCCAATTCTCTGGTTCCTTTTTGTTTTTAGTCAATTCCCATATTTCAGTGTGTTCTCCCATCTAAAATCAGAAGTAAAATTTGATGCTGTTAGATTTCTTTTTAAAACGTACTGCTTCATTGTTGAGTCAATTCTTCATCTTAATAGTATTGTGAAATAACTGATTCTATGGGCTTTCATAGTATAATTAATGATGCATTTGAGGTTTGTTTCTTTGGAATGAATTACCTGGGAAGTAATCCTAGAGCCGCCCTTGCCTAACTTTGGTCCACCTTTTTATCAAATAAGTAGCCTTGGTGTCTTTTTTACCTCCTCTTTCATTGGGTCAGTTCTTTCTGGCACTGGTTGCATGTTATGTAAAGCTTTCCAATCATGCGTCATCCGACAGTTTTTCAATGTTATGGTCATGTGCCACCTCAGATTTTATGTTCGTCTTTATTTGCTATTCTTCTCATTGTTCTCAACTACGAGCATCCCTAATAATACCTTTGCTCACTAGCTAATAACTTTTTTTGTCTTTCTTTCTTGTCATTTAGCTTATCGGAAGCTTGCCAGGAGTTATCATCCTGATGTAAACAAGTAAGTTACACTTCCATCCGGTGTTATCATCCCCTTGTTTTTTGATATTTATGATCTATGTGCGATTTTCAGACTCATGATTTTTTATTTTTGATCTGCTTGCCAAGCTTCCTTGTTCTTTATTATCTGAGATTTCACCGTGGCATTATCTTCCTGAATAACTGTTGTATTAGGTATTTCTCACCGTGGCTAGCGGCATGCAACCTACCCATCTCTGAGTGCTCTGCCTGGGATGCTTCGTTAAATAATCTTGATGCTTAGGTATAAAACCCAGAATTTAGTTGTTTAGGTGAAGGTGTCATCACGCTAAATAATACAGATTACTTTTGTACACGGGATGGGAGACTTCTCCTCACCGTATACATTATTAACTCCAACAATTTTTTATGTGTTAGAATTTGTCTCACATTAATTAATTATCAACTCCAAAACTAGTATGAGTATGGATGGGCTTTCCATTCATTGTCATTTGCTTTGAGGTGGATGCTTGGGTGGAGCTTGTCCCATATTGATTAATTATTACCTCCAGAACTAGTATATGAGACTGGGTGACCTCTCCACTCATTGCTATTTGGATTTGAGTTGGATCCCTTAACATGGTATGAGAGTGAGGCTTTCAGAGGCTCTTGGACGGGACTCTTGATCATTTGTCCTGTTGTTTGACGAGAACGGATAGATGTAAGGTTTAATTGAAATGACTGAGTGGAAGAGAACAACTGAGGTCAAGCTGTTAAGAATGGAGGGATTTGGTGATTAGTGCCTAATGGTGTCGTGTGGAATCCCTAAATTTTGGCGCTTCCAATTTGTCGCCAGTTCACATTCACCTAGCAAATTTTGCATTAAACGACACAGGTGTATTGGAATCTGGCATTTTATAAACATACAACCCAATTTGCATATCCAATTTACACCAAGAGTTTGGAGAAATTATTTTCTGAATAGTCTATTCTCCAGATTTGTGCGGGTGTTTCACCTCACAATGGAACTTCAGCTTTCTAATCATTTCTCACTGCCCAGTGCCCGCTGACTTTTCAAAAAGTTTTTGCAATTAATAATGGAACCGACGCTTATAACCCTATGAGAAAATGCAGTACTCCCAATCTCAACTATGCCTCATAGGTTTGCTTTTTCGATTGCTTCATGTATAATCTTCCCTCTCCTAACAGGCGGAAAAGGGTGGGGTATAATCTATGACTCTTGAATTTATTCATGGCTTCATTCATACTGCACTATTTTGTAGAAAGTACCATGTCCTTTTGATTTATATGGAGGCCATTGGACTATTTGAATTTATGTTGCTCTACTGAAGTTATTTATCAATATTTCCTGTGTGTATTATGTTTTCAATTCTTACAAGTGAATTGCTCTGTTCTCAACTCTCTTCCTTTTGCCACAGAGAACCTGGAGCTGAACAAAAATTTAAGGAGATAAGCAATGCCTACGAGGTAAACTTCTGTATATTAAACATATTTTCTCGCGTTGCAATTCTCAATTGATCAGTGGTAGGGTTAGTGCCAGTGGACTGAATGAGCATATGATTTATTAGCAAGCCGCATTTACTACAGGTTTTGTCAGATGATGAGAAACGTTCCATATACGACAGGTACGGAGAGGCAGGACTTAAAGGTGCTGGCATTGGCACAGGGGTGAGTTCCTCTTCTACTAAGAAAATACATGATCGCGTTCACAATGATTTTTTATTGGAGTCTTCTGGAATTTATTTTTGCGCTCCCCCTTTCACCTCGTGCATCATTAATTTTTCTTTTACCTGTGGATTTTAGTTTTGCCTTCAATTTGTGAAAAAGTGAGCATATTATAGCGCAATACTACAAATTATCCAAAAAAAAATACGAAATCGATTGCAGGTGTAAAATAAGGGAGTGAGAGTGAAAATCACTACCCGTATCTTATTGGGTTCTCTTTTCACATTTGGTGCATTCCTTAATGACAGGATTTTAGCAACCCCTTTGATCTATTTGAATCGTTATTTGATGGCTTGGGTGGTATGGGGGGTATGGGCATGGGTGGAAGAGGTTCCCGGAGTAGAGCCACAGAGGGTGAGGACCAAATGTACAATTTGGTTTTAGATTTCAAAGAAGCGGTATTTGGCATAGAAAAGGAGATCGAAGTAACCCGTCTTGAGGCATGTAGCACCTGTGATGGCTCTGGCGCCAAGCCTGGGACCCGCGCATCCAAATGTAGCACATGTGGTGGACAAGGCCAAGTTGTGCAATCAGCAAGGACTCCCCTGGGGGTCTTCCAGCAGGTAATGACATGCTCTTCTTGTGGTGGGGCTGGCGAAACTTCCACTCCTTGCAACACGTGTGGCGGCGATGGGCGGGTGAGGAAGTCGAAGCGGATTAGCTTGAAAGTCCCTGCCGGGGTTGATTCCGGTAGCCGGTTAAGGGTCCGGGGTGAAGGTAATGCCGGCAGGCGAGGTGGGCCTCCTGGAGACCTCTTTGTCCTCCTTGATGTTCGTCCAGACCCTGTTTTGAAACGGGATGACACGAATATTCTATACTCGTGCAAGGTCTCTTATATCGATGCTATTTTGGGAACGACGACAAAGGTTCCGACGGTTGATGGCGTTGTGGATTTGAAGATTCCGGCAGGGACCCAGCCAGGAACGACATTGGTGTTGGCGAAAAAGGGAGTGCCGATTCTTAATAGGAGTAACATGAGAGGGGATCAGTTGGTGAAGGTACAAGTTGAGATACCGAAACGATTGAGTGGGGATGAGAGGAAGCTTATTGAAGAACTTGCTGACTTAAGCAAGGCAAAACCTCTCAACAGTAGAAGATAATGGAAGCTGGGAATTGTGGTCTTTTGTTGTTTTAATACATCTTTGATTTTTCCTGCACTTGTGGGTACCGATTAATCCTCCGTCGAACAGAGGCTGCTTTCTGTATCAAGGAAACTTCCGGGATCAATTTTGTAATCTGTACTATACTTTTGCACTTTGAGAGGGGCTGGGAAGGGAAAACATTAGGTTTATTTTTCCAATTATTTCACGAGTAGTATTTATAATGGAATTTGCTCTTATATTTCACTTCTCAGTTTCTTGATTATATGTTTACTGTTAAGTGTGGAATTTTTGTTGTTGTACTATTGGGGTTTGTGAAATAACCGGTGTGGACTCAGTAAGGCCTCCGGCTCGGATTTGGGCTGAGACCAAGCTACTCAACCTGACTTGCATAGCAAGAACTCATTGTTAGCGCCTCCGACTGGGAAGGCACTCCGATGATTAAGTGAGCATCTAGAGATGGAAGGAAAAATAAAAAGCTTTAGAGTTGCTTGAAACGGCTTACCTCTTTAGGGTTTAACATCCGACTTAATATAGAGTTGACTTGCCTTTCAAGAATTCTCGTGCTCGGCACATGTGATAACCGCTTCGGATGATGTCACGTATGACGCGTGCTCGGTCCAGTCCAATGAGTCCATTTATGACCGGTGATGCATTAGGCATCAGGGGACCTACTGGTTCGGCCCACTACAGTACCCAAAACTCACAAATTTGTGGTTTGTTCTGGTCCTAGCTTTCCTGGCCTAGTAGAATCTGAAATTAGTGTAAATTTTGCTTACATTCAAATGCAATGAAATGTAATTTGTACAAAACTCCAATTTATGTTTTGACAGCTGGTTCAGTGCTGTATCTTTATGATCTCTATATATCTTTTATTGTATAACTCAGGTGTCCGGGTCATTTACGCTCGCTTCGACGAACCCGGTATATTTTATTCTTCTTTCCTTCTTTTTTGGGTCTATGAAAAAACCCTAGGAGAGAACCCTAGTTGAGGTTAGGATGTCGGCAAGAAAGTTGTAGTAATAGGGTAGGATTGAATTGTATTTATGTGTCTTTCTGTATCATTCAAAGTGAACAGTTCACTGAATGTGAGAGATTCGAACCCCACGGCCTTTGTGATAAGCTTTTGGGGGACCCGCCATGCAGTCCCATCGGCATGATACGGAAAAGAGATTCACCTTCTCTTTTTCTTTCTCGACTGTCTGGGTGTCTGGATGAGCTAGCTAAAGCAGCTATCCAGTCCGAGATTAAGAGATTCGCAAGAGATTATTTTCTTGCAGTCCGACACAATAATCGAACATTGATTAATTATGTGGGTAACAAATCTACCAACAAATTGGACTAATCCTAGGGGCAAAAAAAAAAGGGTTCATACATGATAGAATTAAGATCCACTCGTGTGATGTTCGTGTGACATAAAATTATACTTGGTCTTAGTTGACGATTGAAGTCTTGTCATTTTGTCAGTCTAGTTGTGTTTATAATTTGTAGTGGGCCGAAATATAACGATCAGATGGGTCACAACTTGGATCAGATCAAACTCATCAAAGGCTCAGGCCCTGAATAAGGCAAAGCCTAATCCGAAGCTTAAATGGGCCGAGTCAATATGACCATACCGAGATGGTGCCCAACTGAGCCAATATTACCCTCCCGAGACAGTTCTAACCGATCCGAGCCAATATGACTGTACCAAGACGTTGTCATCCAAGCCAATATGACCTTATCGAGATGGTTCCAACCAAGTCGAGCCAATATGATTGTACCAAGACAATGTCATCCGAGTCAATATGACCCTACCGAGACAGTTCCAACCGAGCCGAGTCAATATGACCGTACCAAGACAATGTCATCCAAGCCAATATGACCCTTCCGAGACGGTTTCAACCGAGCCGAGCCAATATGACCTTGCCGAGATGGTGTCAATGGAGCCAATATGACCGTACAGAGACAGTGTCAATTGAGCCCAATATAACCGTGCCGAGTCGGTATGAATCAAATCGCAAAGAGGATGTACCAGCGTCTTTGCCAAGACAAGTTTGATCCGGACGATTCATCCAAGCCGGGTAAACCCGAAATGACTCACCGAGACAAGATTGAACCGGACAAGTCATCCGAGCCGAATAAACCCGAAACAACTCGCCGAGACAAGATTGATGGACGAGTCACCCCAGCCGGGTAAACCCGAAGTGACTCACGGGAAATGCGGAAGGCAGTTCATCCGACACGTCATGGATGATGTCATTTTAGGCAATTACCATAGCGTGACATCATCCGAGCCAAATTACCAATCTGCACCTAAGCTTGGAGCCCAAGTCAGTAGAGCCTATATAAAGGAACAGAGAAGAACCCTAGAAGGTACACAACACATTACAAATCAATTCTCTCTACTTCATTTGGTATCTCTCTCTAAGTCTTCTTACTAGACCGTCAAAGGTACCGAGAGAGAGATCTCACTACTACGGTGGAAAAGAGTCAACTCAGAAGGGTCATTTAGAAATCAAGATACCACATAATTTATGCAAAAAAATCAAATTGATCGGACATTGGTTTGATTCTGTTTTATCACAATTATGTTTTATTCATGTAGATCATGCTGGTGTTTGATCAATTTGACTTTTTGTATACTCACTCTGTATCAAATTGTTTGTCATGTTTGGATTCCAATGCAATAGAGCTAATTGGGATCTATTAAATAAGAACCATATTATAGATAAAATACGTTATAGATTAAAAGATATGAATAATTACAAATTTGCATTAGAATCCGGACCGGAGGGAGTAAGGAGGGAGTAAGATGAAGTGTACACCAAAGTCCTGCCAAAGTAACGATTTTGTGAATCGTTAAGGGAGATCATGGTAGATCTCAAGTTGCCAACTTGGCATTTTCAACTACTTTGTTGTGTGTATTGGGCATGAATCACCCACATGTATGTGATGGGCTGTGTTCGGTATTGCGTCCGAATGATTGTATTTCTAGCATTCTTCATTAAATTATTATCGAAACGAAAATTTTATAACCGCACGCGAACCCACTCTATTTGTGAGTGTGCGTAAGTGCTTGTTTATCGTACGTCTAGGAAAATTTGTTATCAAAAACCAAATGTCGTATGGCAGGAAATTGTTGTTGAGCCCGCGTTTGATTAATTAGTTGAGCTGTAAGAGCAGGTTGTTCCTTTCGATTCATGGACCACCTCCCAACCCAACATTTCGCGACGGTCAAGGAACTCCTATAGTCACGTCTGAAGGGGTTGTTGAGCTAGTTGTCCCGTTCTGTCCTTTTATTAAGCAAAAGCAGTACAAGCTAAAGTAATTCCAGTTCGACTCCCAAGATGTGTTTGTTGGATCACTCGATCCCTCCGCAATTAACAATCGAGCCCAATTTAATTTGAGTGCTCGGCTTAACTCGAAAAAGCTCTGCTTGATTGTTTGTGTAAGCTCAACTTATTTATGTGGGCTCGCTAAGTATTTGAACCGGGCTCTGCTCGTTAAACGAGCGAGCTCGAACTCAAACTTTGAACTCATTTAGTTTACGAGCCGAGCTTGAATACTCCAAAACTCGGTTCAGCTCGGCTCGTTTGCACCCATAATATTAGCGTGTGTCACTAGGACTGATAAAGTGACGCTAAAATTGTATATATGTATAGAAATACACGTGTATGTATATGTATATCTTTGAAAAAGGGGCGAGAGAAGACTCCACAGAGAGAGTGAGAGAGAGGCCGAGAGGTCCCTCCCAGGGTTTTCTCCCGGTGGCCGCCCAAACATCCCCCTCCCCCCTCCACCTTACCTTCTTCTTCCTCCTCCTCTCATCTGTTGCACCCCACTTGGTTTTCAACAACTCGTATGGCGGCAAATCTCTCTCTCATCTTCCATTGTGTGGCCAAAACCCAATTTTTGGGCAAGAGGGAAGCGGATCAAGGGATTCCAGATCCAGACTTCGACATCGACGGCAAGCGATGGTGATGGTGTGACAACTTCCCGACGGCTCCGGCGATTATTTATTTCTTATATTTTATTTTATTTCTTTTACTTAGTTTTAGGTTGTAATGCTTGGGTTTGATTAATGAATTTTCTGTGTCTTCCAGAATATGTATATCTAGGTGCCAATCATTTGTTCACATAAATATTGTGGGTGGGTGAGTATGATTTAAGCAACCCTACCAAGATTTTTTGGATCACGCCAAAAACCGTGAGAGGCTAGTCAAAATTGGGACAAAACTAGCTAGGCAACCCCCAAATAATGGAGGGCATGCTACAGAGGGGGTCTACCTATCTTTAATTTGTTTTGATGTGCATATCCTTTCAATGTCTTCAAATATTGACTCAATGCATGAACTCCCACCAAAAAAACAAATGAACAAGAAATTGATTCAATTCACATATTTGACTCGTTTTAAATGCATTTTGGGACCATCTCATATATAGCCACCAGTTCATCATCTATGATCTACCCCAATAGAATACCATTTTACTCCCCTTTCGTGAACACGGCCGGCTTTGAGATATATGGGGCCTAAAACGAATTTTTGTAATTTGGGCCCTCAACTCTCAATATAGCACATGTAAAAATACTAAGGAAAACAAAAAGTTTCATAAATAAGTCATTTGGAAGCATAACTAATATATAAACCTAAAAAATTGGAGGCCCCAAAAAATTATTTAAAATTTGGGGACCTAAAGCGGTAGCTTTATCAAACTTCAAAGTACTCAAATCGTAGAAGAAATTAGTGAAACATGAAAAGAATCTAGTTTCAACCAAAAAAAAAAATCCCAATAAGAGAAACGGTGGCACATTAATACTTCGGTATTTTCGATACTAGTCATTTCTTTCACTTACATCATAAAATACTACTCCATTTAAGGAAAACAACATCCACTTTTTTTACCACAGTAAAAAGATAGTATTCTATCGAAACTTAAAATGACTTGAGCTAGTAGGCAAATCTCCAAAGCAAGAGGGAATCTCGCAGATTTTTGGCCCCACACTCACCAAATTGGAGGGATTTTTTGCGCTTCAACATTTTTCTTAAGGGTCCTTCCATTTGAGAAAATGGGAAAAAACGCACACTCAAAAGTACATTTTTTTACATTTGTTATACACTTTTTCACATATTTTAATACATTTTTTAAACCTTAAGGGCAGCCCAATTAATTGTTTTAATTTTAGTACTTATGTTTTCTTTTAATCAAATACTCCCTCCGTCCCAATTATATAGTCCCTCGTTCCATCCTAACCGGATAAAAAATCGATTATATCTTTCAATCGGTAGTACATTTTATATGCAATATGGATCTTGTTTGATAGATCTTAATTTAATCTAATAAACAAAGTTTTCAAAATCACCTAAAACATTGTAGATTATAAGATACAACACTTTAAAAAGTGGCGCGAACTCCTAAAAGAAACTATAAAATTGGAACGGAAGGAGTAGTATCAAAACCAAAGACATGAACGGTGGGCCCACTACTTAGAGAGTTCCAGTTGAGGATTAGGATGAGGAACCATGCATGCATGTACTGTACTCGTGCATCAGCACTGCATTGAAAATATACATATACAGACATTGAATTTTATTCTCTGGGTTGGTTGTACATTCATAAGGTAGGGACGGAAGATGCCGACAACACAGTTGCAAAAGTGCTTGTCGAGAGAAAATTACAGAAAAGGCTCGAAAACTTTGTTTTGTGATTAGACTATATAGGGTGTGTGGCTGAAAAACTAGTTTAAAAAATTGATTTAGGAAAATGCTAAATACAAGCCTCAAGGGCGGCGGACAACGTGTAAAATGTGGATGGATATCCGAAAATATTTGTGGTGATATTCGTAAAATTATATTAGTATTCGTGTTATGTATATTGATATCCAAACTTATTTGGCAATATTTGTATAGTCTTATGCAATGCTCAATAGGCGGTGGTTAGCAAAAAAATTTAATTGAGTATTTGTGGATTTAGCCGCAGGCTATATTATCTTATTATGATAATTTATTGCAACATTTTTTTTTTAAACTTAAAGAATAAAACAATTTGGACCGTGGCTAACCAATTAAACCATTCATTTCTTTATTCGGACCACGATTCACTTCAGGTTAAAAGAACTGCTCACAAACTTCAAAAGTACTCAAATCGTGGAAGAAATTAGTGAAACATGAAAAGATATCTAACTTCAAACCAAATTAATCCATTAAAACAACCAGAAGACAAGAAAATTCCATTAAGAATTTGTCAAAATCAGAATTGAAAATAGTTCTTCCCTCGTGCGCAAGTCATTAAGTCTATCAACGTGTATGTTAGGTTTATATGGAGTGGAACGTTTCTTACAATAAATCACCTGACTTATTTTTTTGTCTTCATTTAAATTCTTTTCGCGTTAGTTAGCTTTTAATTAATTTCTTATGCGTTATTGTTCGTCTCTGGGAGAGGAATCGAAAAAGAAGGAATAAAAACCCATGGTTAAGCTTAGTGTGGAGGAAGAGAAACCACTATGCCCTCCAAAAGTTGAAGCATTTTCATGGCAGGCTATGCAAAATAAAATAGCTACAAGGTCTGTTCTCGAAGGTGTGTCCTTTATGCATTTCTGAAGCTGAAGGTCCAGCATCTACAACTTGGAAAATTTGGTCGGCAATCATAAGGTGTGGAACATAGAGGTTCTGTTCGTTTCCCAGTTTAGTTTTAGTTTTAGTTTTAGTTTTGATGACATCATTATTTTCCTCATTTCTCTCTCTATCTCTCTCCACTCATTACACCTGATGACATCATCAAAACTAAATTAAACTATCTAACCAAACACGACTAGAATGTCCTTGCTCTCAAGGCCGGTCCTGGGCACAAAAGTCTACCAAGCCACCACTTAGGGCTCCGCTCTTTTTGGCTCAATAACAAGGTCCCAAATCGTAGAATACATTACTCTCTCCGTCCGAAATTGCTCGTTCCTTTGGGAGAATCTAACTATTTAAGAAAACAAAATTATTGTCTTAGAGTTCCAAATTTATCCTTCAAAACTGTGAAGTTTTTAAGTGGTTTTAAATTGTTTATATTTTTCAATATGAATATCAAAAAAATATGCAATATGGATCTAGTTTGATAGATCTCAATTAGTTGTTTTATACAAAGTTTTAAAAATCATGAAAAACATTATATACTAATAACATATATACTATTGCTAAAATCAAGTCTTTGATTTTATCCATTCGTGAGGAGAGTTGATAAAATCTTAGATTTTTGCATTCAAAAATCTAAGATTTTATCAACTCTCCGCATGAATGAATAAAATCAAGGCTTGATTTTATCAGATTTTGATAAAATCTAGATAAAATTCATTCGGAAACTCACCCTAAAAGATATAAACGATATAAGAAATGACACAAATTTCAAAAACTGTGTAATAAATTGGGAGGGAAAGAGTACTTTTAAGGGTAAGACTGGAAATTTGATATATTTTGATAGTTGTTTTTAGAAATAGAACCAACATTTTGGGACATCCCAAAATAGAAAAAATGACCAGCAATTTAAGACAGAGGGAGTATACATTTAGTATGTCAATTGTTTAGCGCACAACGTTGTTGTGGTGCAGCGGTTAGTGTGTGAAGAAGTATTATCCACGAGGTCCTTGGTTTGATTCCTCGCGCCTCCGTTTTTTTTGACACTGGTATTATTGAAAATGTGAAAAAAAAACCGCTGTAAATTGTAAATACTGGGACCCTCAACCTGAAGGTGGTGCATTCTATTCCATGCATAGAACGACTGCTACGCGTGACATTTCTTTATGTTAGGAACAAATAACATATATACTATTGCTAAAGAGTCCCCATTATTAAACCACGCTTAGGGCCCCGAAAATCTCAGGGCCGGGCCTGCTTGTCCTGGATCATTGGGTGACCTTGATGACATGCATGGTGGTTCTCTAGCAACTTAAAAAATCTGGAAAAGTTTTGTTGGGAGGCATACGCATCTATTCAGGGGCGGATATAAGGGGGTGCAAGAGGGGACCCAGGTCTCCGCATACTCTCTAATTATCCCAATTTTTCTAGTATATTTTAGATTTTTGTTTATTTATGAATACGAGTAGATATGAATTGGCCCCCCGCGATAGGAATTCTGCGTCCACCACTGCTTCTATGCTGTTATATGGTCAATTTGGTTATAGCTCGAAATGAGGTTATTTTCCACAACAATTCTTCAATTGAGGCAGAAGAGAGGGGATAGAGTTGGCAAAAACTAGAATGGCCTTATGGATCAAAGGGAAATATGACATCTAAGAATATTACCCTATAGAGGATGTGTCTTGAGGGCATTAGGAAAATCAAGTAAAATTTTGCTTTCCACTCACTGATGTAATTTTAGGTTTGGAACTATCCAATGCTTAGCTGGACACTTTTTGGCGGGACTTATTATGTTTTACGAGACAGGTCATTCTCTCAAAATACATCAACTTAAAACTAATTTAAACTTAAGTCAAGAATTAGAATACCAACCTTGTTGGGATGATTGTCTTTGACACAATGCGTTCCTTATCCTTCTTTTCTTGATGTACGTACCTTTCAAGCTTAATAAAACTTTTCTGTTTGCCGAGCAAAAAAGTTGACCAAAGTACTATACTATATATGTGAATGCAACCAATCCTTGCATTACATTGGCCTTGCAATAGTGATTTATTCCCTAAAATTTTGGTATTTTTTACTTTTTTGTAATTTTTTGTTTGGCTTTTTGCGTCGTAATTTTCAGGATTTGATCATTTATCTCGACGAAGGGAATAAAAAAATATGAAAATGTGGACTGAAAGTTGAAAAGGGTTTATATAAGCTGATACTGTAGACCAAAAAAATGCTAAAAAAATCCCAGCTGTTTGGTTTTTTGTCTTTACGGAACTTTTTTTTGACTATTTGTAAAAAAAAATTAATTTTTAAACTCCTCTCATCGAGACAGATGATTACCAAAATACCAAAACAAAAGATTACCAAAAATTTAGGAAAAATAAAATCTTATTGGGGAAAATAAAAAGCAAGGGAGGACAATTTCCTCCGTCCTTCCCCGCCTCCATTTTGATTTGAGCGGTATTCTTGATTTGATATGGAAATAAGTGAGGTGATATATGCTTCTCGCCTTCTCCTATTTGTATCCGACTCACCTTTGATTACATATAGTGATTAATATTTTTTCTGTTTACATGTTTTTATAAGTTTCCTTTTAAACTTAAATATAATACAAATTAAACATCAGATATTAAATCTCTATTTTTATCTCTAGTCACTCATCAATTTTTTGTTTTCTTGTCAACAGTCTAAAGAGAACTATGTAAGTGAAAATTAGAACGGTGGATTCCTCATATTTTCCCCGCTCCAACTCCACCCCAATAAAAAACGTGCCAACTGTAAATCCTTCCCCAAGCCATCCATTGCCATCTCGGAAACGGGGATCCTAGAAGTCACTTCTGCATGTGTAGTCCTAGTGTGAGACATTCGAGTTGTCGGATGTGTTTTCAACGTTCCTGATTTCATCTTGGTTCTTTGTAGATCCAAGACGTTCATTGCTAAGATGAAATCTGAGCCGTTGATTGCCGAGATCAACGGCTCAGATGCACATACCAAGGCTGCACACCAGCACCCCGGGTCCTTGCCATCCCGCCTATATATGCAATCTACTCACAGCCACACAATGCGCTCGACCATTTTCATAAATGCAATTTTGGCGGAATGTGATAAAAGTAGGTAGGGACTCTAATCAATTCATAGAAAGAAAGAAACAACACAACAAGCCCAAGTTTTAATTTGGTCTTATTCCTATCTAGGGCTGTAAATAAACTGAGCTGTTTATGAACTATTCGAGGTCGACTCGGTAAAGGCTCGTTCGAGTTCGATTCGGATACTAAACAAACTGAATCTGAACCTCAATTTTAAGCTCGTTTAATAATCGAGCCAAACTTGAAGTTGACAATATTCGGCTCGATTAGGCTCGCGAACTTGGAATATATGTATATCTCATAAGAATTTCCTATATAACCTTGGATATGTATAAACTTTTACATATACATAATGAAAATTTTATAACTTGTACTTGTATAAACCAATAAAAGTATTATAAACTTAAATTTTACTAATATGTGTTTATAATTTTATACATGTATGAACTTATTTATGTACAAAATAGATTTTTTTTGAAGTTCTACACTTATATTAGAGCATAAATATCTAATATGTTTTCCTTGTTAAAGGCTCGTAAACAAGTTCGAGTTCGACTCAATCCTAAGCAAGTTCGGCTCGAGCTCAGCTCGTCAAATTTTCATTGAGTTTGAGTTCGGCTCGAGTTCGTTTAAAAATTTAATGAACGAACTTAAACATTCTGAAGCTCGGCTCGTTTACAGCCCTATGTCCTATCATTGTATTTCCTTATTTTTGTTTTCACTTCTTGTTCTCGAGGGTGCTTGAAGCCCATAATTCATCCTTTTCGCAAATCTGCTCCTTTCGGATGAGAAAGAAATGACGGTATACTGTAGGAATAACAAGACGCCACCGATTCAAGTCGATCCCGGTCACACTGATAATGGTGGTTTTACATAAATTTGTGACTAATGTGACTAATGACCAAATATACTTGAAAAGTCTCAATTTCTCCTTGACTGACGCTAATAAATAGACCTGCGTACGTGTGATGTGTGATATTTCACGAATGCATTCATAACTTATCATTGCAAATCATTAAAGCTGTGGTGACAGGAACTAAACTTGGGAAAATTCTATCCACAAACCAAATAGTCAGACCATTTTTGGCATTATATTGGCCTTGCAGTACATGATTTCTTGGGGGGAAATTAATGTATAGGGACGGCCATTTAAGCTGCCCGTCCCCGCCTCCGACTAGTTCGTTTCGATCTGAGCAAGTATTTCTTGGTCCGATATGGAAATAAGTGGGGTGATATTTGCTTCCCTCGCCCTGTTTCGATATCACCAATCCGACTTTTGATTGTACAAAGTAACTAATATTTTTGTAGTTACATATTTACATGAATTTCATTTGTTTGATTAAAGTTTAGTGAATGTCGGTTAATAAATCACTATTTTTTAACTTTCATCGCACATCAATTTTATAAGTTTCTTGTCAACAGTCCAAAGATAACAATACAGTATTAGTGAAAATTACAATAGTGAACGGAAATCCAATTATTCTCCGACCATGACACCTCTGCTCTTTTCCCGCTCTACTTTCGTACGATTAGGAACAAGGCGGAGGCGAAAATACTAATTCGACCCCGATTTGTTGCCATCCCTAGCAATGTACATACAATATCTACTCACAGCCACACAATACACATAGATAACAATACAGTATTAGTGAAAATTACAATAGTGAACGGAAATTCAATTATTCTCCGACCATTACACCTCTGCTCTTTTCTCGCTCTACTTTCGTACGATAAGGAACAAGGCGGAGACGAAAATACCAATTCGACCCCGATTTGTTGCCATCCCTAGCAATGTACATACAATATCTACTCACAGCCACACAATGCACACGACAATTTTCATAAATTCAATTTTGGAGGAAAGTGATAACAGTAGTACTAGTAGTTAGGGACTTATCAATTCATAGAAAGAAACAAAACTACAAGTTATTAATGTGGCAACTATGCCAAGTAACAGTACAGTTTGGTCTTATTCCTGTAAGTGGTAACAGTACTAGTAAATTGTAAATAGTAGTTATTTAGGGACTTATCAATCTATTCTAATCTGGAAAGGGGTGCAGTACTTTGGTATAAATTAGTTTTTGAGGCTAATTCACAATTTTAAATTTCCAAACTGTTCTTTTTAACTGTCACACAATTACCTCTGGCCCCTTCAACTGCCACAAATTTTTTTTTTTTTTTTGTTAAAGTTCGACATGCACATGCAACCCGTGTTCCCAGAGCCCCAGTTCGTGTAGGAAGAAACAACACTACAAGCCTAAGTTAATGTGGTAACTAGGGCTGCACAAAAAAATCGGTGAACCGTGAATCCGGTCCGGACCGAACCGATCCATGCTTTTTGGATTTTAACCGTGGATTAATGGTCCGGACACGGATTGAAAAAATAGTAAACCGTGACTCGCGGTCCGGACACGGATTTTGATTTTGAAACCGTGGATTAACCGATCCGGACCATGAGATTTTTATTATATATATATATATACACTGTTCTACTAGCTCCCTTATGTTAGCTACTTGGTGAATCATTATGCTAGTGTTCATTAGCAACTGGGTGTATTAGCTACTGTGTTCATTAGCTACTGGCTGTATTTTTATTGATGTGAATCTGTGATCATGTAGCTACTGGGTGTATCATGTTTGGATGTTTGGATGTGTATTTTTATTGATAACCAGCTATTGGGTGTATTTTTCAAGTTGAATAACGTGCTTTGGGTTTGGGATGCTTCTTGATTTTATTTTTAATTTTTATGCCAGAGTACGACTACCGTAAACAAGAATGTCTTATATAACATGTAATCCGTGGATAAAACCGGAACCGATCCGTGACTTGCGGTTCAGATTGGAACCGAACCGTGAGACTTTTGGTTTGGACACGGATTGTATTTTCTAAAAACCGTGACTCGCGGATTAGGATTGGATTCATGCCAATCCGATCCGATCCGGACCGTGTACACCCCTAGTGGTAACTAAGTAATAGTGGCCCTGTTCGTTTCCCAGTTTAGTTTTAGTTTTAGTTTTAGCTTTGATGACATCATCATTTTCCTCATTTCTCTCTCTCTCTCTCTCTCTCTCTCTCTCTCTCTCTCCACTCATTACACCTTATGACATCATCAAAAATAAACTAAACTATCTAACCAAACACAGCCAGTGCAGTTCGGTCTTAGAGCATTGTAATCAAGCTCAACAAATGTTGGACCAAATTTAACCTCAAAAACATTTTTCATACTTTAACTAATCACTGTGTCAAAAGCTCATTGAATCAAGATCCCTATTCTAACTTGGGGAGTGATTTCCACACCCCCTAAATTGTTATCCACACCCCCTTTTTGTCTTCTAGTGAAATTTTCATGTGTAAAAATTTCACTAAAAGACAAAAAAAAAAGTGTGGATAACGATTTTTTTTTTTTTACTGTATTAAACTATTCTTTCTTTTTAAATATTTTTATTCTTGTATTTTACTACTTTAAAACAAACAAAAAAATTGGGTAAATTTCACTTACCTCCCTTGAGAATTCTGACAATAATAGATACCTCCCCTCACAGTTTTGTAATATATGAGATGAGCAACACCCAAAATGACCTTAATACACCAATGTTAGTGACCTAAAGTACTAAGATCAGTAATATGACCTTAAAACTCATTATCCCTTCACATTGAAATGTAGGCAAGGTGCAGCTATCAAACCTGAAAGATATTACAACTTCGGCCCCATTTAGAACCTGCCATCCAAATGATATTGGTGGTAAGGTCTTGATATCTCTTTGAGAGATCAGTCGGTTTTAGTGGCCCTTTTATTAGAAACCTTATGTATTGACACCGTTTAACAAACAATTTACATGCATCATTCAAACTTCACTTACTTAACCATAAATTTGCAATGAAACATTCATACTAGACACTACAAAATGCAAATTCTTGACCTAACAATTGAAGAAATCAATGACCCTTTTTATGAGAAATGTCATTGACACCCTATAACAAACACTAAACCACAAATTTACACACTGATAATGCATAAATCATTGAATCACAAACTCACATGCAACACCTACATAGATATCTCTAAACCAATTTCACAATGAATAAAATGATTAGGTCTGTTATCATAAACAAGAGAGGAAATTCATCATCAAACTCCAAAATGTGTAGATTGGAACAACACACACACACACACACAAAGAGACCGACCAAAGTGCTAAAATTATGAGATGTTGCTGTAAGCAATGGAAGAGAGAGGTGAAGGAGAGACTTTCGTTTGGTTCCAAACCAAATTCCAGCAAGCGCGGGAGAAGAGAAGAGATTGAGAAATAATAGAATAAGGAGAAGTGAGTGAACAATTGATAGTTTCCTTTGTTGAGTTACCCTTTCTTATGTACAACTTTGGGTCAATTTAGCGAGGCTCTTGGTGTTATTCCTTGCTTCTTTGTCTAAAAGGGTGAAATAGAGGTCCTGATGAGGATGCTCTTATTCCGATACCATTGTACTTCCTTTCTTGTTCCTGAGGGTGCTTGAAGCCCATGATTCATTCCTTTTACGAAGTTGGCCATTCCGAATGCTTATTAGAGGAAAATGATACTTCCTTCCTCTGTCCGAATTTTTTGTATCCATTTTCGATAATCATGTCTTTTTTCCATTGTTTGTATCTTTCAATCTATAATATTTTTCATAATTTTAAAAACTTTCTAAAATAAAAACAATCGAGAACTATAAAAAAAAAAAAAAATTCATATCACATATTTTTAGAGGTTCATATTAAAAGATATAAATAATTGAAAACTTGATGGAATGGTATTTTATTGAGATATCGACCGACCAACAACAGGCCAACAATTAATTATGGACCCCCTTACCTTAATAATAATGGAATGGACATACATTTGTGGCTGAACTGTGGCAGTAATCACAAAATAATAGTAAGAAGTCTCAATGTCTCGATGAGTGACACTAATAAAAAAAACCGCGTTCCCATAGAAAAGCATTGCCACGTCTTATAAAAAATGATTTGTTGGATAGAGAAAATAAAAGAGTAAAAGTCTTACACACATAGACAATGGCTCTATAATTAAGACATATTCTGGAAAGTAGCCAGCAAGGGGTGGTGGCGCAGTTGGCTAGCGCGTAGGTCTCATAGCCTTCTGAGTAATCCTGAGGTCGAGAGTTCGAGCCTCTCTCACCCCAAAGCTGAATCTTTTTTATTTCCTTTTTATTTTTTGTTATCATGTGCCTCGATTTAATACGGCAATATTTCTACTTTAGAAATCTACTCTTACGAGACTGTTTTGGTCGGTATTTTTGGAGATAATAGTTTTTGGGTTGCCTAATTTTCCATCTTTAATTAATTTTTAAAATATTTTAGTATTTTTTTTCCTTTTTGAATAGAGATACACAATAGACATCCAAAAAGTAAAAATAAATAAATAATTTCATAAAAAAATCATCAAAAAAAAAACGAATGACGAGGTAGTGAACACTTTGGATGACAAATTTTCAGAACTGGAAACCAGACATTCGGAAGCTACTTAGTTATGCACTCGGGATGATCTTGTCAATTGAATAGAAATTCAAGTGGCAAAATGTGGTGTCCAGATTTCTAGATGACCCTTCTGAGTTGACCCTTTTCCACCGTAGCAGTGAGATCTGTCTCTCCTGGTACCTCTGCACAAGAAGCACCCGCCGTTAGCACCCAACCTGGCCGGAAGTTGGCCAGGGAAGGCACTCCGACGGTCTAGTAAGAGATCTGAGGAAAAAGGAGGTACCAGAGAGAAAGTGTAGAGTGAGAAATGTTGTGTACCTTCTAGGGTTCTCCTCTCTTCCTTTATATAGGCTCTCTTGACTTGGGCTCCAAGCTTAGGTGCAGATTGGTAATTTGGCTCGGATGACGTCACGCTACGGCAACCGCCTCAAATGCCATCATCCATGACGTGTCGGATGAACTGCCTTCCGCATTTCCCGCGAGTCGTTTCGGGTTTACCCGGCTCGGATGACTCGCCCGGTTCAATCTCGTCTCGGCGAGTCGTTTCGGGTTTATCCAGCTCGGATTAATGGTTCGGATCAAACTCGTCTCGGCCAAGACGCTGGTACATTCTTCTTTACGATTTGATTCATACCGACTCGGCACGGTTATATTGGGCTCGGTTGACACTGTCTCGGTACTGTCATATTGGCTCGATTGACACATCTCGGCACGGCCATATTGGCTCGGCTCGGTTGGAACCATCTCGGTAGAGTCATATTGGCTCGGATGGCACCGTCTCGGTACGGTAATATTGGCTCGGCTCGGATGGAACCGTCTCGGTTGACACCATCTCGGCATGGTCACATTGACTCGGCTTGGTTGGAACCGTCTCAGTAGGGATATTGGCTCGGATAACATCGTCTCGGCACGGTCATATTAGCTCGGCTCGGTTGGAACCGTCTCGGTTGGGTCATATTGGCTCGGATGGCACCGTCTCGATACGGTCATATTGGCTCGGCCCATTTAAGCTTAGGATTAGGCTTCGCCTTGTTCGGGCCTGAGCCTTTGATCTGAGCCAAGCTGTGACCCATTTGATCGTTATATTTTGGCCCACTACACAAAACAAATCAATCGAATAGTTCTAGTCACGGGATCTGGACATATCTGTGTACTAATCGAATTAACTATTTTATGAATTGTAAAATAAAAGTGTTCTGATCATATAGATGTTTGATATATTCTAATTATTTACGTGGGTCTACTTTTCAACAAGCCTCAATCAAATCATTGAGTAGAAAAAGACACAACAACGAACCATTTTCAAGGGTTTTGAAGTTGATAAGAGGACAAAGTATTTGGTCATTAGTTTGGCCCCTCATTGTCTCTTCAGATATTGATAGGAAAGTGTTTGATACCAGGAAAGAATCTCATAAAATCACTTATAAAATGCATTTAACGGGTGAAATCTACTAAGTACACTGTTAATGAATTCAAATGCATGTACCGGGTGAATTTCACCCGTTGAATTCATTTTCTAGGTAATTTTATGGGATTCTTTTTAGGTACTATACCAGACCTCTATATTGATCTATCAATTTCTTCACCATTAGAAATGATACTGTTAGGTATTTGTGCATGCATTCTTCCTCAAACATCTCCCATCCCCTTGAAAAATGAAATTGAAAAAGAGAGGCCTCACTGTTTTGGTCATATATAGATTCTCTGTTTCTAAATAGTAGTGGTTTGGCTTCTTTTGTGTAGCTTTTTGAAATGGATTCTATTCCAATTAATATTAGGGTGGTTACAAATTAATTAAGACCATATAAAAATTTAAAAGGTGAATGATCCCATTGAATTTTTTGGAATCATATTTGGTGGCTTCAATAACTTGTATAATTGGTTAACCACTCCATGCCCCATATTATATTGAGTATTATAAATCCTAAGAATGAAAATAATAATAATAAATGGAACAATATAGGAGTATGTTGAACTCCCTAACTAGTTATCCTTTGAATCTCTATTGGTGGGTAGGGGTGCAAACGAGCCTAGCCGAGCCGAGCTTTGTAGTGTTCGAGCTCGGCTCGTTAAGTAAACGAGCTGAAAAATTGAGCTCGAGCTCGGCTCGGTCGTAAACGAGCCAAGCCAGGGTAATTTACTTAACGAGCCTCCTTAAACAAGCCGAGCCTATGCAATCGAGCCGAGTCGAGCTTTAGCGAGCTCGTTAACTAAACGAGCTTGAAAATCGAGCTCGAGCTCGGCTCGTTTACTTATCGAACCGAGTCGAGCCTTAACGAGCCGAGCCACGAGCTGCTCGCGAGCAGCTCGGTTCGTTTGCAACCCTATCGGCAGGTCTCACCATGAGCTCACAATAATGATCCATGCTATTTAGCTCGCAGACATCATGATTTGTAAAGAAATCAACTTACATTTTACATTGGTAAACACATGAACATATATTGTTAATGATTTTTACATTTACATTTATTTCTTTAACGATGTCTAGGTCTAGCTTGCGTTGACCTCGACTAATTCCGGGACCCTAAAGTTAACAACTGAACAAACCTCCAGTGGTCCCAAGCAGTGGCGGAGGCATGTGTAGATCAGTGTGGGCACAGGCCCACACTAGATTTATTTTATTTGTTATTTTTTTTGGCGTTTGTAAAAATAAACATATTACAAGTTCAATTAGCATGTCATCTTTTTTTTTAAAAAAGAAAACTTATTTCATGTTCTTGGGGCATCATTACGTGGTGTCACAATCCCATTTTCTCTACATATTTATGTGGGAATCAAGCCTCATGAATGTATGGGTCTCACCAAAAAAATGTGATAGAAAAAAGTATTAGGATACCAAGTGGGGATGCCCTGAAAAAGAATATATTAGGATACCAAGTGAGGATGTCCCAAGGTTAATTACTTATAAGTTAGCCTCAATTCACCAATTTTCGCCTCGAAACTATCATGTGTTACAAAATGATGATTATTAACATAAATGCAAGTCAAACGGGACTTCTTTTTACATTCGCACTTATTTCGCTTCTTAAATCTATCAATAACTCTTCTGTTTTGAGTTGAAGATAATTAATTGAGAACTAGAAGTTGAATTATTTTACTGATGAAAAACAGGAAATTGTTTAAAACATAAGATTATTTTTTATTTTTCTCCACACCTATTTTATATAATGTAATGGTTAAATAATTTTCAAATAGGAATACATGTTGAAGAAAAGTTAAAAAAAAAAAATCAAGGCATGTTCACTTCTTAAGAAAAGAGAGATTCTTTTCCCATAATAAAGAACTGTGTATGAATTGTGCCCGATGCCCCCACTGATACATATTTCTGGCTGCGCCACTGGTCCCAAGGTTTGCAATTTTTGGCCTCCATGCAAATGGAACATGTCAGATCATGGGGGAGCACTCTTTGCTTTCTCATTACCCGGGGGGGGGGGTCCTGTAAAATAGTACTAATATCAACGGGTTCAATTACTAATATCAACGAGTTCTATATATCAACGGGTTCAATTACTAATATCAACGAGTTCTATTAATTGTTGGGGGGAAAAAGTACGAATTTGTTCAAATAAAAACATATCCTTTATGTTTTCTCTATTTGATGGGTCAAACATTTTTTGGGGGGACGGTGGCAGTACCTTGATCATTTTTGGGTGGTGATGTTATACCTTTGTGTCATATTATTTCACCATTTTTATGGAACAAAATGTTGACAATTCAATGAGTGTGTACAGAAAACTCACCAAAACATCATTGCTAAGAAATGTCTTGGAAATAATCATTAAAATTTCTGTAAATGTAAATAATTGGAGACAACAACACAACTAGGTAATAGGAAACGGAGGGTGTTGTGTGCATAGCCGTGCTGTGCACCCCTCAGCCGTTGGATAGAGTTTTGGATGGCTCGGATGTATTTTGATTTTGTAGCGGTTAAAAAAAATCAAAATTAAAGAAAATTCCTGAACGCATCCGATAATAATATAACCATACTTGAATAATAGAAATAAGAGTAAGAGAAAACTTATATTGATTGAGGCACGCGTAAAGCGCTCTACTAAGAGAAGATATGTCTCCCCTTACACCGAGTTGTGTGACATTCCACTCTCAAGATACAACAATCATTCACGAAGCTTTGTGTGCAGCTAAAGCTTTCCACACGAATCAAGAACCGCCCTATGCTCAGAATAATAATAAAAAATACGTATATATCTCAAAAGAATCTCAATATAAGTGTATGATACTTGCATTGTATATATCTATATTACATTACACAACGGTTTCCAGAATGTCTCTCTCACAAGTGTCCTCCGTGGCACTTTGGAGGGCCGTGATCTAATTTTAAAGTTTTTTCTCAACTAATCTAATGGCTGAAATTACTTTTATTTCAAAATTCAAAACCCAAAAATAAAGGAATTATGTTCTAAGGCTAAGATTGCTACAAAATAATCGAGGGCTAAGACGGATCCACAAAAAGTCGAGATCCCACTTATTATGGCACAAAATCTGCAGTGTAAACATCCATTCCTCTCTAATTATAAAAAAATAATAATAATCTATTTCTCTTTCCCTTTCTCGCTTATATATTCCTTCTACTCTCCTCCCTCTTCGATCTTTCTCCTCTCTCCAGCCCAGGTTTTTATCGCAGAGACAACATCAACAGAGTTTTTTGCTGATTATTGGTATGAATTTATTTTGGGTCTCTCACACACTCAGTTCTTCTTCTTCGAGCAATCTCTCTCTATGACACTCAATCTCTGTTTCTCTTGCTCAGGAGAGGAGGACTAAGAATGAGTATGCCTCGCTTTGTTTTTTGTGTCTCTTGGTCGGCTAACAGTGACTCACATATATCATTCAAGTATTCAACCGTAAAATTCATGGTTCATAATTTCATCTATTGTTAGTTACTGATTGCTATACAGGTGTTAAAGTTCCTGTTATATTTTTTACTTTATTTTGGATGCTTTGTACAAGTAGATGGTGTAGGAATTTAGAAAGGGATCCTTGCTATTAGAGGTTATTATATTTGTGGTTTCATTTTCAAAAACTTGCACTGTCATTTTAAATTAATGTAGTATGTAATTGAGGTATGTGTCTTACCTCTGCTTTTGTTTATTTAATTGGTACTCCTGTAACCCCTATCTTATTTGATCTCATTCTCATAACTGTGATTGGGAAATCAGCCACTGAAACGTAAGGGGGGCCTTCTTTTTTTCTTTTTTTTTATAACATGATGATAAACCAAAAACCCACGTTTGTCCTTATATATATTTTTATGTTACACCACATACGAAACTATCTATTTGTTAGTCTCCAACTTCCTTCTCTTTAGTATTGAAATTCTATTTTAGTTGTGTAAATTGGTGAATAGCTTCAAAGATTGAGCTTTAAAATGATAAACAAGAAAGCCGTGCCCCATGTGTCGCATGTTGGAAAAATTTCATCTACATTACCTTACACAACGGTTTTGAGAAATGTCTATCTCACAATTATCCTCCGCGGCAGATGAAACAATAAAAGGGAAAATAAGAGAGGAGAAACAACTTACAATATTTTTAAACAATATCTATATGCTAATTGTAATAACTAGGTTGTTGTGTATGCTCCAAATAGATACTTAACATGAAGAAATTGATATGAAGAAGGCAAGTGGATACGAAGATGTTCTAAATAATGATGAAGAAATTGAAGATAATCATATTAGAGGCACCCACGCTTAGCATAGAGACTATTTTTAGAATAGTTCCGAGGTCTTGCTTTTTCGTAATAGAAGAAACCTGGTGGAGTACTTTCTTTGTGTTCTTTTTCCTTAAGTTATCGTGGCGCTCATTTGGTCTGGTGTTTAACTTGGTAGAAAAAAGTTTCTTATAAGCATTACAGTATGTTGATTATTTTTCATTTTACTTTTGATATGCTATTACAGAAATTTTTTTTCCAATAATGTTTTGATTGAAATTATGTGTAACGCCTCATGTAGACCACTAGCCAGTACCTTGATTTGATCCACAAGCCACACCACACCACCCATACTGTATGAATTTTTGGTGTACTCGAACAAGATGGTTGCTTTAATTTTTTATATGCAATTTTATTCGAATGTGCCTTTAGGCATGGGTTACCGCGCATTTGTAAAGATGGTTAAATAAAAACGTATGCTCAACAGTTAGGACGAGGGGGTGTTGTGCAACAGGTGCTTTGCACCCCTTGGCCGTCTGATCATGTTTTGAACGGGCCGGATGCATTTTGTAATTTTAATTTAATTTTGATTTATTTTTACCGGTAAAAAATCAAAAACACATCCGAGAAGTCCAAAATACGATCAGACGGCCAAGGGGAGGGCTAAAATCCAACAATAAAGAAGGATAAATCCAATTAAATTGTGTTCAGAACGTACTGCGTTGTGCCTTTAGGCACGGGCAATCCCTAGTAATAAAATATTTCTCTAAATTTTTTCATGTACGCAACTTGCCACGTTTATATAGTGACACCAATCACAAATGTCATTGGTCATTACATTCAACATGCACTTAAAGCCCTAATAAAAATGATTAGGAGTTACAAATGGTTTCATCCAAATAACCGACAAGTCGACAACTTAATTGGTAAAAGTAATTAACATGATAAATAATATTAAATAGGTTTTTAAAAGTTTTTTCTAACAAAATGCATCATGCGTGGGCGAATTTGTTGAAGGGCATTCTAACATCGTCTTCAAGAGAATAACGACTGGTCGGACTGGGGAGCTCAGTGTTATTGCACAAATTTGAGGGTCCATTTTTGTTTTGTTTTTGTCAAATCTAATTTACAATTTCTAGGGCACCCATCAAATGTTTTGTAGCCCCCTTTTGTTTTGAATTTTTACAAAAATGCTTGCAATAATGTTTTGTAGCCCCTTGTTTCTCTCTCCTTTTATCCTTTAGATTAGATTCGATAAATATCGTAATCGGGAAACAATTTTAACATTCTCCTTTTTATCTAGTAAATGCTTTCACAAACGGAAAAATAAATTTTTAAATTTCACATAAGGGAAGATAATTTTTAAATCTCACATAAAGAAATACGAAAAAAGAATGTATTCAATAAATAAAAATAAAAATAAAAAACAAAGGGTCAAAATAAATTCTCAGCCTTATTCCCTTTGGAGCCGGCTTCTCTTTGGAACCAGCTCCTCTCTAGTTGAGTTGTCTCCGGTCCTATCCAGTTTTCGATTTTATAGATCCATATCGGGCCCACAACAATGATCAGAAGCATTCATGTTGTAGATCTCGTCGAGAACTTTGACCATAACAAAAATAATGTTAATCGGATATCTATCAATACCTGATCGGCACACATTTGCAATTAAAAAAATATATTGTGCGCACTAGATTCGAACCCATTTGTGTGATTATTTTTCAATATAAATGTGTGCCGATAATATATTTATCGGTATCCAATTAGCATGATTTTTTATTTGGTCACAATTATCAGCGAAATTTACAATGTCAAGTGTGAACGGTTCCGATCATTATTGTGTACCCGGAATTGGCCCTCCATTCCCTTTAGATGGAGTACAGTATTTTCTCGAATTCTCTCAAGTCTTATCACATGGTAAAAATACAACTATATTTATACTTTTTTAAAACGTGGGAAATATGAAGTACGGCTGAGAACACAATCTGCAACTTGTCGATTGCGTATCCTATCCTTTTTGTCCCTTTTGGGCCCCAATATTACCCCCCTCTCTCTCCCGAAAAATTATCTAGCGATCGAGGGATCACCTTAGAGTATCCTCATTTGGATACTCAATTTAACTTTTAAGTTAAATTGAGTAGCCAAATCCCCCAAAACCCTCAAAATCAGGCTCTCCATTTTGCCTCACCTAATTATTTTTGCTACAGTACCGCACCAAATTTGGTGCGGTACTGTTCACGCACCAATTGTTTTTCTATTGTTTTTTTTTTTCGGTTGTTGCTGCTGCATCAGAAAGGGGAACGGAAGGGGGGTGGGGTCTTAACAGGTGGCGAATTTTGTGTGGTGTGGGGTGGAGTAAGTGGAGGGGCCCAGTACTTTCTTCCGAGAACATCTTCCCAGGTGGGAAAAATATAGCTTTTTGGGGAGGAATTGTTTTTTTTTTTTTTTATAGGTTTGAGGGGAATAGTTTAATGTAGTAAAGTCAAAATAGAGAGTGTGATTTTGTGAGTTTTTGATAAAGTGACTTGCTAATTTATAAAAAGTGTTTTTGAAGTTAAATTTGGTGAAAATTTTGGTGCCCCAGATAAGGATGCTCTTACTCTTCTGTGTGAACCTTCTCATTTATCTTCTTTGAGATGCGTTGGTGTGCATATAAGGTATGCGAGTGCGGTATACACATATCATCTTTGTAATGTTAGACACTTTCGAGATTGTGTGTAATTTTTTTTATTATCTATATCTTTTGATTTAAAATATTTACGCAATTTTTAATTTTTTTAATTAAATAAAACTACTTGAAATCTATGTTGCTTATTAAAATTATTTAAAAATTTATAAACAATTTTTTCACTGGGTCGGAGTACCGAAAATATTTAACGTTTTGGGATAGAAGGAGTATTATTTGAAACTCTTTTTTATAATTTGAGAATATGTGTGATTTTTTTTTTCCTGCAAATATGAGAATCTCATTTGATTTAAACATCACTTGGTAAATAGGTGAAAAGAGAGATTTTTCGCTCTCATACAAATGATCCAAGCCGTCCATCGACTTTAAAGTAATTTTTCAATTGGCCACCGAGAAAATCAGCTCAATTTAAAAACATTAAATATGTGATTCAATCTTTCAATTTTCATTCAAAATTAATCTTGAATTCTAAAGAAATTTTAAATAAAAGTTAACTAATCGGATCAAGTACTTATAAAAATTTAATCGAGCTAACTTTTTTTGAGACAATTCAAAAAATTATTTTAAAGTTGATGAACGGCTTGGATCATTTGTATGAGACTCCGAAGTAGACCTCACCGATCCATTTGTGCACAAATTGTGCACTAGGATGGTGTCTCCCAAAATGGGGAGGAGAGAGAAAATGGCTTATGAGCCAGAAGGCCCCACTGGGAAAAAGTTAGAGGCTGGGTTTTAGAAACCCAATTTGAACATGGCCATTGATTTCTAAGATGGACGGTTGGGATGTGTTGGTGTGTAGTTATGGTGTGTATGTTGTACCCATAAACACATTGCTAACATTATATTAAAATGGAGGTTATAATGACTGTGTTTGGTTAGATAATTTAGTTTAGTTTTTTATGATATCAGCAGGTGTAATAAGTGGAGAGAGATAGATAGAGAAATGAGAGAAATGATGATGTCATCAAAACTAAAACCAAAACTAAAACTAAAACTAAAATTAAAACTAAACAGGGAAATGAACAAGGCCAATATCTTTTAGTAGAGTACTACTATTTTAGATGAGAATCATTGGATGCAAGGGTCCACTAAAAATTGGCCGGGGCCCAAGTAACGCAAAGCATACATTTTTTACCGAGCACTGCTAGGGGTACAACCCTTTTGGGTACCGAAAATGCACCCCAGCCTTCGGGGACCCGCTTTTGGGTCCCACACGAGTGATCCGAACCGTTCATTATTCTTAAAATATTTTTCCGAGGGGGCCCACAAAAAATCAGCTCAATCGGACGGTTAGAAGTGCTTGAACCAAATTCTCACCGTTTCAAATTAAAGTTCTGGGGTGCATTTTCGGTACCCAAAAGGGTTGTACCCCCAGGTTTTCCGTTTTTTACCCAAAAAAAAAAAGCATTTGTTTTTGTGGGACCCTACATATGAAATTACACCCAACAAAGGTAAAAAGGACATCTTCTGAATGAGTGATTTTGAGCTCATATGCTTAGTACTCCTGTCTCCTGCTACTAAAGTTGCACCAAATAGTTTTGTCGGCTGAATTTTTCAAATGATTTTAGTAATTGGAATGCTAAAATCAAACGAAAAACTCAAATTTCCAAGCATTTAATAAATAAATAATTTACACTTACACAAGTTGGTGGATGTGATCCAAAAGTTGCTTTTCTATTGCTGTATATAAGAGAATAATCTGTCTCAAAATAAGAGGCTGTTTGGCAAACGCCTTTTCAACTTTTCCAATTCTTGTTTTCACATTTTTAAGTTGTTTGGGTTGCCTCAAAGCAGAAGTTGTTTTGCCAACATGACTTCTCAATTTTGAAGAAAGGAGAAGAGAAGTAAAAAAGAGGATAAATAAGACTCGATTCCATGTTGATATATGTGAAAAGAATAATTTACACTTACACAAGTTGTTGGATTTGATCCAAAAGTTGAATTTCCAATTGATATACGTAAAAAGAATAATTTGTTTTTAAAAAAATATAAAATAAAAAAGCCCACAAAATTCAAAAATTCCTTTAGTGGAACGGCACCTACTTGAATTTGATCCGTAAAGTTATTTTTTAGAACAAAAAACTAGTAGATAGCTAGTTACTAAAACTATATGTCATTAGGAATATTAACATTTAAAAAAAAACTTATAAGTAGTGCGTAAGGGGTTGGTCTTGAGTCTTAATTAACTCTTAATGATTTGCCTCCGTAAGTTTTCAGATTCGATTTTCCTTATCACCAACTTTTAAGGCCGCCTCAGTTTATGTGTGTGGAAAGAGCTACGGGGATTCATAAATTAGTTTGAGATGTGCATAAGTTGACACATTATATTACCAAGTAATATTTTAAAAAATAAAAAATAAAATAAAAAGGATTGTGGTAGTGGTTTAGAAGTCGGCAGACTTGGCCCACCTTCAAAAGACCTGCTACGTTGGCCCAACTTTCCGTCTCTAGTTTGTAGGGAACCCCACCCGTGGCCGGCCCTTCCCCACAACAATGTTTCTTAAAATTTGAAGGGCTAAAGTAATTCCGCGTGAGTAAAATTTATTTATTTATTATTTTTTTTTGTCATTCGTCATTCCTAATCTATTATATAAGGGGAATATGACTCGATTCTGGAATACAATATGGGGCATCCAAGAGCTCTATTGCATAAGTTAGCCACCACATGCGAGTACTTTAAAATTTTCGCGAAACAGGTTGAAAAATAATTATTATAGGTGACGGGCATGAAAAATGTGTGAAACGGGAATCAATAAAAGCGGCTATAGACGTCGATGTCCAAGCAGAACCAAAAACCCAAAGCTGTTTTACATTGAAAAGTCCATGGCCCGGATGTACGAACCCCATACGAATGTGTGGTGGAAAAGAACATTGTGATATTATGTGGTAGTGACCCAAATCATTAAATAATTACACGATCATCAAACCTGAGTCCGGAGATCCTGCAGTGCGGTGCCGCATCTGAGCTGTTGATCCCAGTAATTAATAGCTCATATTCATCTCGGCAATAGACGACCTAGATCGTGCAAGTGAGATAAAATATAAGCCATTAATTAAGCGACCAACGGCTTAGACTCTGTACCACAACCATGTAGCGCAGCACCGCACTACAGAATGCCCAATTACATCAAACCTGGGGCGAAGGCTCCCTTTTGGTTGAAAACAGGGATGAAAGCATAATTTGACGAAACCAAAGTATCACATTTCACATGTTTCAGAAGGGGTTGTTCCAATTCCTGGCTTAAACTCAAAATTGACTTATTGCACTTTACAAGATAGGTCCTTCTCTCAAAATACATCGAGTCAAGATCTGACTTGAGCGTCATTCAACTTGTTCCGCTAAGCTTTGGATTTTGGGGCTTTTTAGTTGATATATGTGAGGAAAATGATCTATCTAGAAAAACGTAAAAGTAAAAAAGCTCAAAGTAATTCACAATTATTTTTTTAACATTTATACTAACTTCTTAACTTGACAATTGAATTTGTTAGCGTGTTCTCACCAAGTGGGCTTATTACGCTTTACGAAACATATCATTCTCCTCACATTCATCAACTAAAAAAGTCAAAGAAAAAGTCAATAAGTGTTCCACTAAGGTGACTTTTTGGCTTCTCACAGTTTTCTAGATTGATATATGTGAGAAGAATGACCTGTCTCGAAAGTGGGACATGGCTTAGTGGAACGGGGTAAAGTATTTACGTTGAAATTCCGGATTGTAACTAGTTTTTAGCTTAAAAGAGTGGCGCTAAGCTAATTTGAGTCTGGCCTATTGTAGAAATTGACTTAAGTCAATAACTTATTCAAGTTGGCTTTTTGAGTTGATATATTATAAGAGAATGATCTGTCTTGTAAAGCACAATAAGTCAGGCCAAGTTTTCCAATTTTTGCACTCACTGGTAAAAGTCATTTTTGTCTAAAAGTGCTAAAAGTGTTAAAAATCATTTGTTTCCCAAAAGCTAACAAGTCATTTTTGCTAAAAGTTGTGAGGGCTAATGACCAAAAAAATAAAGTGCTAAATGTTATGGGCGCTATAAGAGAAACTCAGACCTCAGTTTTTAGAGCCACCTCATTAGTCATTTGAGTCAAGTTAAAAAAATAATAATAATAAATTAAACTATAGTGTGTGTGCGTGAAATCAATTAGTACCTAATTTATGTACTACTCTCTTTTCCAAAAAATTGATACAGTATTTCATTTTGGGTTGTCCTAAAATGGTAGTCTGTTTACAAAAATCAATATATTTTATTTGATGAAATTTCAATTTTACCCTTCTTTTTTGATGTGACAAAAACCATATAAATGCAAAGCTATACCACCACTTTTCAAAGGATTATATCTTATAATTTAAAATGTTTTATACAATTTTCAAAATATTGCCTTATAAAATTAAGCGAGATCTAACAAACAGAATCTATACTGGACATATAATTACTTACCAATTTAATGATATTACTCCCTCTGTCCCTTTTTAAATGTGTTACTTCGTAAATCCAACTCATTAAACAAAACATCATCATTACACCGTTCACATCTACTTTTTCCTCAACTTTACACTTTTCACATCAACTTTACTTTTACTTTTCAAATTTATCCTTCACTTTTACTCATTAACTCTTTACCCACTAACTTTCAAAAGGCCAAAATGATAATTACACATACTTTTACCCATTAACTTTTTAAACCGCACATTTATTTAGGGATTGCCCAAAATGAAAAGTTGAACACTTAAAAAGGGACAAAGGGAATACTAATTTTTTATTCGGTTACAATAGAACGAAAGAGGAGTAAATAGATCCGCAAAAAGAGTAATGATTATTGACAAAAATAAAAAAGAGTAAATAGATCCGCAAAAAGAGTAATGATTATTGACAAAAATAAAAAAGTGTTATGATTATGTCTTTTAAAAAATGTTGAAACCTCACCAGAGGGAGGAGTACAAACGTAGGGGGTGTTTGGAAACCTCATTTTTAACTTTTCATTTTTAAGTTTTTGGCTTTTCAACTTTTTAGATTATGGTCAGAATGTATTTTGACTTTGGTAGGAGTATTTGAGAGAAATGTGCAGAATGAATTTTGCAACAAGAGTAGTGTTTGGGAGATATGTCCAGAATCCATTTTGTGGGGCTTTTTGTTAATGAAAATGAGAAAAGTAGAAAATGAGAAATCAAAAAGCTCCTCGCCACCTCTTTTTCACTTCTCCTCTCTAAAGTCAAAAATGGAAAACTCATTTTCTTAGAAATCATTTTGGTTCAAGTCTCCCAAACATCCAAAACCCAAAAATGTGAAAATGAAAAGTAGAAAAGGGGCTCCCAAACACCCCCGTAGAAAGTGCAATAACCATTTTCTTGTGTTTCGTGAAACAACAAATACTACTCCCTTCATCTCAAAATAGAAGTCCATTTTTTAAACCCGTACAATTTTCAATAACTTATATCTTTCAATATAAATCTCTAAAAATATTGAATATGGATCTTGTTTGATAGTACTCGACGAGTTTTACAATGCAAAGTGTTCATAATTATTAAAGACATTATAAATTAAAAGATACTATGACCACTGAAAAATGGAGATCCATTTTGAGACGGATGGAGTAGTACCGTTTTGTCAAACAACGAAATCCCAAATAGTTGTCCGTATTATCCACTTGCCAGGACGTAAACCAAGGGGACCACACAGCGAACCCAGATTAGAGGGTGGGCCAACCTAGGTCTCTGAGAGAGAGAGAGAGAGAGAGAGAGAGAGAGAGAGAGAGAGAGAGACCCAGCAGCAGAACTGGTACCGATGCAGAAATTCCAAATGAGTAAGCGTGAGTTTTCCAAATGAATGGATAAAATTACGGGGTTGATTTTTTTTATTTTTATCAAAATTTTGATCAAATTCATTGGAGAACTTATCCTTTTTTTTCAATTCAAACAAAGGGTGAGTTCTCCAATAGATTTTATCAAGATTTTGATAAAATCAACCCCTTAATTTTATCTATTCGTGAAGACATTTGATAAAAATTAATGATTTTTGAGATTTTTGAATGCAAAAATTCACAGATTTTATCACATGTCTTCACGAATGGATAAAATTAGGGGGTTGATTTTATCAAATGTTGATAAAATCCATTGGAGAACTCAGTCTAATTGATTTGGAAAATGCTAATGTGTGTCTAATAGAAACACGTTAATATTGAAAAAGTGTATTGAAGTTTGTGTTTCTTGTTTATTTGCATACTTACTGTATTCCCATTGGGCACACGTTAGCAAGACTTGATTGATTTTCATACTCTCCTTATATATAGTATATTTTTTTGTCTTTTAGTGGAATTTTTAAGATAAAAAAAATGTTGATATTAATTCCGTTGTGTAAAAACCACTCTCCTCAAAGTGGAGAAAGTGGGGTGGTAGTAAAAATAAATTTGCAAGAGGTACCGATGGGTTACAGACAGCGTGCAGGGTCCTATTAGTGCTCGCGGCTATAATCTAAATGAACAATTGGTACATCAGATCAACTAGTTGTAAGTATCCGTTTGACCTAATTTTTCAAAATGCCATTCGAATAAATATTTGAAAAAAATTTAACGGTTCGAATCATTAGTATAAGACCCCTAAGAGCACCCCAACTACCCATCATTACCCAGCCCATCGGTTCCGTAGGTTTTTCGTAGTACTCCCTCTGTCCTAATTTGTTTGCTTGCTGCGAATATCCATTCCATTTTTAAATGTTTGTAACTTTTTATCTGAAGTGTGTTTTTAAAGTTTTTAAAAATTGTTTTATAGAACTAATTGAGATGAATCTAATAGATCCATATTGCATATAAAATACATTATAGATTAAAAACTATAGGAGTTTTAAAAATACATACATAACTGTAGTGAGCAAACAAATTGGGACGGACAGAGTACTAAAAAAAAGTACCTACGCACTTCCACCCAACTCTGAACCCGATTATTCCACCTTGCTGATGTCACTATTTTTTTATTTGGCCCTTTCTTGGCTTCTAACTTTCACGTTTATCCATGTAGTTCCTCCACAAGGACTAGTTTTGTTCACTTTCACAATTTCACACACAAAAAAAAAAAAAACGAACTCTCCTGCATTTTAATACTCCAATTTAAACTACGGAGTAGTTTGTTTTATATGCAATATAAATTTTATTTAAATATATCTCATTTATATTTGTCAAATTAAACTTCTTATATTATAACAAATAAACATTGTAAACTACAACCTGTAAATAAATTTTTTTGTAAGATTTGAAGAGTGAGAAATTAACTATCCTTGCAGGTTGTGGAGAAATAATTTTTCAACTTACATGATACTTGTTAAAGCATCTAATTCAAAACTAATTGATAATGAATGGAGAGGCCATCTAAGTTTATACTAGTTTTCGAGGTGATAATTAACCAATGTGGGACGAATTTCAACACTCACCTGCACGTGCAACCCCTAACTCGCACGTGGAGATGTCAACAAAGGATTTGAAACATACATATCACAACCAAATAAAGTGCAACTATGACACAAACAAATGGGAAAAACCTCTAAAAACCTAGCTCTAATACCATGATAAAAGTATCCAACTCAAAATTACTACAGTCCAAGTTTATATACTAGTTTTCGAGGTGATAATTATTGATTGTGAGGCAAATTCAACAATACTCAATTATGGTGTTAGTGTGGTCTTGAAAAAAAATGGGTCAAAGCTCAAAAAGATAGTTTTTATTGCCATGTCTGATCCTGCCATTTCGAGAGCTAAGGCAAATTATGAGGTGTCCTTTTTTTTTTATTTTCCCCCCTCATGTGATTCACTGCGGTAATAAGCTCTAATTTTTACTAAAAGTAATTATAAGCTCTAATTTTTACTCTTTTGAATGCCCATGGTGGCCTGCATTACAAAATTGTTACCCTTTTTTCTAATGCCATATCCATATGCCTACCCATTTTAAATTCTACCCTTTTCTCTTACCCCAATTAGGGGACACCCAAATCCATACTCTGTTTTTTTTTTTTTTTTTGTTAACAGCTCTTTCATTATTATTTTAGATGTGCAATTTTGACCCATACTTAAAAAAAAAAAAAACAAAAACAAAAACAAAAACAAACATTGGCAATGGAGAAAATTTGGTGTGCTAATAGGGTATCACGTGGTACCCCTTGAGCACATTCGAGTGTGGAACACATCCGGACCATCGATTGCATTTTTGACGGCCCAGATGTGCTCAAGGGGTATCACGTCAAATATACCCTATTTGCACCTAAAATATTCTCTTGGCAATGACATGCCAAATAAAGCTCAAATTGGAGTAAAATGATAGGTTACTCCCTCCTTTGCATATTGTGCTTTCCTTATTTTTTTCTAATGTTTTAAAAAAAATATTTTTTTGAAAAGTCTCGGCAATGCTTTACATTGCAAAGCAAATACTGTATCATATAATAAGTTTATGTGTAGCTAAATATGTCTATTAAGTCAGCCTCCCTCGACTCAAATCCTGATTCTGTCTCCTTCGACTCAAATCCTGATTTTGCCACTGCCTCTATTCTCTCTATATTTTTTTTTTTTTGGTAAATTTCTCCTCTCCCTTTGTCCCTCCTACCCCTCCCGCCCGTGGTGTGCGGCTAGAGATCACCCAAAAAATTGAAAAATATTTTACTCCTACTGCACATCTAGACTAGCACTTTCTGTATGCAAAGATAACATGACGGCTCATTTGGGAGGGTGATTGTTGAAAAATTAATTTACAGCTCATTTGTCGGTTGGATATATTATAAAGGAAAATTAAGAAGTTTGCTTACTAGTTGAAATCGATGGATAAAAGTGGGTAGATAAAGAATAATGTGAGAATTTACTTAACTGTCCCTTTCAGTGAGAGTACAAAAAGAACTTGGAGAGATTTTAGGGGCAAGGGTGTCATTATACCACCTGCATAAACTTATCCCAGGGGTTGGGGTTGGGATAAGCAATCCGGGTGCAAAAAATAGGAAGCAAAAACCGGATAAGAGTAGGCCTGGGTTAGCTTATACCCATCCCTCCATTATCCCCCTCTCTTATCCCTTTTACAAATAGGCCCTAAGTGTTTTTGGACTAGACTGTCCAATTGCAATCATTTGTGGGACTTTTGTGCGTCCACGTTAATAATCGGAAATGCTTGGATACATCAGAGTGTTAGAGTCACAGTTACATGCATCGTGACCGATCCCTGAGAATAAATGTCCTAGCGATGACTAATTTGAAGTAGGAGCAAAGCGCTTCGCAAATAATAACCACGTCAAAAGCATATTGATCGGACACTCTTTTATATGATCTCGAAACCTATTAATTTTGGATCATTAAAAAGTTGTGACACCAATGCGAACTATATAACCCATTGATCTAAAACTAAATAGCAATCAAAATCATATCACATGATATTCAATCAATCTAATTTTAACCTGGTTGAGGTTCTCAAAGTGGTCTATAATGCGAACAGATTCAATCATTAACGTTCGTTAGTTGATTTGACAACTTGTAGTTTAGCTATCTAAGAAAAAAAAAAACTGTAGTTTAATGTTCCAAGCCACTTCTCCACTACACATTGTGGTGCCATCTAAGACCGATGCCCTATGGGCACTAGAAAAGTTTTCTCTCCATCCGAGGATGTGGTTAGGAGACGAGCTTAGATAAGAGCATCCTTATCAGAATCACCAAATTTAACTTCAAAAACACCTTTAACAATTTGGCAAGTCACTTATCCAAAAATTCTCAAAATCAGACTCTCTATCCAAACTTTACTATTCCCCTCAAGTCAATAAAAAAAAAAAATGTTTTCCTCTTAAAACTGTTCTCCCACGCTTGGGAGCTGTGCAGCCTTACTTTACCCTATAAAAAAATATTAAAAACGTTGAACGATGGGGGAGAGAGAGAGAGAGAGAGGAAAGTTGGGAAATAGACCGAACACGTGGTAGAGAGAGACAATTTAGTGCAATAAAGTAAAAGATAACTCATGAACAGTGTATTAACAAAGTTGATGCGTTATCTGTAGCTTTGTTACAAGTTTAACAAATTTGTAAAATATTTGTTAAGCCTGATTTTGAGGAGTTTTGTTGCATTTTACTTATCAAATTTAATTTTCAATGGATTTGTTAAGCCTGATGATGATGCTCTAGCACCATATTTATAATTCTATGGCAACCGGCCAATCATGCATCGAGGGCACGTGGGTCCCCATACAAATTATCCTAATTGTTCACTAATTTTAGAATATTATCTTCAATTGGTTTAAGAACAAATTTAAGAACAAATCAACTCAATCGAATAACTATAATTACTTGATTCCATGTACGAAATTTGAATTAAAAAATCTTAAATACATAATAAAATTTGAAGGAAAATTCCAAAATCAACTCAGCGTAAAAGTATATAGAAAAGCAAAAAAACATATACTGAAATTTGTGTTTTTTTTTCCTTCTCCGTATTCGATCCGAACCGAACCGTATAGCATTAATATGGGCACTGGATAAGTTTTCTCTCCATCCGAGGATGTGGTTAGGAGACGAGCTTAGATAAGAGCATCCTTATCAGAAGCACCAAATTTAACTTCAAAAACACCTTTAACAATTTGGCAAGTCACTTATCCAAAAATTCTCAAAATCAGACTCTCTATCCAAACTTTACTATTCCCCTCAAGTCAATAAAAAAAAAAAAAAAAACGTTTCCTCTGAAAACTGTTCTCCCACGCTTGGGAGCTGTGCAACATTACTTTACCCTATAAAAAAAATATTAAAAACGTTAAATGATGGAGAGAGAGAGAGACAGAGAGACAGAGAGGAAAGCTGGGAAATAGACAGAACACGTGGGAGAGAGAGACAATATAGTGCAATAAAGTAAAAGATAACTCGTGAACAGTGTATTAACAAAGTTGATGCGTTAACTGTAGCTTTGTTACAAGTTTAACAAATTTGTAAAATATTTGATAAGCCTGATTTTGAGGGGTTTTGTTACATTTTACTTGTCAAATTTAACTTTCAATGGATTTGTTAAGCCTGATGATGATGCTCTAGCACCATATTTATAATTCTATGGCAACTAGCCAATCATGCATCGAGGGCACGCGGGTCCCCATACAAATTATCCTAATTGTTCACTAATTTTAGAATATTATCTTCAACAATTGGTTTAAGAACAAATTTAAGAACAAATCAACGCAATCGAATAACTATAATTACTTGATTCCATGTACGAAATTTGAATTAAAAAATCTTAAATTCATAATAAAATTTGAAGGAAAATTCCAAAATCAACTCAGCGTAAAAGTATATAGAAAAGCAAAAAAACATATACTGAAATTTGTGTTTTTTTTTTCCTTCTCCGTTATTTGTTGTTAGCCTAGTTAGGAGTGCACAAAAAAACCGATATAACCGCCAAACCGATCCGATCGGACCAAACCAGTCTATTTGGTTAAGTTCTACGGTTCATTAGTCTGGTTATGGTTAAAAAAAAACTAAGAACCGGTAATTATGGTTCGATTACTAGTTCTCAATTTAAGAACCACGGTTAGAACTGAACCGGACCGTATAACATTAATATTAGACATATTACTAATATATTTATACATGTACAAAATTATTTATCTTGATTTGATATTTTTTTAGTAAGATATTCTTTTGTGTCTATTTAGAATAAAAATTTATTTTGTTAAATTTTTTTAATACATTACTATATAATCTAGTAATAACAAATTACCAGTTTCAATTTTCTTTTGTTCCACCTTAATTTCACGATTGTTACTCAAAAGAAAACCAAATTCTCTTATTCTCTAATCTCAATCTGCTTCCTAATATTTTTTTTTCCTTTCCTATTTCTTTACAATATCTCTTAATCTCTTCCAACCTTAAAACTATTTAACGGGTGGCATTCTTAGTTGCTCTCTCTCTCTCTCTCTCTCTCTCTCTCTCTCTCATGTGTTATGATAAAGTGTTCCTTAATCGGATAAACCAGAACCGAACCAAAACCAGTATAGTCTCGCGGTTTGAATCTAGACAGTTTCTATATGTGTATTGGTTAGGTTTTGGTTCTTAATTTTCTAGAACTGGTCAAAATGGTTCGGCTACTGAATTTCAAGGGAACCAGTCCAATCCGGACCGACTCTGCACCTCTAAGCCCAGTGACTGTCAGAACCATTGTCAGTCCAAAAGGCCGTGAACAGAACCCAAATTTGAAACCCGTCGGTGTACCGGACTGACACAAAATAATATCTCAAAGTATCCAAAGCTGGTGATCGGGTAGTAGCGTGTAACAGGAGTTTTACACTGCAAAAAAAATAGTATTATTATTATCGAGTTTGAGTTGGGTCAAAATCAGAAATCACATGCCCACACGCACGCACTATTATTATAGACCACGCATTTACAACCAACCCCCCCAATATCCAATCCCATCAAAATCAGGTCCATGCAAATGCAATGACTCCACATGTCACCATCACCCCTCAGACCACCACGTCATCCTTCAGAACCCTCACAGCTGTCATCAAAACTTTCTCCCCATAAAACTTTCCAACCACTCCATCCTGCCTCATTAGACTCATCCAATGTTTCAAGTTATATGTGTTTCAATCTTTTTCAAGTTTTACATGTTCCGACCACGGACTTAAAGGTCTATACATAATCGACAAGCTCTATGTGATGAACGTCTCTGATCATAGAACCGGCATCGCCATGACTACGTCGGATGTCGTGCAACACTCTGCGCAACATCCACCTTTGTCCTTTTTTTGGTCATTGCAAATGCACACCAAATTATGTGGAATTTATTTTAGTCTCTCACATAAATGATCGGAACCGCTCAATTGGTTTAATTTTTTTTTTAGAGGATTTATTTAAAAAAATTAGCTCGGTCAAATATCAGTAAGAGCTCCATCGAATCATTCAAATTTCAATCCCTGAATCGTTGGGCCCAAAATATTAACGAACTTATCAAGCCCTTACAATACCGAATTAACTAATTTGATTTTTTACAGAAACCTTTCGAAAACAATATAAAATAAATTTAGCAGTTTCGATCATTTGTATGAGACTCCAAGATAAGTCTCACATAATATGATGCGCAACTGCTGTACTCATAGCAGGGCTCAAAGCAAATTGATTTGAGTTCAAGTTTGTTCCTATCCGTTAAGAGATTTTTTTCGAAATTGATTTGATAATTAAATTTGTAGTATGATTTTAATAGTACTTAGGAGGTGTTCTACTAAGAGAGTTTTTTAAATAAACTGATTTTTTACGGTTTTTTATGTGATGTATTGTGAGAGAATGACCTGTTTTGGTTTTAGGGGGTGTTCCACTGAGACAGTTTTTAGAATAAATTGACTTTTTACAGTTTTTATATGAGTATTGTGAGAGAATGACCACCACTGTGTTCATTTCACATTTTCAAAAAAAAATTCCAAAAAGATTTTCCCCATCTCTCATCTCTTTAATCATTAATCACATTTTTCTCTCTACTCATACCCCTCTTTCTAATCATTATTCTCATTTCTCTCTCTATCTCTCTCCAATTATTGCACCTTTCTCTAATTATTACTTTTTTCAAAAATCCATCCAAACGTTATCTGAAAAATATTTCTCAAAATATTCTTCTCAAAACTCTCAACCAAACAGAGTGACGTTGTTCGGTTTGGGTCTCAAGACCCACCCTGTACAATCCCCAATAAAATTTTATTTCTATCTCTCTCTACTCATTACCTCCAAAATTCTCCCTCAAAACCCAGACCGAATAAAGCTCCCGTCTTCATTTTTAGAAAAAACTGTATTTTTTCTTTTTTTTAATAGAACACCCCTTAAATTCTTTGAACCAATGGGTTAGGAGCCCGTGAGGCATACTGGCACGTGCTCCCCAATTCCATGTTTTGTCAATGAAAACCTTGCATGGGAACTAGTGTGCTAGCAGTCAAAAAATAAAAAGTATGATATTATTTTAATTTAAACCCTACTTTTGATCATATAATTTATGTAAATTGATTTGGAAAATTCTACCGTCAACTCAATGAATGGGCGATAAAAGTGCTCTATGACGTGTAAGATTGCATTCTTATTGATAAAAATGTTTGCACTCTTACGAGTCAAAGAGCATTCTCACCCAGTAAAAAGAACACTTTTATTGTCCAGAAAGAGTAAATTGATTTTAGCACTCCTATTACCTTTCACACTCTTTATTTTTGTCTTTGTTGGTGTAAATTCACTACATTACCCCCATCATGTATCAAAAAGCGAAATTATGGAAGGTTAAAAATGCAAATCTACATCCACAAGGATAAAAAAAGAAGTCTGAAAATCACTTCTCTAGCTTAGACCATTTCCAGCAGCCTCACCATCCTCTCCTCCCTCATCACCGCTGGTGAGCTTGCTTAGAAAACGCTCAAAAACCACTGCCCAGCAGCCTAGCTAGCGGCCTCGCTATTGTGGCACCGTCTACAGTGCCTCACCACAGGGGGCGAGGCTTGGCGAGGAAAGGCGAGCTCGCCTAGCCTTCTCTCTCCTCCTCTTTCTCTCTCGCGCTTGGTCCCTTTCTCTTCTCCCATAAAATAGACAATAAAGAACAGCAAGGCTGAAGTTGTAGCTCGCTTCGCCGGAGTCGCCGGAATCGAGTCCTATAAACGTTTGGAGACCAGAAGATTATAGTTCTCGTCGAGACGAAGACATTGGTCGAAGACCCGTCGTCGACGGAGGCTCGTGGCGACCGCACGTGCCGGCCAAAGGCGGCACGTGCAAGAGCGTTAGATCTACTGGCAGCGCTTGACTCACACACGCCCATGTGATAAAGAAGGTGATGTTGCGTTTTTTTTTTTTTTTTTTTTTCCTTTTTTGAGGCTTTTGGGTCTTGTACTGTTGTACATTTCAGGGGGCTTGCCAAAATGGTATTTTACATTTTTTCAAGCCAATATGGCTAAAATTTTGGTTAGGCTATTGGAGATGCCCTTAGTAGTTTTCATTGGAAAGTGATTTTTACACTCCACAAAATTACTTTGCGCACTCTAAAATTGGAGAGCCAATTTTAAAACTTTGGTCTCATTTTTATATTTTCTTAATTTTTCCCATTAAGACGAACGATGTAACATAATAACTATTATAATAATGAAAACTTAAATATATATAATTAAAAATTACTACGGTTTGTCTCCTCACAAATAATTTAGTATCGACAGATTCCTAAAGGCATTCACATTGGGCTCCCTGAAAATAGCTCATAATTGAATCTTAAGATGTACGCATAAGCCCAAGTGGGCAGGGGCAACTCTAGGACTTTAATTCGGCGCCGACAAAAATATACAACGTGTTTATGATGAAAAGTGTATGCAAAAAAAAAAATTATAAATAAGCCTTCGAATTCCCTTTAATTTTTTAGTGTTTCCACATTTAATCAAATGCCAGGCAACCACAATCCTTAAATATGTACTATATATTGGGCTCTCATAATTGGACTAGGCTTGTTTTGTTTTTTTGGGCTATAACAAATTGATTCAAATTTAGTTGGAAATATTTATTTTAACCTCGTACGAGTAACTCAGCGCTGAGAATACTAAAGAAATTTAATTTATATCTAATTTTTTTATTGCATTTTTTTAAACCCAGTGAGATCGTTTGACCTTGTTGGTTCTATAGTGGAGTAGCCCATGCAAGTGGGATCCACTTTTCACTCATAGAGCTTGCTAATTTTAGAGAGGATATACACACTAATGGACTAGTTAGAACATTCTCTATTTTGTAAATAAATTCTCATCTTTTGAGAATTCCATTTTGAAAAAAGATTTAAAGACTTAGGATTCCACTTCGAGCTAGGTATTGTGCTACCTAAATTTACCCTTTTTTTTTTTTTTTTGAACAAGTTATCATGTCATTTCATAAGAAACACCATCTGACAATAAACACATCAATAGACATGAATGAAACCAAAGCCACTAACAATTGAAGTGAGCACATCATGGTAAGACTTTCAAGGGCCACTGGCTCGCAGACACACCTGTCGAAGTAGATCCGACTCCTTCGAGACGGGATGATGAATGTTATCAATGGTTAGTAGTAAAGAATCTCAACGGATACCTAACTCAAACCATTACAAAATATAGCGCAAATGTAAGCAAAACAAACTAACAAACAAAAGCAAATAAAAACAATAAAAAAAAAAAAACCCAACTAATCTGGACTTAGAAACTATTCCATCTGAATACATCTACTGAGTCGCCTCACTGAGTCGGACCGTAGTGCATTGAGTAGCAGACCAGCTGCATCTTCGGGATGAGAATTAAGCTCTAAGGCTGGTCGCCTGCGGATCTCGAGCTTTAAGGGGCCAAACTACCCGAGTTCTTCGTCGAATCTAACAAAATGCCCTGAATTAGATGATTTGGGGGGGGGGGGGGGGGGGGGGGGGGGGGGGGGTTATGTGATAAGGTGGAGATGGAGGATGGTAAGGGTTGGTGGGTAACAGATTTGGTGGATGGCAGTGCATGGAGGCTTATTTGGAAGAGGCAAGAGGTAAGGCGGTAAGGGGTTGAAAAATTGGTGTCCGGAAGCCAAGAAACTAGGCGGGAGTGGGGTGTGAAGGCGACAATCCCTATCCCAAATCAATGATCAAACAAAGAAGGAAAGAGAGGGGGAGTGATGGATGAGGAGATATGCGATTGGATGGCCGAAAAAATAGAGCGACAAGTATGGAAAGTGAAAAACCCTAACTCTCTATTATAGAGAGAGATAGAGAGGAGACTACGCTCCTACATAAATTTATGTGACAGGAGCCACCATTGGAAATTGGTATAGAGAGCCTATTGAAGACCATAATTGAGCAAATTGTTTGTTAAATATTAAGAGTTATTTTGAGAGGTCATTGTGGATGCCCGAGAGGTTACCACAAGTGTTAAAAAAAACTAAACACAGTGGAGTAATTTACTTTAAGAAAATAATTTGTCTCAAAATTCAGTTTATGGTAACACTTTTTAACGCCAAGCTTGCTATTAGTACCGACCACGCACAGACGGTGCCGGGGGTCCCATTGTGAGTCCTAGCGGTCAATCCGAACCATTGATTCATCTCAAAATCCAAGCAATCGAACGGCTCCAAGAGCTCGATCCAAAAACATATGTGATGAATCAATCGTTTGACTTGACCGTTTGGGACCCACAAAGAGATACTTGGCACTATCTGTGCATGATCGGTACAGGGGTGGTCGGTAACCCTCGATTTACCGTTTTAACACCGTTAGTATTCGATTTATTTCGAATGGCCGAGTTCAAATCCTAAGGCTTAGTTTTCCATTTGCTAAAATGGATATATATATGTTCAGATTCATTAGAGATAAAATCACCTCCCCATTTCATTTGCTAAAATCATCCACTTGATTTTAACAAATGTCTATTTTAACAAATGGAAAACTAAGTCTTAAACCCGAATCGTTCGACTTAGGCTTGGTTTTCCATTTGCTAAAATGGAAATCTCATAAAATCAAGTGGTTGATTTTAGCAAATGAAGTGGGGAGGTGATTTTATCTCCTATGAATCTGGACATATATATGTCCAGATTCATAGGAGATAAAATCACCTCCCCACTTCATTTACTAAAATCAACCTCATTTTATCACCTCCACCTCATTTTATCTTTTGGCAAACTAAGCCTTATACAATCCCACCGAAAACGACACCCTCCCCATCTCCAGCTGTCTCCCCACTATAAATACCTTCCCTAGCGCTCTCTCATCTTCACAATCCCCCACTCTCTTTACTCTCTCTCTCCACGGCCATTACCATTTCAAATTTCAACCTCGATCATGGCTTCTTTCCACCACATCACCGCTCTCTTCGCCTTCTTCCTCCTCCTCCTCAAACCTTCCTCCTCCGCCCTGGTCAAACAACAGCCGCTCATCCTCAAATACCACAACGGCGTTCTCCTGAAAGGAACCGTCACCGTCAATCTCATCTGGTACGGCCGTTTCACCCCGATGCAACGCTCCACGATCGTGGACTTCATCCAGTCCCTGAACACCCCCAAAACCCCATCTCCCTCCGCCGCCGCGTGGTGGCAGACGACCGCCAGGTACAAGGGCGGCGCCGCCTCCCTCGTCGTCGGCAAACAAATCCTCAACGAGAACTACTCGCTGGGGAAATCGCTGAAGAACATACACATCGAGGCTCTGGCTATGAAGTACGGACAGGCTAACGCCGTCAGCGTCGTTTTAACGGCGAAGGACGTTCTGGTGGACGGGTTCTGCATGAGGTGCGGGAGCCACGGGTCGACTCGTGGGTCGACCCGGTACGCGTACGCGTGGGTGGGTAACTCGGAGACTCAGTGCCCGGGCCAGTGCGCGTGGCCGTTCCACCAGCCCATTTACGGCCCGCAGACCCCGCCGTTAGTGGCGCCCAACGGAGACGTCGGGATAGACGGCATGATCATCAACCTGGCGACGGTTTTGGCGGGCGCCGTTACGAACCCGTTCAACAACGGGTACTTCCAGGGACCCGCAACGGCGCCGTTGGAGGCGGTGTCGGCGTGTACGGGGATGTTCGGATCCGGGTCGTACCCGGGGTATCCGGGGGAGGTTCTGGTGGATAAGGTAAGCGGGGCGAGCTATAATGCGCACGGGGTGAATGGGCGGAAGTACTTGCTTCCGGCGATGTGGGACCCGTCGAAGGCTGCTTGTTCCACACTCGTTTGACGGGGGGAGTGATCGAGAGGAGATATGATTAGGTGTGGGCTTGTGTACGCTTGTAGATATATGCTGTCACGCATAGAGATCTGGGCTTGGTTTGTCGTTTTGTGTGACGTGTAAATTATGTTACTTTTTCCGGAAAAATTGGGCAATGTAATGAAGAAGAAAAAAATAGTAGTAGTACTAAAAATATGATGGAGGAGGAAAGGACTGATTAGTAGTTCCATCTTTAAGTGCCCCACACTTATAAAAAAAAAAAAAACAGGAAGAGAAATTCCAGTTTAGAAAATAAAGTATTTTTGTGCATAATTCTTATTATTCGTTGCTCAAATGGAAGAACTAGTAGAGTATTAAATTTACCGCAAAAATATTGAAAAATTAGATGGGAAGTGAGGGTGTTTTTAGAATAAACTGATTTGTTAACGACTTTTTATGTGATGTATTGTGAAAGAATGACTACTTTTGATTTTTGATAGTGTAACATCCCCTTAGTTTTCATTTGAAAATTGCACATCATATCTTTCCAATGACGACACACTTTAAATGGAATGAAGGTTATACTATCTCCACCTCAAGTATTTGTTCAAATCTTCAAATGGAATGAAGATTATACGGGTCGTGTTTGTTTGGTAGTTTAGTTTAGTTTTGATAAATGTAAAAATGTGTAATGGGTGAAGAGGGATACAGAGAGAAATAAGGATAATGATGATTTCATCAAAACTAAAACTGGGAAACGAATACAGCCATTATCTCCACCTCAAGTTATTTGTTCTATCTGCAAAACGACTTCAACGTAGTGTGTGAGTGTGTGTGGATATATTAGAATTCTAAATTTTTGATATGTTGCCCCCTAAGGTATAGAATTACACACGACGACTAAAGTAATTATATTCATCAGAAAAAGATTTTAGAAGTTTTTCATAAATTAAAAGATATATTAGAATTCGGAGGTTTTGATATGTTGCCCTCGCAAAGTAGAGTGTTGCTACAATGTGCACCCCCTCCCATATGAGATTTTGTGGCACCAAATATGAGAGAATATGAGATTTTGCGGCACCAAATATGAGATTTTGTGGCTTCAAATATGAGATTTTGTGGTACCAAATATGAGATTTTGTGGCGCCAAATATGAGATTTTGTGACTCAAAATATGAGATTTTGTGGCACCAAATATGAGATTTTCTGGAAATATATGAGATTTTGTGGCTCCAAATATGAGATTGTGGCACTGTAGCGTTACTGTAGCATCACTGTAGCAATCCGCATGGATCCAAATATGAGATTGTGTGGCTCCAAATATGAGATATTCTGGAAATATATGAGATTTTGTGACTATTCATATAAAGTGGCACACCATATGCACGTCATATCTCCAGCCACAAAATCTCATATTTAGAGCCACAAAATCTCATATTTTGAGTCACAAAATCTCATATTTGAAAGAGCACATTGTAGCTTCCCCCCACAAAGTATAGGACAACACAAATAAAAACACACTCACATTAATGTACGAGTCTTAAGCACACGAGAGGTGTGGTGTGTGTAGCTCTCATTGTGAATGTGAACGTGTTTAAAACCGTATGTATTATGTGTGGTTGTAGAATAATTGATGTCGTCCCGAATATATACTTAGATTAGTCGTTTTGTGTGACGTGTAAATTATGTATTCTTTTTTTTATGAAATGGGGAATTATTAAAAAAAAAAAGGTGCAGAATATGTTGGGGCTAGTTCTTTTGTTTATGTGAGTTGATGATGATAAGCACTAGTAAAGGGGGGAGAGTATTTTGAGGCTTTTGTTTTCTAGTGGGTTTTGGGGATGAGAATGAACTTTCATTAATGTTGTGGGGATTAAAAATGTGAATAAAATTTGAAATATGCACGTAGAAAGGTGTTGGGGCCTAGGGGACCATTATGGCAGACTTTTTTGGTGAGCATTCTCACATTTATAGTATTATTACGGCTACTTAATAATAGATCCCCACTCTTGGCTAGGATGTACTCTACTCATTTTTCGATGATCGTATCATTTTGTAATTGCTTATTATACAAATAATGTAACCTACAATGTTTTTCTCATGATTTTGATAATTTTAAATGAGAAAATTAATTAAAAATATCACAAAAAAATTAATATTGCATATTTTTATATTGAATTATATAATTTATTGAAAATTGTAGCGAATACTGAAAATGGACAAATAAAATTGGCAATAAGAGAGTGTCAAAAGAGGAAATGATTTTGACACTCTCGAGATTTTAATAACTACGTTTTTTTATTGGCGATTCATGTCACGTATCAAAAGCGGAGTATCAAAATCAATTAACGAAAATTATTTCATTTGGGATGAGAGTAATGGTCATGGGTGGAAGCATGTGGGGAGGGTAGGTGTAGTGGTACCAGGAGCTGGTAGGGGTTGCGTGCTTTGTCAAGATAATGATACCAAAAGAGGTTTTAAATCCGAATGTTACAAAAGTCACATTTGATTTCCAGATTATTTTTAGGAATGATTTAATATAAGGGGAGGTCTATGAAATATTAGATGAGATTATATGAATGACGAGATTAGTTTTATTTTAGAGTGTGATAGAATTGGTATAAAAACCGAGTGTGATAAAGGTGGTATAAAGACGACGACATTATTTTCGATCGTTGGAAGTGGAGGGAAATAATCCGGAGAAAGGAATTAGCTAACACAACCCATTATTAGCTAATCCCCCAAATGGGATACTCCTAAATAGACAAATAGTCATCCCTTGTCCAATTGGGTCCTAATTTGGTGTGCAAACAAACACGAGACTATGAGAAAAATGGGAACTGTCAGAACATGTGGCCTCACCCTTAATCAAACACTCCTTAGTTCCCCTCTATTATCCCACAATCAAACAAGCCCAAAGGGCATGCTTCCATTGAGAGCGAACACTGGGGCCCGGTTCCACTAAAAGACTCGTTTTTCTTTTTGGGTTTTTCACGTTTTACAAGATAAATCATTCTCTTTACATACATCAGCCCAAAAAGCTAAAAAACCGAAGTTAGTGTAACCCCAAGGAGCAGAGCAGATAATCTGGGAACAGGGTGTTCAATTTGTGAGCCTTTATCCAGAAGCCTCACAACTATAGTAGTATGGGCTTGAAGCCATGAACACTGCAAATTTAGTAGACAAGGACATGTCGATGACATGTTAGACAGTACTAACTACTAATTGAAAAGGCCTTTTTTCTTCTTTTCTTTTGTCATTCCTCTATTCGATCTCAGAAGCAGAAATTGAAACTCCAAGCACAAAATAACCATTGCCCAGGTCAGCCTCGGAGCCAGGAAGAAGGTCTGACATTCCATCAAAACTAATAGGATACGTCATAAACCATTTCAACTAAAAGAATGCAAGTCTCAAGGATGGGAGATTAATAGGCACAAATCTATGTAGTTCTTGTTTTAATTGTTTTTCCTAAGTTAATTTTTTCAAATTTTGTATATGTTTCTTGCATGTCCGCGTGATGGAAATGTGTGGCTCCAAGTGCACGAAGATTGTCTGGTCCTCAAAAATACAAGGAAGAGCTCCACGTCTGTATGGGAGTGCAACCCAGTGTCCGGGAGTATCAGGCGAGTGTTAGCGTACAACACGCCACCATCTCAGAAATATCCGCGCTTTTTAGGCTGCAACTCCTCCCACATCCCCTCCCTTCATGTCCACTTTCTGCCACCAACCTCCACCGCCTCCCTCCTCCTCCTCGAGACAATACGAACAACCTCCTCCCTCCACGGCTCTACATCTCCAACCTAGGGGTGGGAATTTTCGACACGACATGAAGTTAGCGGGTTAGCGTCGGCTATTTCTTGCTCAAAACACAGATATGACACGACACAATAACACGAAAAGCTAAACATGTCGGGTTAGCCAGTTAGGTTAGGGTTGAGCGAATTCTGACACGAATATGAGATGACACGATATGAACATGACACAGGAATTTATGAAAGGACACGAACCCGACCCGAAGGTAGCAGGTTGGAATCGACTATGTCTAACACAAAACACGAATAAGACAAGATACGATAACACGAAAAGCTAAACATGTTGGGTTAAGGTTGAGAGAATTCTGACCCTTGCATGAGATGGCACGACACGACACGACACGACACGACATAACACAATACCCACCCCTACTCCAACCACATAAACTTCTTCTGGTAACAGAATTTTTCACCTCTGTACCCCAGCTTTGTTGCATTTATTTGCTTATTGCACTAGTTTTGTTTCTGGTAATAGGTAAGTAAGTGTCTTAAAATGAACGTAGTCAACTACTCCTACCATTCTTAAATGAAGTGGTCAATTTGTTAGACAAACAGGAAGACGAGTTGGACGAATGGTTAGGGTTCAGGAGCTAAATCACATAAACGAGCTTCCAGGAACATACAATCAAGAAAGAAAGCATCTCAAACTACAAAAATCCGGAAGAGAGGGAACATAGAGTGAGGATTGAGAACTGGAGCGGAAAATGCTATCGAATGATTTTGTGATTTATTTCAGGCGAATGAGGAAATGGAAGTAGGTCCAACTCAGAGAAGTTAAAAGGCAGCATAATACACATTCCAGGTTTTGTTCACTGCAGACACGAAATTGATAATGGTTCAACGGCAATAGAGCATGCAAGAGAACACCATCCATTAGCCCTATCCTGTGATTAATCAGGCATGTAAAGCTTCAAACGAGGAGTTGGATAAAAAGATAACCCACTTGAGAAGTTGGAATTTGCAGTCACAAGTGAGTAATCCCAAACATATTTTCGCTAAAAGTTTTTGGACATGATGCTTTTGCTAGAATATAGCCCACAAAATATCCATGAGTTAATAGAACACAAGCACGACAAAATACCATTATAGCCAACAGTTACAACTAATGAGTAATGAGCAACCTCGGCAATTTATTATATGCACATCACTTGATCCAACCAAGACCCAAGAGTTTCCTGTTTTTGTATTCAGCTTTATAAAACCTAGAAGCAAGACGGGCCTCACTTCCCGACTTGAGTATACAAGACTAGTTCTAAGATATAGACATAAAACAAGACTTTGAAACCAAGGAGCTAAAATTTTACCAAACGGACAAAGCAAGCTTCCAAAAGCCAGAGAGTGATGTGGTCTGCCACTCTGAAGACCTCTCCTTCGGGGAGCCTCTCTTCAATAGTTCAGGCAAGCTCTATACAGTGAGAAGTGTTGAGCCTCTGAAAGAATGATTTGGTCCAAGCCTTCTTCTTCGAAGCCTCTCTGCAATAATGAAGGCAAGCTCTAGAGACTGAGACGCGTTGAGCCTTGGGTCACAATGGGTGTGATAGCGTGACGTCAGGTCGTTGTAAGTAATAGTTCGTGAACCGCCAACACATTCGGTCACATTCTGCCCCGTCATCTCAAGATGTACGCCTCCTGGGTAGCTTCCTTCTTGATCATGCACGTCAAAGAAGGCCCTAACTTCAGCCTGTAAACAAATAGACAACATAAAGATTATTACTATCCTTCTTCCTGGTGTGGGCAGTCAGGGTCGGCCCTGGGCATAAGCCCACCAGGGGGCCCTAGTTTTTGGCCCAATAATTGGGGCCCCAAATTCCAGATTATAATAAATATTATATGCGTCAACTGATTTGCAGATAAGGCTTGGATGCTCTGTCGTAAGATTCCGGACTTGTACAAGCAGGTCGCGTGTTCAACCTCTGCCACCTTCGTTTTTTGCCCGTATTACCGTATATAATTCAAGCATGTACAAAAAAGCACAAGTCTATCCTGCTGGCGGTTTCAATGGAACCGTCAGCTCTGGGTTCTAATGGAATTCCTTGCAAAATCCACTGCAACACAGAATCTTTGAACCTCTAGCTGAACAACTATATATATATATATCAATACTTGGAGGCCCCATTGTTGAAAGTCACTTAGGGCCCCGAAAATCTCAGGGCCGGGCCTGTGGGCAGTACAAGAGCAGAAAACTAAAAAGAGGAAGGTAGTGTTTTTTGGCTTAGTCTCCAAGTAACAGAAAAACAAAAACATGTTAGACACACACACTCACACAGATGAAAAGCCCGCGAACAACAACGGAGAAAATACCATGATACACCCTACAATCAACAAATAAAATACTCAAAGCACAGACTAAGATGAAACTGTAACAATACCCTGATTGCATCGAAGGAACGGGTTTTGAGGCCCATAGGAGCTTTTATAGTGTTCCCGTGCATGGGGTCACTGACCCATGTGACAATTTGGCCTGCTCTGCGAACTGCCCTAATCAAATTGGGAAGCTTTACTCTCATGTTCTCAGCCCCCATTCTTGTGATTATTGTTATCCGTCCCGGCTTGTTCTTAGGATTCAGAATTTCTATGAGCCTTACTAGCTCATTCGGATCCATCTTATCGCTCACCTGCATTGTGGATGCTTAGTATTAGCCATTAAACTTTTACTACTGCAATGAAAAAACTACAAAGCTGGATTTGCCACTTCTAAAAAGAGAAAGAAAAATGCAGGAAGACTTATTTTGCCAATTTGAAAGCTAAACTGCCTGCATTAAGAGCATCTCCATTGGATATGCCAAAATATTGGCTTGCTAAAGTGTCGTCTTATAAACTTTCAGCAATTTTGCTCCATTGAATCTATGCTGTTGTAGCTAAACTACTCATGGTCTCCCGTCAGGTCATAAGCAATGCCGATCAAGAGCGTTGATGGTAGCGATGTGACAACTTTTCCAAAGTTTGGCACAAGAAATAGATTTGTAAAATTTAGGAAGGGATTTGCCAACCAGTGGATGCAACACTTTTGCTCATATATATGAATTTTGCAAATTGCAACTTTGCAAGGGATTTGCCAAACCAATGAAGACACCAATTTAAGGGGCAACCCAAAGTCAAGCATTCAAAGGCTTAGTAGAAGACAAGACTGCAAATTAGGGAGAATAATAAAAGAATTAAAACTGTTATACGTTGTCAAACAAAAAGCACATTGATAAATACCTTGACGCCAAGAGGATTGGCAACTCCTCTTAAGAACTCGACATGTGCACCATCAAGTTGTCGCGTGCGTTCACCAACCCAAACCATGTGAGCAGAGCAATCGTAATAAAGGCCAGAAGTTGAATCCTCCCTAGTAAGTGCCTGCTCATACGGTAGAAGGAGGCATTCATGAGATGTCCAAAACTCGGTTGTCTTCATGATTGGGTGACCAGCTGTGAGGCCAGCAGCAGCCATGAACCCTAATGCATCATCAACCCTATGAGCCAATTCACGGTACCTGTTGGAAAAGACTAACCACAAATAAATGTTCTCTCTAAAAACCCGAACCTAAATACTAAGAACTGGAGCCTCGAAAATAATCAACTCCTGAAGTCATTTTTGGTCCCTATCTAGTAGAAATGTAGAATCCATAGCAAAAACCTCAGCATTTGCAGGCCAAATAATATGTTTTCAGAATTCGTGCACAACCTAAACAATGTTTGATCATATAGAGGTGTTCAACTGTGGAAACAAATTAAATGGAAGTAGAGAAACCATGCCTATTAAGCACCAATAAATAAATAAATAAATAAATAAAACCATACCGATCCCCTTGCTCACTGTGCTCTGTGAAATCAAGATTCCACTGGTTAACCCTTTGCATGGCAGCATACCCTCCAGTAGCAAAAGCTCTTAGGAGGTTCAACGTCGATACAGATTGTGTGTAAGCCCTTATCATCCGATCAGGGTCAGGAATTCTTGATTTCTCATCAAATGTATCCCCATTTATATTGTCACCTCGATAACTAGGCAGCTTTATCCCATCCTTCTCCTCAAATGAATCTGATCTGGGCTTCGCAAACTGACCAGCCATTCTTCCGACCTAATGAGCCATTGCCATGATTATCATCATTTATTCTAAAAAAACCATCATCTATAACTTCTGATACATAACCATATTTTAAAAAGTTGCAGCTGACATTTAGGCAACCCAATGAGATGATTTATATGTCTAGAATAACTACAAAGTATACAATGAGGTTATCGACTCCACGAGTCATCTAGGCACTAGATTGAACAGTTCAGTTGAAGGCGCTTCAATCAAACAGAATAAGCTGGAACTCAAGGGATGATCCACTGATACAAATGATAGCAGTTCCAATCTTGGTTTGACACGCTCAACAAAAATTCTCACCAGCTTATCTAATCGAGAACGATTCTCTTACGTGCATGATTGTTCAAGATATTCTAACTCAAAAGGAACAGACATGGAAGTACACAATGCTAAATAAACAATTCAAACAAACAGAAAAACAATAACCATCCAAAAGAAAATAAAGGAATATCATGTGCGCCCAAAGATTTAGCTACCATAAGAATGATAACCCAGTCCTTTCCATTCAATTTTAACACCGAGATCTACTTACCAAAAACAACTCTTGAGTTCTTCTACTCGATCATTTAGACTAAAATCGTACAAGCACACACCAAAAAAAAAAAAAAAAAACATAACTACATATGTGCATTCAAAACTTCACATTCAACATAAATAGGCACTACATCCAGATTGTTTCTCCATTCAAAAATCACGTCTCAAGCACTTCTGCACATAACTTTCAAAAATTACGTACAAAAGTTGTTTTTTTGGTCATGCTTTATTTTTAATCGGAGAAAGATACTCTCTAGTCCGTCCATTTGTAGGTCCTTTCCCAGCCAACTTCGATGATCTGAATCGTTCATTTTTAGTCCCCATGGAGAACATTTTTTATTAGATCGCATTCGATATACTATCAGAACACAATTATGTGGCGAAAATGGATTTCGATGCTATTGCCTGATACATCTATTAACATAATTTCAGGCGTGAGTCGTGAATAAAGTTTTAACTAGGTCTAAATAGTGAACGGCATGGGCTCACAACAGGACGCCCAGTCCTGCACGAGAGAGGACCAACCCCGTTTTAATCCGTATTGCGAAAATAAACATACTATACAAGACTGAAGCAGTTTATACACATGTAAATACACGTAAACTCCATCCAAAAGTAACGAATCTCGTCTGTAAGCAAATGAGAGAGAAATAGAGAGATAGAGAGAGAATTCGATGATTTCTAACCTTGATGACAGGCATCTGCCCACCAAACATGAGCACAACGCCCATCTGCAAAATTACCCGAAACGTATCCCTAATGTTATTCGCGTTGAACTCCTTGAAACTCTCCGCACAATCCCCTCCTTGTAACAAAAACGCGTTTCCCAGCGCGGCCTGACCCAGCCGCTCCTCCAAGCTCCGCGCCTCCCCCGCGAAGACAATTGGGGGGAACGATTCAAGGGTTTTCAAGACCGATTCTAGCTCGGCCTTGTTAGGGTAGTCGGGGAGTTGGCTTGCCTTTTTCGATTTCCAGCTGTCTGGGGTCCAATTAAGGGAGGCGGCGATTGCAGTGGATGATTTTTTGGCGGTGAAGATGGCGGTGGTGGTGGTGCGGTTGAGATTAGAGAAAGGAGAAGGGAAGCGGTGGGGTTTGGGGAGGAGAGAGTTGGGGAGGGGTGGAATTGTGCTCGATATAGCCATCGTGTTTCTCTCTCTCTCTGATTTCCTCTGGTCTTTTAGAGAGAGAAAACAACAGAGAGGGATTGAATAGGAGAGAGAATATCTGAAGTATGGGGAATTAAGTAAATAAAGAAGGGAAATGCTAACGGGTGCCATAAATGCACTCGTTAAGAGTACAATAAAATACAATTTAAAAATACATTTGTATTTTAAAGTACATCTTTAAGTTTACTTTAACATACAATTGTACTTTTAAAGTGTACTTTTTGTACAAGTGGATCCATAAAAGTATACTTTTTGTACTCTTAATGAGTGTAATACGGTACCCGATAGCATAACCCAATAAAGAAACTGACAGCTAAGGGAAGAGAACAATAACAAATAAAACTAGGGTACACTATTTGGTAAGTATATAGGAGTATAGTGTGGGATTCATTTGGGAGGACCAGGTGCTCTACTGTCCGCTCGTCGTCCATTTCGCACATCAACAACTTGGATTGCATCAAACAATAGATGACTTGGATATACTTTGGTCAGGTTAGATCTGAGCTGTTGATGCGTGAAACGAACAACCGGATAAGATCAGCACCCCTGCAATCCACACAAAGCAATCCAAACAACACAGCGCAAACTAGAACAAACTAACGCACATCCAATACAACAAACAGGCTGGCAAACACACAAAGGCCAAACAAGCAGACAAGGCGAATCAAAATACAAGAATGCCCTCAACACCGACCAAACGAAAGAACACCTGCAAAAGATTAAGGAACAAGAGATGGAGATTAGTGAGCATAAAGCACGACGTTGAGGGGTACGGTAAGTGGGAGCAATATTGTCCTTGGTAGCTGGTGATTGGTACGTAGGCCTGACCACCTTGTGGGGAGGGGGAATAAAGAACATGCCACACGTGCACGGAGAAAACAAATCTACCTTTCCTCACCTCCCTCTCTGCTTCTTCCACTCAATAGTATGGTCTCCACTGGACCATTTAAGCCATAGCCAAAGTTTCTTAGTTCCTGTTGGTCAACTCGTGAGAAAGTAATTTTTTTTTTATGGATTTCTTAACTCTGATATGAATGGCTCTTGCCTTTGACTGAAGCGAGGAAGAGCTTAGTCGAGGTTTGCGTAAGCTGCTTCGGACATCCTCTAATTGTTCGAAGAAAATAGAGGCTATAGCCAAATAACCCAGTGCATTCAACCCACAGGCAACAATTCCCACCTTCTTTACACTATCTCTTGGGTGAATTAATAGATTTTGTTTGTATCCATCGAGCTAGTTTCACTTCTTACCCGCCAAATGTTTGGTAAAATTAAAAGTTGTCTGAACGGGAGGGGGTCAGTAGTGAGGAGCTCACTATAGAAATCCAGACTGTCGATTGCCGATCTGACGGTCGAATTGAGCTTGCTACACCCTGTAATGAGTTCAGCTCACTACAAGGCCCCCGCTCCGATGAACATGTAGGGTTAAACTCTTGAGATTCTTGGAGTGTTGGGCGTCCAATTTGGGAGAGATGAAAAGAAAGAAAACAAACATGAACTGGAATTGGGTATGGGTTCTTTCAGGAACTGTGATTGTGGTTAATGGAGTTTTAATGGTTGCAATGAACAAATTCTATTTTGTTTTTCAGCTTATCGTTTCAGTCAGTTGAATCCCCTCCACAACGATTTGTCATTTGGGCCACCTCACCTCACGCAAACGCATGAAAAGGACCGGAGGAAGAGATGAAGAGATTAGTCCGGTTCATCGGAACACTATTCATTATCCAAAAGAAACGCTTCAGTTCTCAATATGGTCATCTTCATACTGCTTTGTGCTACGTGATTGAATTTTTGCAGTGCGATACTTCTAAAGCCAAAACACCGGAAAATGATCCACAAAATCCTATTTTTCTTCAAAATGTATTATACCAAAAATATTTCCAGTTGTGAAATGTTTTTCTTTGAAAATTAACAATTGCTATTTGTTATTCCCAATTGTTTTTCTTCCGTCCCAAAAAGTTGTTCGTCTTTGTGAATCTACTACTAACTTTTTATTAGGACATAATGGTAACATTGTACAAATTTTTACTTTCCACAATTGCCCTCAGTATTATTTTATTTCTCGGTTGTGAGTTATGATTGGGTGCTAAAATTTATCAACTTTTGGACTTTGAATTCTGTAGGACATTTATTTTGGGACAACCAAAAATAGAATAAAGGCCTAACTTTATGAAACGGAGAGAGTAGAAGATGATCTTTCATATGGACTCTCACATTACGAGACCCGATATGGGCCCCATTTCAAGGGCACGGCCACCACCCCAGACCCTACCTCCACGAGAGAGGTTAAGAAGTGGGTGCATTGTTGGATGATTTTATGTTCTAAGGGCATCCTTATCAGGAGCACCAAATTTTTCACTAAATTTAACTTCAAAAACACTTTTTATAAATTTAGCAAGTTACTTATCCAAAATTTCCAAAATCAGACTCTATCCAAATTTTACTAGAAAGATTAGTGAATAGCAAGTTAACAAAGTTGAGACATCAATATCTCACTCATCAAATCCCTTAAAAGCTAAATTTGATAAGTGAAATGCAGCAAAATCCTCCAAAATCAGGCTTAACAAATCTTTTGCAAATTTGTTAAACTTGTAGCTTTGCTACTGTAACGCCTCAACTTTGTTAACTTACTATTCACTAACCTTTCTAGTAAAATTTGGATAGAGTCTAATTTTGGGAATTTTGGATAAGTAACTTGCTAAATTTGTAAAAGGCGTTTTTGAAGTTAAATTTGGTGAAAAATTTTGTGCTCCTGATAAGGATGCCCTAAGAATCTATGCTCGACTGCTCCCCCACCACTCTCTCACAACAATTCATAAAATCACAGCATGAATATCCACAACCTTCACTTACAACACATATCAGTGTCGAAAGCTCACCATCTGATACAACTAGTCATGAAAAATGATGCCAAAAATGCTTCTAAATACACTGGACATCACGGTAGGATCAACCATCGGAACACACAAGTCCCCTCGCGACCCCAACAACGTCAAACTAAAATCTTGAAAAAGCCTCATTCATGAATATATCACAATTGGACGAGAAAGTATCATGTCATCGTTTTATCGACTAACAAGAGTATTTCTCTTCAGAAAAAAGTTTTTAAGTTTCAGTAGTACGGGCTATACCGCATTGGCATTCTGAACCTAGGAACCTTCCTGAAACAAAGTAGACAAAAAACCGATCAATGATCTGGTTGTCGAGAAGTGGGGAGAGGTCAAGAATAAGTTGGTGCAGTAAAGTGTGATCCTAAATGAATACAAGCCAATAACAAAGCATACCCGTATCCATATGGAGGGTAGAAATAAGTTGGCATATATGCACTCCTGGGTCGGAAACCCATGTAAGGGTTGGGGCGGGGTGGACGGAATACCTTCATCCCGGGAACATTAGTCCGCTTGGCTGATATCTGAAATGACATTTTGAAGGGAAACAAAATCTCTGAGCTGTTCAAAAAAAGAAACAGAATACAAAAGATCGCACAACTAAAAAGCCTAACACTTCATGTTGCAGAGAACCTTCATATAGTGCGCTATAATGGTATAATAAAACGAAAAATTATCTTTTCCAGACCTTTAATTGGCGGCCATGAAGTTCAGATTCATTCAGAAGAAGAGCCTCTTGCACAGCTTCTGGTTCAAGGAATTCCACATAGGCATAGCCCTTCGGTTGGCCATACTTGGTAGTCCGAATGGTGACTCTATTCACTGTTCCACATCCCTGAAAATGCTGTTGGACTTCCTCAGGTGTGCAAGAATAATCCACCTTTGAAAAGCAAGTTTAACCCATCAGTTGCCTCCACATAGAAATCTATTAGAATTATTCAAAAAAATAAGCTGCCCAATAATAATATTAACCATTAATCAAGACCAGAGATCATTTTCAAGGGAACAGCTTCAGCAAGGGAAGCCAGCACAGTGCTGGGATATCTATAACATAATCAAGTCGTATAATGAGGGAAAATGGTTACTGCTACATATTTGCTGCTTCATGAATGAGTTGCTCAAAATTTAACCTCACCACCTCCTCCAGGTGCTGTGATTTCTTTAACCCTTTTCGTTTTAACCTTTATGTCAATTATAATATAAATGCAGCCTTAAGCGTAGAAATGAAGTCTTGAGCTTTCATATGGTTGAAACAACCAGTCTTGCACATTCAATGCTTGTTATCAGAGTAAAGACGACAATCAAGGAAATTACAGCAAAGAACTTGATGTTCCCTGTATATCCCTCCTGTGCGAGATAATGAAAACGGCAGTGAAAAGAAAACAGATTACAAACCCCTCATCATAAACAGCAAAGTACCTAGATGTTCTTGAAGCAATAACCACCACCAATGGATGCACTCTGGCTCAGCAGGTAAAACATCAGAGAACGATGGCCAGTCTCACTCTTTCACGCGCATTACTCATCCAACCTGATTAGATTTGTGCGTAATCCATTCTGATTTTCCTACATACTCATCATTGGTTCTCAACACTACCCCACACTCCACATCTAAGTCCATAAATACCATGCTCTGTTTGCCTTTTTCTTACAGGAGCAGGAATATTTTAGCTTCCACTGGTTCCAGTATTTCCCTCTTTCTTTCGTTGGTTTTCAATTCTTACCATTCTTCCCAACATTATATTCAAATCATATGCCTATTCCATTTTCTCTCACCATCCCACTTCACAGTTTTTTTCTCCTTTTTTTTTTTTTTTTAAACTGTTCTCCTTTCTTTCTAAGTTGTTGCAAGCAGTTATAAATTTATTTTCTTGTCTCTCTCAAGTCATAATATGAACCTAACCAGAGAACTCGATCAATGAGGCCTGACCCTGCGATAGAGTCAAACATGTAATCAATCAAGATTTCGATAACCAAAAATGGCCCACAGAGCGTTCATCATCGGTTACCATGAAATGCTTAACCAAAATTCTCAAGAAGATTCTGAAAACCAATTTTTGTTCAAAATGCAGAAACCATAAAGGTAAACCTTGTGGTATTTGTATGTCGGCATACTGGTCATAATATTTACAGGTCATAGAGGTCTGGTCTCCTTTTAGAACCACGTTACCAAGGCAAAATAAGCAGTTTAGATAGGAGGAGGAAAGAAGAAAAGAGAAAACATATGTAGATCAGAAGGTGGGGGAGGAAGCGCTGACCTACCCTGCTGCTTATGAGTCCAAACGGACAGCTGTCACGGCCAGGATCATGACCTACCAAGATGGGATTGAGGACCAACTGATCGACTGGTCAAGTACATAGCAATACATGACACCATATTACCATATAAATCATCGACACATCTAATGACCAAGAAAATTATTCCATTGACTACTCCATCCTCTCAGCTCTGCACCTAGACTGCAGTGAATTGTTTCCTAGCTTTTTTTTACATCATTTAAAAAATACAGTACAAAAACGTACTTTATTTTTTAATTAAAACTTGCACCATATCAATCCTTTTTTTTTTTTGTTCTGTCTCTTCACTACTAACCTATTAAACATTTGTAAAAAAGTCCTAACATAAAATGTGTTAAACATGTTCTAGAGACTACTCAAGGAGTGTCCAACAAGTTCCTGCAACTATTGAGTACACTTAAAATATGTGTCACCTGTGTCCTACAGTGTTGAGGAAACATCAGTGTATGACTTGTTGTATCCACTTCATAACTTTCTAATTCTATGGCTCTTCTACAAACTCTTCTTTCTTTTCTTTTTTGACATGTAACGTCCTCCGCCAACCACGTTTCTCCAAAATACAGATTCAATTCTCAACGAAAGGATTACCTCCACAAAGCCAATCTCTAAAGAAGTCAAAAGGAATTCAATAAGTGATAAACTAATATCAGTCCCTCATGTCCCAAAGAGAAGATATAAAATAACACAGAAATAATACTCTCATTTCTAACATGAGACTGACGTCCTCTGTCACCGTCAGGCATCTCGGCAATCGGCAGAACGCCGTTACAAGTGAAGCATATTGATACATTGTTTCCTCACTTTTAAATCCAAGTATTCATATTAAAAGTGAATTTTGACAGGTTTTATGGTGCGCCAGATAACATTTTTTATCCCTCCTACTCCTACTCCTCTTACTCTTTTTCGATGTTCACCACTACTCTCCGAATGTAATTCTTCCTCCAACAGGCAACCACCGGTGCCTTATTCCACTTTAACAACCACCACCACAACCATATACTTCCAGAAAACATCCCTTTCCATCCACAACCAAAGTAGCGAACCATACCCAAATTACAACATTGCTGCCACCTCAAGTGAACACAACCATGCTCTACAACACTACATTTTTGGTGCACACCACCGCCAAAATCACATGCTCTAGATTCGTAGAAAGTCCTCAAATATTTAACTGGATCGCATGACAGGAAGTCACATTGTATCATCCAAATAAAGCAGGAAAGAGGAAGAAGACTCATTCAATAGCAACTATCAGTAATAATTAAAAAAAAAAAACATTTATCAATGGTCCGATTCTCATACATAATAATGCAATTGGAATTGTAAACTGAGGCCCAAAATAAAGCACTGAAGCACATAAGGAAATCTCCTCCAGCCTCTTAACACATATGGTCATATTAGAGATATCTTACATTTATTCCATATCTTTACCAGGGGCTTCCAAATTTTCATTCGACGCATTTCGTTTCTACAACTTACTATTATTTCGGGACACCTATTCCGGATTTCCGTCTATCGTAGATGGATATAACTTGTTTCCCTACTGGGAAGGTATCTCCCAATTATTTGATGGGCTACACATTCCATCAATTGCACATAATGAACAATGATCTTACTTCCACATTAGAATAACTCTTTGGATAAAGGTGTTCATGACACTACCCTCGGGGCTTAGGCTATATAAGGGACAGATAATTCAGCCAAAACAACTTAGATATTTTAGCCCCAATAATTTCTGAAAAGCCCAAAAAGGAAAAAGAACTTGACTAAAATAGCCCAAACAATTTCCTTTAATAGCAAAAAAGCAAAAGGAAGAAAAGCAAGACCATTGAGATATCCCTTAAAGATTTAGGCACATAACAACTCTAGCAGGAACAAAAAGTCCAAGAAACACCCACGCTAAAGATCGCGTTGCATTTGAAAATGTGTCCCAAACCACTCAGCATCTTGACATAGCAGTAAGTATATTGTTTTCATTGTATTGTTCCTGCGTGTGTGGTGGTTGATTGCACTCAAATGAGGCTATACAGCTCTACATTCACTATTGCTTCATACAGATAATGAAAAACAAAGAACCACGTCTGGACATATGTCACCTCATATAATGAGACATCCAACCAATAAAATAACACTAAACTTTTACCACCCTAAGCATTCTGAGATAAAGTCAGAAACTGACATCTCCCTTCACGAAAAGAAATATCCCAACAATACTATTGGAGTATTAGTTTAAGATTGATATCAAAAAAAGGTAGAGCTGGACATGTGCTCATCGATACCATAGTTCAGACTTCAGATTGGCATAAATCAAATCAAGAAGATAGTCAACAAAGTACTTTCTATACCATAGTCAGACTTCAGAGTAGCATAAGTCAAACCAATAAGATATTCAACAACATACTCTCTATACCAAAGTTCAGACTTCAGAGTAGCATAAATAAAATCAAGAAAGAAGTTTCTGCTTCCAATAGCAGCAAAAACACAAGATATTGTCGTTCAAATAAAGTGTTACCAAACTCAAACCGCACTAAAAGCTAACAATCCATCAAAAAGGTAAAAGGTAGAGGTAACTACTATTAAGTATCAACATATAAGAATTCAAGACGAGCAACCATAAATTTAACATAGAAAAGAGGCCTCACATTGCCAACAAAAACTGAACGAGAATCTACTTCCTCCCTATTTGCCTGACTTGCTGCTGCAGCGGCGGGATCTGGTTTTTTAGAAGGAAGGAAATAAGTGAATGGTTTTAAGCAACATACATACAAATAGATTTAGGTTATTAGGTAATATCCTACATCACCACCACCACCATCAACACATGAACAATCATGAGACGTCAACCAATATAAGATAAGCAGAATACATTTCCATCCTATTCATCTTATCCTCACGTCATTTAACTCTAACTAAACAATAAATTGGCAGTAGGTACTAATTTCCCAATTCCATCTGGAATTGTTCCAAACCCCATGTGCATTGATGACTCAAATAGCAATTGTAATAAGTGTTTAAACCCATTTTCAGAGGCATGACATGTCCTACATAAAATCAAGTTATATGTGAGTGGCCAAACAAAGAAAAAGCAATGCATGAATGAAACGTAGACACAAAACTTCAAGGTCCTAAAATTGATTGACACTATCATCCAAACAGAATATCCTTCGAAAGTAACGATAGAAGATGATGCAACACGATAGACAAAAACCCTAGAAGAATTGGGAAAATTGAGAAAGGGAGGACCTTGTACGGAACCCATTTCCTTCTCGACCTTAGCCTGCATCTCACGCAGGGCGACGGCTTCGTCTTCCATCTCTTTCAACCTCTTCTTCATATCATCCAGTTCCTTTTTTTTTTTTAAAAAAAAAAAAGGAGGAGAGAATAAACAATTAGGTTTCCAGAAGAAAATATATATATATATATATATATATATATATATATATATATATATATAGATTGAAAAATTAAAAGGAAAAGATAGAAGCGATCTGGAAGAACCATGGCAGCTCCGTCGTCGCCTCCGGCCATGTTGGCATCTCCGTCCATCTCTCCCTCTTTCTCTTTCTCTCTCTCTCCTGTCTCCCGTCTGTGTGCATAGAAGTGGGCTAAATCAATTTTCGCGGGGAGACTTCAGTCATTTTGCCATTTACCCAATCCAATTTCCATATTTTTCTTCTGAAAATGAAATATGATTTTTTATTTTATTTATTATTATTTTATTATTTTATTTTTTGTGGATGTTCTCTTTATTCCATATTTATGATAAGTTTATGTTTTCTGAAAAAAGAAAAATGATTTTTTTTTTTGCACTTCTGTAAAATATCTGTTTAGTCTTTTGCACCTCATTTCTTGTGTTTATTCATGTCAAAATAGTACTAAGATACTGAGTTAATTTTTATATCCTCTTAAAAAAGTCATATTTTGTACGTAAAAAATAAATTAAGAAGTGAGAATAATTTAATAATTTTACATGAATTAAGTCCAAAAAAATAAAAAAAATAAAAAGATGGTGTAAAAATCATGTAATTTAAAGCCGAAATAATATGTTTTCCGGCATGTATATACTACCCAAATATTATCATGTATTACAAATACATATACTTTCATCAAAAGTAGCAGATGAACACCCAAAACACTGGCTACCCTAAAACATTTTAGCACTTTTCCATTCTCATTTTGCACTTGAACAGATGACAACCAATCTCATAAAAGAAAAATCCAAGTCATTCTTGTATTGCAATATGTATTGTCGACAAAATACCATTTGAGTGGATTTTGACAGGGAAATATGCGTGACTTCGTTTCGTAATGCTTGGGCATATATATCAAATACAAATCCGAACACAAATGTATATGAAAGCATCACATATCCAACTAGAATGACATTTGCGCAATTCCATAATATGCACAGGGCAGTAGATTTATATGTATCTTCATTTCAATGTCTGTAGTTGTAACACAATATTAAACTTTTAAGCCAATAGTCCACAAGGCACAAACTGTAACACTATACAGTGACAATGTGCTACTGGTGTTGATAAATTGTCGTCAATATAATTCACAAAAGATTCTTTGACGACCACAATATGGTAACATGTGTCTGGTGGTCTCCAAAGCAATATGGTAAACGAGGGTTGGCCTAGTGGTTAAGGCCTGAGACTTAAAGATTTGCTCTCTTTTAAAGATTCACATTTGAAACCTCTCAGTCATAGTTTTTGTGTCTTGTCTTATAGATTATAAATTAAAAGATTAGAACAAAATTAATAGGCATAATTTTGTGTCGTGTCGTGTTCGAATATTCGAGTAGTGTCATTCAGCTGAATAAGTCGACGCGAAAAATTAAACAACTATTCGTGCTTCTCTCAAGTTACATGAGACCAACCCATATTCGTTTTGTTTAATCGTGTTGTGTTCTATAACTTTGTGTTGACAATTGAGTTTGAGTCATGTTGTCACGCCCTCAATTTTTAAACAATAAAAAGTAAACATTTTTAGAAATAATGTGCCACGTTTCATAAATCTTCTTCTTTTATCCCATTGGAAAACATGAATGGAAATAATAATAAATTGATTACATTATTCCAAACAAATGGAGATTTTTAAACAAAAGAGGAAATAATGTTACAAACCCATGCTAATTTTTAATAAGAAACAATGATCAATGATGCCTCCAAAAGATTTCATGCACTCCCAATGCACTTCACGCCATGCTCCTCATCGAATACCTGAAAATTGATAGGTTGAGCTACACTAGCCCAGTAGAAAAATCCCTCACAAACTCTATATATATATGCAGTGCACCATGCTTGTGAGTGAACCTACAAGGCATAAGCCCAATTTAAAAAGTCATTCTTTCTTTAAATACATGTCTCGTCACACACATACATACACATACATGTACACACACATACATACACCCTCGCGCATACACAACACCACATATACATAACCACGCTTGAAGGTTTCCAATCGATCGTAAGTACTCTTTACCATTTAATTTCCATTTCAACACCACATCAGGATCACCACAACTTTGTCCCAGTCTTTTCTCTGACAATCAATTCCTCTTACTTCTCATCACACCCAAAGGCCCTAGTTTCTCAACATAACCACGCACTTTGATTTCTTCGATAGATACTTCCTCAATATCGAGACACATTTCATAAAATGTACAACGAATACCATACCATTCCCAATTCCACAAACACAATCAAATCAACTATGAAATGTATAGAATAATGCACAACAAACAACACATAAACAACCACACACAACAAGCAACATATAACAATAACACGCAGCCAACAACACACCACAACAAACAACACAACAAGTCCGATTCCACACGCCAACAACTCAATTAAGGAATGCAAAAGACTAAAAGATTAGACCCTCAAAACATCCCACCAACAGCTTCACTTACCAAGAGCTCAACATGTCAAACCTTCCCAAACTCATTCGATTAAGGGCATTTTCGTAATTTCATCACGGTTCAAACCCGTAAGCATCTTCATCAATCCACGCCTCAAATACACTCATAAATATCCCAATTTCATTACAACGAAAGCAATATAACATATCCACAGGAATATCACAAAAGCCCCAATTTTGGTTTAAGCCATAAATTAGAAATTTCACAGCACAACAACATCTACGAAAATCGTATGTAGAAACCAAAGGTTTATCTTCTAAACACATAGATATGTAGAGAGAGGAGAGAAATCCCTACTTGACTGGGTTTTGAGCAAAACCTCAACTTCCGAAACTCAAGCTCCAAGCTTTCATGTGTCCGTGAAGCATTCCACGCGTAATTTCAGCCGACACATCAACTTCACATCAAAAACTGCTATTTTCTAGAAAGAGTTAAGATACAACCCTTACATACTTTCGAAGGTATACGAGTCTAGTTTCATAATCAAAAGGCGGATCGAAATTTCAAGCTTCCTAGACAAAAATATAGCCATTCTCGTAACATGTGGCAATGCTGTCAACACAGCGAATTTCAGTACCACAGCCCAATCAAACATTTTTCTTATTTTCTATATTTTGAATTAACTTCTGAAATTTTTACACAACACAAAGAACATCCATGGGTAGCTTCTATAAAATTTCAGGAAATTTACCAGTTCTGGAACAATATCAAATAAATCGGCCAAAACAGGGTTTGCAAGAAAAACGGATAAAACTTGACAGCCTGACTTTGAAAAATCACCATAAATCGAGATCTTAATGTTTTTGAGTGATTCTTGTGTCAAAAGCTTCGTATTGAAACGAAGTTCAAAGTTTCAGAAGAGACCACAGTCCAATTCATGCTCCAAAAACGATAAAACGACCGAATACAGAGGGTATATGACTCTGTCTAAGAGCAGATTTTCAGATTCACAGACCCGATTTCAAAAATTCATAATAAATCGAATCCACAACGGATTTCAGTGATTCCAGTGGCAAAAGAAAGCCCTTTGAACTATCTTTAAACCATATGAAGGAACCAAAACCCAATTAACAGTTTATGAATGAGATATTTGCCAAAAACCGTGACCCTGACAGCTATACGAGCTACTGTACCCACCGGTACCAAAAACACGAATTTGTACCACAAGATCAACAAAAACGACGGAGAAAAGAGGCATACGTGTAGAGATGAAGCTTGGGAGATGGAGGTGGTGATTGGTCATAGCGGTGGAGGTCGCCGGAGGTGGTGGAGATGGCCGGACTCTCTCTCTCTCTCTCCCTCTCTCTCTCTTCCTCTTTTCTTTCTCTCTTCTTCTCTTCTTTCTTTTTTTTTCTTCTCTGCTTTGTTCCCCAGAAAGAAAAAGGGAGGGGGGGGGGGGGGGGGCAGGCGTGGGGTGGGGGGGGAGGCGTGGGGTGGGGCGCGATGTCACACCCCACTCCGGCAAGACCTGACCTGCCCAAAGTGGTAGGACCGCCCAACAAAACTGTACACATCTCGGGATACCCGCAAGCACACGAGGAAAAAAAAAAAAAATAAAAATAAAAATAACTACAACCCTCAAAAATAGGCGCACAACAGATAAATTACAAAAACAAACCCATGGTCAAACATAGACTAACTGTTCACAACCCCCAAACATATCTACAAGTCCGAGGTACTGGACCACAACACAAGCACACCATTCTCGCAAACCAAAATGTACAAAACACCCCCAGACTGACAAATGCTACAAAACATCTACTATAACACCTGACTGGCACTGTAGTTGGACCGACATCTAGCTCATCCAGGTATCTGCAACCAAAAAGGTTACAGGAGAATGTACGTTAGCAACACAATAAAAAGAAATGTCCAAGCTCCTGAGATGGATTGTAGCTTAAAAAAAAATCAACCACCGTATAAATATTTCAACCAACTTTCTTAGTTCACAAAACTCATATCAACAACACATCAAAGATGGATTTTCCAATAATCATATTCTCACCCATTTCTCATAACAGAAATCACATTAATTTTTACCAAGTGCGCCAACGAGTCGTCTACCTCACGACCGGGAGTTATGACGGTACCGTTACCTCGCTCACAGGCTCACTTATAGTGGCGGTGACGAGGGCCATTCTTTATCACCAATGGTAGGTGCAATCCACACAGTATAGCAAGAACTAGGCTTGCACTGCTCACATTTGGCACAGCCCACGAATGCAAGTTGCCAACCTTGCAAACCAAGTAATACTGGCTCACAGCCAGATGGCACAGCCCACGAATGCAAGATGCCAACCTTGCAAACTAAACATTGGCACAAAGGCGTAAAAATTCTCTTTTCACTCACCAAAAATCATTTGATCCATCCAACCAAAAACGTTGCCATCATATTCTAAACATAATCATCAAAGGAGCTTTCAGGAACAGTAATAATCACACGACAAATTTGATAAAAACAAAACATTTCTTATTTATTATAGAAGCTGTACATCCTCACCTGACAAAAGACCAACTGCTAAAACCTCTATCCTCTACGGTCTGGAGACGTAACTGTGATCCTCCTCCTCACCTAACAATATAGTTTATAAGACATCTATAAGTCTCTCGTTCAACCCCCATGCTTAAATGCAAATGAAATGTTTAAATATGCACAAAAATACATAACAGCCTCACGGTCTCCGAATTTACAGAATTAATCTACAAATCCTTTTCTCACGAAATTTTTACCACAAATACTAGACACATGTAGGAACAACATATCAAAAATTCAGAATTTTCTGAGCTCGATAGCTATTTTAAACCAACGCCAAACAGACCAGTCACTTGCTGTAAAATTACAAAAACAGAATTTTTCTTCAAATTTAAACCAAAACCTGCTATATCTCAGAAATAATTGGGCTATGTGGCTTATAGATTCTGAAAGCCCTATGTGTCTAGTTTCTAACAAAACAAGGAGAATGAAAATTAGAGTTTTCTAGGCCAAGTTATGCCCGTTTTCGCGAAGCATGGCAGAGCTGCCAGGAACTAATTCCCACAGACAGCAGCCCGGTAAAACATTTTTAATAAATTCTATAATTCACGAAAAATTCTGAAAATTTTACACGGTCAAGATAACACATAAATACAACTACGGTTAAAATATCATAATTTTTGGAGTTGAAATAATATAGTAGAAAATTCGTACCTTTCTCCAGAAATTACAAGCTTCTCACTTCTTCCTCCCCCTCTCTCTCTCTCTCTCTCTCTCTCTCTATGAAATAATTGAGCAGAAAAGTGGAAGTCTGGGTCTTCCCAAAGTCTTCCAAACTCATCCTTTAAGAGGTGAGGTGTCCCCTCCACTAAACTTCTTCTTTTCTTTCTTTTTTTTTTTTTACAAACCACACACATAATTGGAACACAACATAATAGGTGTATGCATTTAAGCTATGCATGAACTATTAATAACATGACATGTCACGCACCGAATGGCTTATGAAATGAATGTGTGCACGAAATGCGCTATCACGTGAAATACACATGCATGTTAGGAACGGATGTCACACGCGAAGCACGACGTGCAGTACAATTTACTCTACGCGGTGTTCTAACTATCCGGGTTTCGATTTCAGAAAAATACCAAAATATTCGTACTGACTTAGAAAATTGTGGGCAACGTCACCGTGTGCTCAGAATTGTCTAGAAAAATCTCAAAAGTTGGACACGCATTACGATGCTATCCCAAGTGACGTCATCGGATTTATTCGAGTTCCCCAACCATAACAGTTAAGCTGGTATCACCCACGTAGATAAAAATAAATATATTCCACATCTTTATTTTATTTAACACAAATTTGCGGGTCTTTACACATGTTCTCTACTTCTCTAACTTCATGAATTAAGTACTGATTTTTGCACTTTCCTTTTATTATCTGCACTATTTTCTATGTTTTTATTCACGTGAAATTGCCATTTTACCCCTTCTTTACTCCACTTTTTTCACAAATCAAGAAATAATGTAGTAAACTCACATAAATAAAAAGACTCATCTCGGTCGACCCGCCCCTATCCAACCCGTCCCCTACCCATTCGGGGAGGGGATTCAGGGATCGGGTAGGGGATGGGGATTATTTTTAAAAAATTTCGGGGATCGAGTAAGGGATGGTATTGTTAGTCCCCTACCCGATCCCCTCCCCTATCCCCGCATCCCCGTTTACATATACATACATACATACATACATATATATATATATATATATATATATATATATATAATATTTATTATACTATAAGTTTTTAAAATTCTTTTCCACCACAGTACATAAGGTGGAATGGATTATGGGTTCAAGGTTAGGGCCGTTTGTGATCTGTCTACTGTGCATAACCCATTAACCCCAATCTCATTCTCACGGTCATAACTTAAATTAGGAATTTAGGACTTAGGGTTACCCACACTTCACACAACCGCCCCATCTCTACTCTCTCAACCCCTCCGGGCTACACGATCTCACCCAACTCCATCCCAGATTGCACGGATGGAATGGAATTTTGGCCGTGGGGGTTGAATTTAATGGGTAATGGCATGGACTAGTGCATGGATTTTTGGGTCCCCGATTCCCCGCGGGGATCCCCGTTCTTCGCATCGGGGCGGGGATGGAGGTTAAAATAAAATCCCCGGTGGGGATCAGGGAGGGGATGGAGATTGATATAGGTTTGGGGATCGGGGATGGAGGTAGTGGTATCCACCCCCTACCCTCCCATGCCCATCCCTAATCACGGATGGTAAAAAAAAAAAAAAAGTGGTTTGAAAATCAGTTCCCTATATTTTCCCGAAAATGTGAAATTAACAATTGCTTACATCGGCCTCGAGAGCCCATCTAACATACTGCCCATAACAAGACCCTGCCTTCAGCCCATAAATTATTTAGGCCCACAATGACTGAAATAGAGGAGGAGGGCCCATGAGCCCAAAGAAATGTAGAAAGGCGACAACCGGAGCTCCGATTGACCGTGTCGTGTCCCTTTAACATTGATGCAAGTTGAAGCCTATTTTCTTCTTCGTCTTCTTCCTCCAGACCCACCTGAAAAACTCTCCTCTTCCCGGAGAAACCGGAGAGACAAGATACATATATACATATAGAGAGAGAAAGGAGGAGAGAGAGAGGGGGGGGAGGGATGTGGGTGTTCTATCTGATCTCGCTGCCGCTAACGACGGGCATGGTGGTGTTGACGCTGAGGTACTTCGCAGGTCCAGATGTGCCTCGATACGTCCTCTTCACCGTCGGATACACCTGGTTCTGCTCTCTCTCCATCATCATCCTCGTCCCCGCCGACATTTGGACCGTAATCATTTCTTCCTCTTTCTCTCTATGCATATGATATGTGTGTGTATGCGTGATTAATACTTAACAATTGCTATCGAATGGATTATGTTGCAATTCACGGCTTGATGACGGAGTCCTGCATTATTCGGCGGCCGGGGGGGGGGGGGGGGGGGGGGGGGGGGGGAAGAAACTAGGAATTAAAACCTAATTATGATTGTGATCACCGAATTCAGGATTTCTTAGGATCATGTTGCAATTCACAGAATGATCTAGGAATCCTGCATTGTTGAAGAAAAAATGAGAATTAAACCCTAATTTTATACTGTGATCCAAATTCGCGTTTCCTTATGATCGGTTGCGTGATTTGATATAATTGGTCTAGGAGTTTAGGTGATTAGAAATGAAGATGTTAGGCTCCGTTTTATAGATGTATCTCCAAATGAAAGGGACTTGATGTCTTTTAACAAAAGTAGACGGAGTTTTTGTGAAAATTTTATAGCCTACCCAAAACCAATTGGCAATGAATGTAGAGTTCCCTCGTGGTGTAAAGTGATCTCCCATCCATATCCAAACAATGTGGGACTATTATATAGCAGTTTTGTTGTATGTGGCTTGTTTCCTTTTAGTAGAAAATGGATTAGAGGTAGGATTTATATTTTACTGGGATCCTAATATAGATGTATATATGTGTGCGTTTACAATTCGTAACGGTTTCTATGAATTAGATCATGTTGCCATTCGCAGCTTGATCATGGAATTCTGTATTATTATTTATTGGTGAAAGCGATGGGAATTAAATCCTTAGTTTTGATTGTGGTCACCGAATTAGATATCCCTTATGATCCGTTGGGCAAGTTGACATGTTCGTTTTGGAGTTTTTGGTGGAATAAGGTTGCAGGATGCAGTTCTTTATTGGAACTTACTAGAAATAAAGTTGTTAGGCTCTGTTTGTGTAGATGCAGATTCCAAATTAAGGGCCTTGATGTCTTATTTAACAAAAGTATGAGGAGTTTTGGCATAGGCAGCTTGTGTCCTTTTCGTAGAAGATCAATTAGAAGTAGGAATGTAGGAGATATGTATTATATCGATTGGAAATAATGTTCGGCTCCGTTTGTATTGATCTTGATGTCTAATTTTAACACAAGTATGAGTAGAAATGAACAGAGTCTTAAAGCACGACAGAGTTTTGTTATAGGTGGCTTGTTTACTTATTGTAGAAAATCTATTAGAAGTGGAAGATGTGTATTTTAACGGGATCCTTTATAACATGATCCTAAAAAACAAAACATAATCTTTAACACGAAGGGTTTCATATCTCTCCTCTTGAAGTAATTTTTGGAATCCTTCATGATAGAGCTCTCAAACTCAATAGTGAAATTCCTAGATGAACTATTTATCTGAGTTTAGCTATGCTTATGGAATAGTAATGTCAAACACCTTCATTCAAAATCCACGTGTTCAAAACAAAGCCTTAGTTTCCTAATTTTTTGCTGTGACTGTGAGTGACCCCAAGAGCTTTGATGTACTTGGGTGGCCGTAGATATCCTATTTGAATGACCTTTCCCAAAAACTTTTGCTAAAACATGGTCAAGCAATCTTGGAATGCCAGAGAAGGACTAGGAACTCTACTCCTATCTTCTACAAAATCAATAGTAAACTAGTAGGTTTAAGACAAATTTTGGTTTGTGTTATGGAGTAACTGATCCCTCTTTCGTTTTATGCAGACAATAATTGGTCATGAGAATGGAGGAATCTCTTTCTTTTGGAGCTGGTCATATTGGAGTACCTTCCTACTTACTTGGTATGCTTTCCCTTATACTATTTGTTTCATGTCCAACCTAGTTAAACATGGCGAGCTATGTGAATGGACTTGGGCGCGGATATATAACCTAGGGGTATGCCGTATGCGGCATTGAACTCCAAGCTTTAGGATGCATGGACTTAGCAAATGGGTTCCAAACATTGGATAAGAGAAGGGGGATGCGCTGTCATATAAAAGAAATTTACATACATGGTAAACATAAACAATTACTTAGTTTGGATATCTAAGAGTACAGGAAATGTTTTTACTCTTATGCCATCGACTAGGTGCTCTTTTGTTTGTATTCGACAACATTTTTTCATGTAGGTCTTATTCTCAATCACCTTGACAAAGAATTTTCATTTTTGGTTTGGTACATGACTTGTTTTGGCAGTATCTTTTGTATAAAACTACTAGAACCGTTAAATGCATTGGTACCGAATTTTTCCTTTATCTTATGCCATGTTAGTTTGCACTCTTCTCCTACCATTACCCTTGTTGTGGATAGTCCACTCGTTCCTTTCACTATATTAAAATTGTCTTTGATAGTTAATGTCCGACCATTTAGCAATTGTTGCATTTTGTCTCCTCTTCTTAATTCTTAGTGCTTCTACCATCTTGCGATTGTGTACCTTCCAATTTTATTGTTTCTTCCAGGAGCCAGGTGTCCATCTTTTTTTTGTGCTTTCTAATGGGATACTAAATCAGACATCCATCTTGAGCTCTTATTTGACCTTGGTTCTTTCATAATGCTGGTTCTTAGCCACCCAGTATAACATCATGTTGATCAGGGTTCGTCTCATAGAAACCGTTAGTTTGCCATAACCAGTGTTTTAATTAACCCATTCATTTTCAATGATACTTGAAACATCATGCCTCAGTGTTAAAGCATCCAACTAAAACCAATAGGCAATGTGGAAAATTACCGATGTGGGGGAAACTAGAACATTAAGTTATGAAACTAGTCACTTGTCTGTATTCTTGGCCTCAAAACTTCGCTACTTATGTATTTCTGTTTCTAGTTTGCTAATATTTACAGATGCAAGCACCACTGGTTGAAGGTTTTTAGGCCTTTCTGGAAGTTTTTTTTTTTCCTTTTCCTTCTGTAAAATATGGATCTAGCATTTGCCCTTGCTTTTGTTTCATCAATTAAAACAGTATAGCTATTGAAAGAAAAATCAGGATAAGTACTAGAAATGTAAGGGCCTAATGCCAATCCTCATTGTCAACGGTGATTACGTTAGTTCTCCTTCTGTTCATCTTATGGTTCTCCTAACTTCTGTGCTTTCCATTGCCTTTTGTTTGTCTTCATATGCTGAGATGCCTACAGGGTTAAGGTACTCTTTTAGCAGCTTCATTGCTAGCATACACATGTTCTCATAGAGTTGTATGAAACTATTTCTCTAAGCAGGGCCGTGGTGCCTATAATTCAGGGGTATGAAGATGCCGGGGACTTCACAGTGGCGGATAGATTGAAGACAAGTGTACATGCAAACTTAATCTTCTACCTCTGTGTCGGTTCTATTGGACTTTTTGGACTTGTACTGCTCATTATTTGGCGCAAAAGCTGGTTCGTTCTTCACCTTCTAGACTAAGTGTTGTTCTTTCTGTCATGAATCTTCATTTTTTGGGATCCTCTCTGGTGATCAAACTTAAGTGCTAGATTGGCATGTTACAAGTTTCTCAAACAGTGCAGTGTAGATAAGAATACAAATTGGAGGGTTGATTCGGGGATTGTAATCTTATTATCTGTAGATAGAAAACATTGGAGTTTTTGTACCTATCTGCTTCTGATACAGCAGTCCTTACATTATCTTTACCTTGGTTTCATCTGCACTGCAACTATTTGTTTGAATGTTATATGCGGTAACTACGCGATTTACTATGGATAAAAATGATATAACAGTGTAAACCATACATTTATCTATCTATGAACATTACTCCGTACTGTTTTCCATCAACATCTACCTCTTATGGCGTTTTCATGTTTGGAGCACTAAGTTCCATGTGATCGTTTGTGTATTTTTCTTCCCTACTGCCAAATCTTGATATTGTTTTTGCAGGAATGGTGGGATTCTGGGTTTTGCGATGGCGTGCTCAAATACTTTTGGACTTGTTACTGGTGCATTTCTTCTTGGCTTTGGTTTGAGTGAGATTCCAAAGAGTATTTGGAAAAATGCTGATTGGACTATCCGTCAGAAGGTTCTTTCGCATAAAGTGGCTAAAAGGGCTGTGAAACTTGATGATGCTCATAAAGAATTTTCAAATGCTATTGTAGTAAGTTCTATCCCCCTATGGCAATTTTAATTTTTCTTTTTATGTACTCTCTCTCTCTCTCTCTCTCTCTTGCCATGATGATCATAATTCTTGAGAATAGCATACTCTCAACATGCTAGTTCTGCAATTGAACATGTCTATACCACAACCGTGGAGCTTATACAGCTCAAGTGTTACAGAGGGAGGTGAATATTGTCCTTCTGGTGTTCAGGATAATAGAAAGGTCTTTTGTTGTCAGTTCTTTTGATCTTCATTGAATTGCGTCCATAACTACTTGAAGCCTATGAATTTTGAACTATATCATGTCCTGGATTTTTATCTCTCGTGAAAAGTTTTGATGGGTCATTGCATTAGGTTTCCCAAGCAACTTCAAAGCAAATGTCCAAGCGTGATCCTCTGAGACCCTACATGAATGTTATTGATAAAATGTTGCTTCAGATGGTAATTACCCTTCTTCTGCATGCCTTTGGTGTTTTATGTTTCAAAATCCTTATTTATGTGTTACACCAATCTTTTTCCAAAATTAACATTCTTTACTGTGTTTTTCTTCTTTTTTAACAAACACTCTCATTCTGCTGCTAGTTTAGTGAAGATCCATCTTTCAAACCACAAGGTGGAAGATTAGGGGAAAATGATATGGATTATGACACTGATGAAAAATCAATGGCGGCTCTTAGGCGTCAATTGAAGATAGCTCGAGAGGAGTACTACAGGTGCAAAAGGTACACAATTCTAAGTGAACAACTTTAGTGTCTTTTTTAGGGCTCTGTTCTTGACCTAGTACTTCATTTGTTTTTATACTCTTCTTTTTGTTGTTCTCTCTGTATCTAGTTGTGATATTATCAAAGGCTTTCACCTGCATTGGCTTATATTTTGTCCATCTGTTTTTAAGGATAAAAGCTATTTGTTGTAGTCGTTTACTTCCAGCATCATTTTCATTCCAGCCTTCTCCTTGCTTTGTGTCTCTTAAAGCTTTGTATCTCTCGCGGTAGCTTTAATTTTGATAATCCTTGGATTGATGGAATCCACGAGGGACATAGCGAATTTCACGGTAAATTTTTAACTATCTTTTGCAGTGAATATATGAACTCCGTGACAGAAGCCCTTGAGCTGGAGGATACAATAAAGAATTATGAGCGTCGCCATGCCATTGGATGGTTTGCTATATTACTCTTTTTTTTTTTTCTTTTTCTTCTTGTTTGTGATCTCTCTTTCTTCTTTAATCCAGAGATGTCCACCAATATTCTGCTGTCTATTTATAATTTTGAGAAGTGTGAACAATACAGGAGATACGGCTGAATTGGCCCGCTAAACTGCCCAATCTTTTTATTCGTGATCATCACTTGGTTCTGTTGCTTTAGTGGAGCAATGTTGATGTTTTCTATTTTCTTGTTGCTGACTCTTTTCCCACACGTGTGTTTTTAGAGAGAACCAATATTCCCCTGCCTTTTTTCTTATGATGAATTATTATTTTTTTGATTAGTAGTGCTAAAATTTTATTGAAAAGGCATCAGGGGATGCCACCCATGTACAGGAGAAATCGAGGAATAGAAAAGAAAATATCAAATTAACAAAAAACCTATACCCCGTCTATACTCCAAAAATATCTAACATGTCAAAGAATTTATGATGGAATGAAGCAAGAAACAAGGATAACTAACCTTTTCTTTCCTTAAATCTATCTTTGTTTACCGACACCTTGTTTCTCAAAGCAGATACCACCTAAAAACTCAGTTTTCTTGTGTACCAACTCCTAGTCCCTTGTTGCTGTCGTATCTCATATCAAATTTGTAAATTTGCAGGAAATACATGTCAAGCTTCAGGCCTGAGCGAGCAGGCAGGCTAGGGTCTTTTCTCGATATGATTGGTAAATATCAAAATCATTCTTAACGTGTTTCTTTCGTAGCCATCTATTTCGATTAATTGTGATCTTTTTTGGGAAGTATGGTTATGCCTCTTTCATTTGAACTACATTCTTAAGGGACATTTAGACTTGGCTTAGTAAGGCAATTAAATTAGATCAGAGGTTTTATAAATGATCTGCAGTTGTAAAGTCATTCAATTGAGTATAGAGGGGTGTATAGGTTTTTTGTGAATTCGATCTTCTCTTTTTTATTTCTCGATTTCTTCTGTACATGGGTGGCATCCCCTTGATGCCTTTTTCAATAAATTATTTTTTTTTTGCTTATCAAAACAAAAAAAAAAAAAAACCTTCAGAATCACAAACTGCGGGAGGTAGTGATATTTGGACCAACATATGAACTTAAATCATTACATGTATTGGTTTTGAAACTAGAACAGTTTTCATTTTTGTATGCTGGGGTTTATCAGACGATTCAGATTAATAGATTCATTTGGTTTTTGGTGGTGATAGGCAGAGTTAATCCCTTCTTTACTAAGTTGACTCCTGTTGGTACTGTAGCTTCCATTATATAGGTTCCTTTTTTGTTATGTTTCTCTCGTATAAGCCCTAACTAAATACAAGGGTTGCACTTACTCTGGCGCGTATGGCCTATGATACAATTTGCTCATTCTTGTATATTACCCACTCTAATCTTTATCATTAACTCCTTGCAGAGTTGGTTTGGCGGTGTATTCTTAGGATGCAACTACAGAAAGCCTTAGCCGTGATACTTGGTTGCATGTCAGCTGCAATTCTTCTGGCTGAGGCTACTATATTGCCAAGTGGAGTTGATTTATCTCTATTCTCTATTTTAATTAATGCTGTAGGAAAGCAGGAAGTGCTGGTGCAGGTAAAATTTGTATGATTTAACAATTAATATTTCTGTTATTTAAGACCACATTTAAGATAATGACCAATATCGGATGTTCGGTTGCTTGGTAAAACTTAAACGACTCTAACATTGTCTAACTTGATTTTGACTAAGGAAACTTCAACCATATCATCATGAAATTCCTGGAGTAGTCTTCTGCAGTGCCAAGTTACTCTTCTGCTAAATTCGTTTTTGGAAGTGTTTCAATTCTGCATGATGGCTGTATGAATGATATTTATTTAGAGTGAGACTATATATGCTTGCAGTTTTCTTGGGCTGTAGCTCTTCATTGCCATCACATCTTTCATCTATTACTGAAGTTCTACTTGTACCGTTCTTTTTTTTTGGGGGGTAAATTACTTGTACCGTTCTTGTTAATTATTATAAGTTCTTCTTTGCAGGTGGCTGCCTTCATTCCCCTCATGTATATGTGCATATGTACATACTATTCCTTGTTCCAGATTGGAATGTTGACATTCTACTCATTCACTCCAAGACAAACAAGTTCAGTCAGCTTGCTTATGATATGCTCGTATGTTGTTTTTCCTGATTTTTGTTCAATGGCGGGCTGTTCTGACTCTTATATTCCTCGTTTCTATGTAATACACATAATCATCAGAAACTGTCTTTTCCAGGATGGTTGCACGATATGCGCCTCCAATTTCCTACAACTTTCTTAATCTTATTCGTCTTGATGTGGACCGCAAAACCATCTTTGAAAAGGTCAGCCTTTCTTTATACATTTCTTGGTTCTCAGCATGTCTATGCAGCATGTATCTAGTTGTATTTACTTTCTGATACAAATGGCACCCATTTAACACTTCTGCACAGAAGTTGTATTTATAATTGTTGCCTTGGTCAATTGGCTCGGTTAGGCTTAATGTGATAGGCTGAGAGTTGGGATTGAAAACAAGTGCTTCTTCCTTATATCGACAACCCAACCAAACCCAATTCCATGCTGTGGTTGTCCAGCCTTTGCATGGTGGATTATTTTACTTTTGTGAAATCTGAGCACACCTGAGTGCATGCCTGCCACGAGAATATGGGAAACACTAAGGTTGCTGCCAGAGGGCGACCCTGGGCATGTCTAACCAGCGTCAAGTAAATTGAGCCCCCTGGTTCTTGTTTGTGGACCGGAACATTAGAAGCATGGATTAGGTTGATCTCAGGGATAGTAAGCAAAATTATTTATTCCATGAGATGGTTGTGTAGCCCAAAACTCTCCCAATTATTCTTGTGATCTTGTGGAACTTGTTTACTGGAGAGCTGGGAAATAGTTGTGAAGACCAAGTCAGATGTGGAATATCAAGCATTTCTGGTGATGGTGGGAGAAATGACAAATCACCATTCATATTTTGGGGCAGTGTATAGGATAATTTTAAAGAAGTAATCTACCGACTTCTGAAACTTGTGATTAATGAGAGGATTTGATGAACGGTGAGTAGTCAATTACTAGTCTGGTGTATAATAGAAGGTGGACACTCAAAAACGTAGTAAGTAGTAGGTGAGGGTATTGTGAACTTAGAGTCTCTCTCACCTTTGCTTATCTTGACTGTTGGTTATACAATTTGTAACTGACAAAATCTTGTCTTCATGTGCAGAGAATGGGAAATATTGATGATGCTGTACCTTTCTTTGGGAAAGGATTTAACAAGATCTACCCACTTATCATGGTTATCTACACAATTCTGATTGCCAGCAATTTTTTTGATCGAGTCATTAAGTACTTTGGAAACTGGAAGATATTCAGGTTGCAAGGTGAATCTGAAGATCTAGATGGATTCGATCCGTCAGGATTGATGATTTTGCAAAAAGGTGTGTAAAATAAGTTCTTGTTCCTCAGTTGGTAGAACATGTTTTAGCATCTTGGTGTCCATTTGTGTTTTCCAATTAAGCCAATTAGTTATTACTGTATGATATTCTCGGTTATACTATCTTGCACTACAGCAGTTATGGGAGGGAAGAGCTGAAAATAAACGAGAACAGTTCTCTTGATATTTCCCTCCTATCAATATCCACTGTAGTTGCTTAAATCTTTGTAAAATTTTAATTTATTTCCCCTTATTGTACTGTTCAGAACGTTCTTGGCTTGAACAAGGACATAAAGTTGGCGAGCTTGTTATTCCATTGGCAAGGAATTTCAACAATGCAAGTATGGATCTTGAGTCTGGCAGCAATAGCAAGGTATGCGTTTGTTGCTGATTATTAGGTTGTTTCCTTGTTTTATTTGATGCAATGCCAACTTATTGTGCAGTTTTTCTTGGGGATGCCCAAAGTATATATGTTTCCAATTTATTACATTTAGGATGCTTTTAACCAAGGATATCCTTTCGGATTGGGGAAATGGATGTGTTGTGCCTATTCCCATGCAGTTATAGCAAAGCTTGTTGAATTAGACTCGTTACACTTAGAACATGCCTCTGACCTCCCACGCTTGATGCTCTCTCAACACAAAGATGTGTCCCTCTTAAAATGGGGAGTGGAATAGTTACATTTTTTCCCCCTGAGAACTCATTTTATTGAAAATTTATCTGTTACACAAAAATGTTGTTATAGAGACCCCGTTGGTTACTACTTACTAGACGTTTACTAGACTAATGGAATCGCCCATTTTGGTTTGCTATTTTGTTGGAGTTTAGGGGATACAATGATAGTGTAAAGCTTTGCTGTTTCATCACTTCTCATGAAATTATTGGCTATACTAGTTCTAACTTTTTAAGGAGCCTTTGCTTGAACTCCATCATTTACACTTTTTTCCCCCCTTATGGCAATTCCACAGTCGTTAGTGTGTTATTTTGTTTTCTTTTCCCTGACAAGAGTGTCCGGGATTTGTTTGAATGATCTGTGTATAATCTTTCCATGTCACATGTATCGCATAAATCATAATTACTGAGGTTAAGTCCCACAAGCAATGAAGATTAACCATTGGTCCACCCCTCGAGAGAAGTCTAAGGTTCTGGCCACTTGAAACTAAGCCAAAATGGTTTGAAATTTAACTCTTTATAATCAGTTTGAAAATAAAAGACCAAAGAAAATAACTTTTTGGATGTGGCCAGTCAAGTCCACAGTCAACCACAGGCGACAGGACTTGTGTGTGTGCCTACAGATCTTAGGCTGATATCATCTCTAGCGAGATTTCTTGCTTTATTCTTTTCTGTATTTACTCCATGACGATGAACTCAAATTACATAATTGTGTGTGGATAAGGTGGCTGTTGAAATGAAAGCAACGACAAGTTTGATCGAGGATCGACAGGCAGATATCGTAAAACCTTCAAGAGGAGAGGCCCAGCATCAAACCAACAGAGAAACCATTGGCAGAAAGTACACCGCCGTAAGAACAGAACCGACAACTCAAAACTCGACTGAGAAGAGCAGAGCCGCCTTCAATGCCAATGTGTCTGATGCAGGCAATTCTCAGAATACACCCGTGGGACCCTCTTCTGGAATAGCCTCAACGTGGCAATCTATGAAATCGGGTTTCCAAAATATCAAGTCGAATATTGGAGCCAAGAAATTCCTTCCATTGCGCCAGGTTGAAGATGCGAAGCACTCCCGAGTTTCCTCTTCTGAATCACTTGACGAAATATTCCAGAGATTAAAGCAGCCTGCTGTGGAGAGTAGAACTTATATCAACGATGACGATGATTACGATGAGCATGCAATGGATGTCGGGAAGCCGGGGCCCACCAGGTGATATACATCAGTTTCTTAGTGCACAGCTAACCAGAAGGTCGTGTGCAGCCATTAGGGTTCTAAATTTTGTCTCAGAACACGCCGACAAATATACACAAATGTATACAACAAAATAGAACCCTCATTTTTTGGTACAATTTATATGTAGCGGGGGTACACTGTAAGCTTGTAACTGTATCACCAGTTACTCAACAATTCTGCTTGTCAGTGGCTGCAATTGGCAAGTCATCTCAATGGATTTAATTCTTTCCCCCACCTGTGAAAAGGAAGTTGTACTTGCAGAAATCAATCTTGTTGTCGATATACAAAAGTCAGTGCATTGTGGCATTGTCCAAGGTTTCGAGTAATTTTTTTTGGTAAAGCTCTTTGGCTTTACTCCTTTAATTCCAATAATCAAACTGTTCCAACAAATAAGTGATTTCTCATAGTTTTATGTCTCTTGGCGCCCTCTCCAGTGAACTACTCCCTCCGTCCCTTTTATAGTGTTTAACTTTCTATTTAGGTTGTCCCTTAATAAGTGTATATATTTTGAAAAGTTAGTGAGTACATTTCTTATTTTGCTCTTAAAAGTAGATTCATTTTTGAAAAATTAGTAGATATTATTATATTGATAATGGGTAAATAGTGGAAAGTAGTAAAAGTTGATGTGAGAAAATAAGTTGGAATTACGAGGCTAAACACTTAAAAAGGGACGAAGGGAGTATTTACATTTTTCATTAATTTTTTTTTTTGGGTACTTAGGAAGATTAACTATTAACTAAGCAAAATACATGTTTCGCAATAGAGGTGCGAGCATTAAGTAGTGGGATTACAGACCATAAAGCCAGCAAATTATTCTAGATTTGCCTAAGGTTCAGGTAATCCCTCATCATTAATTCTCCTATGGAGAAGGGTATATTGTCAGAAATGATCAAATCTTCCTCCTGTTCTGCTCCAAGACGAGCTAAATGATAAGAGCACACTCATTAGCTCTATAAATGCGGGAAAGTTTCATTGCCGTTTGAACGAGAAGAGCATTAACAACCTTGATTATATTGCATTGTGCACGGTTTTCAACAGTTCATTGATCAGCCTCACTGCCACACTTTAATCCGACTCAATAGTGATTTGACATGTTCTTCTCAAAGATGATGGTCAGGCCTCTGTAAATAGCCCAAATTTTCGTTTCCAAGCTTGAGTCACATATGTGCTTTCCATAGCAGCCCAACATCCATTTGCCATTTGAATCTGTGAAAAGACCTCCAAACCCTGCCTTCCGGTTTGTTTCGTTCCAAACCATCTGGGTATGTTAAACCATGATCTCGTACTCTTTCTCGCAAGTCAGATTTTGTTCACCCACTTTGAGGTGGATGAAACAGTACAGTCCATTGCTCTGAACGGGTGAATCTCCCAGTTTTCATCAGAGAGGAGGTGAATTTCACCTCAACATAATTAAGGCAATATCCAAACAGCTTTAAAGTTGAACAGAAATAGCTCAGTGATACCATATTTTGTTTTTTTGCTGAGAATTTGTACAAAAGAATTTACGGGATTTGGAATTCTACAATTCCATTTCTACCGTTTCATTCTCTCGTCCTCATGTCAAAACTGGATCTAGGTTCTGTTGTTAAAGTTGAATTGGATTTCTAATCGGCATGTTAAATATAACTTGAACTTGAAATGAGAGGGAACAAATGGCAAATTGAACCGCAATCAATATATGCCTAAAAACTTCCACCAGAAAGTGCCCACGATTCCCCAGACGATGGCATTTACAAGAGCCATTACAAAGCCCATTTTGAACAGATCAGGAAGGTCTACGTAACCAGCTGTTCAGACATAGCAGGGAACAATGTCAGTCCTCACACTGTAACAGATACTAGGACAGAAAACGATACATATAAATGGATACAAGTTATGAAAGATATATATCAGCAGCTTCTTGGATATAAAATGAGGTATAATTTTTAAACAGTCGTCACTTGTATTCAATCGTAGACAGATAAAAGGACCATCAGTTTGCAACAAAACTGACGTGAATAATCCTCAAGATGCTATTAGTTATTGACTCCATCTTCTCGGCTGCGTTACACAGACTTGGGTACTGTTGTGCAGTTGCGGATGTCGGTGTGGGTCAAAAAGTTGGATTCATCTATTTCTATCTCAAATATATGGGGATACGTCATAATATTTAAGTTACTTGTGTGTGTTTCATTTTCTTAACAAAATGGTGATTGTAAGGTTCCAGAATTCCATACCCGATGTAGGAGTTCTATGCATAACTCATGGTGCGTTTAAATTAGAAAAAATGTTTGCCATGTGAATGTCCAACTATAAATGTCAGACGCAGATCTCATACCCTTATCCAAGCTTCAATTGTCCAAAACAGTTCCTTAAACACTTGGAAGAATCCGTGTTACATGGCTTATCAATATTCAGGGGCAAAGAATATATGACCTCCCATATAAATTATGTAATGTAGATGGGTATCAATGATGACTAGAATTGGTTGATTCCTGGATAAAGGGGCTATGCATGCCAAAATATAATGCGACTGAAAATTAAATAAATTGACGATAACTGTTAAGAAGATGATTAAATGATTTACTCACCTCCATAGTATAAAGCAGCCTGACCGCTGCTATAATGCGTTAGAGCACTAAATAGATTTGTATTGTAAGCTAAAGCAAGTGCCGCCAGCACCCCAGGAACCCCAGATGCCAAGTGCATAGCAAGAAATGCAGAGTATAAAGCAGCCACATGGGCTGTTTGACTCGCAAACATGTAGTGAATGAGGAAGTACATAGCCTGAAGGACAACAAATGCAGCAGGCCAGCTCAAAGAGCGAGACTGAAGGGATTTGGCAACACAATCAGACATCCAAGGTACAATGCCAAGGTTAGTCAATTGGCCGGCCATTCCCACTAGAACTGAAAACCAAGCCAAGGTATCCCATGCCGATTTTTCACTCAAGCAGTCATCCCAATCAAGAACCCCCAGCAACAAGAGTATCGATAAGCCAAGCATAGCAGCGACAACACTTGCTATACCAAGAGCGTCTCTGTATGGAAAACAAAGAAATGGCACTGCTTAGTTGAGTAAAATAAAACAAAGGTATACAAGGAGAACTAACCCACAGACATTTCAAATTGCACATAACATTTGGCAGAAATAGGAGTTTAATGAATCGCGGGTAGTATAAATACAATTGGATTCTGATGTCTTGAAATTAAACACCCACTATGACTTGAACAATTTGTTTCTCTGATAACAATAGCCTCAAATTAACTGCCAGTTACAAAGACTATGGTACCCATTATTATGGTTAGTTTCGACGCTCATAATAACTAAGTTTCAGATCCTTACTGACATTCCAAAAGGATTCCAAATGAACAAATTAATGAAGTAGGAGACAGTACTTACCCAAAGACCCACAAGGAGACTGCAAAAAGCATTGTACCAACCATCGCCCATTCATTTCTTGTGACCGGACCCATAAGCTCCAGCTTTCGTGCAGCTATGGCAGGTGCATCTGGTGTGTCTTTTGTTTCAGGAGGATAAAGTTTGTATAAGACAAAAGGAGTAGCAAGTAGAGAAACGATCGCAGGTAAACTAGCAGCCACGAACCAAGAAACCCATGGGCTTGTAATTACCACCCCAAGTTCCTCAGCTAGTTTTAGGCACAGCAGGTTTAGAGCTGCACCAGTTAGGAAAAGAGCACTAGAGTTACCAGCAGCCTGTCACGCACCAGAGACCAGCAATGCATAAGTCACAAATATAGCATGTGATGGCGTTTATAAACATGAAGCAAAGAAATACACACTTGCTCATAGTTTCTAGTAATGTGAATTGTAGAGCAATCGGAATATTGATTATAACATAAGCTTAATGACAGAAGTGTGGGCTTACATGGGATACTGGCATGATAACGTCAAACGTGTGCATTTTCAAGATAGAAACCAAACAAAATATTTTGTCTGATAGGGTCTCCAGCTATAATAAACTCAACTCTTGTTTTGCGAGAAATGCAGCAATTCAAAGAAAGTGATGAGAAAAATGCATAAAGCATGACAGGAAAAGCCTTTATTTCTAATCAGCCCATGGGGTTATGTTTCTTAAGTAATGTGAGAACTTTCCTTGTTTGGGATCAATCCCACTTGCTCAAAACATAGATAAAGAAAATGGCGAAAGCCTTTCATACTCAAATCCATGCGGTCATATCTCTCAAGTAATGTGAGAACTTTGCTTTCCTGGGTAAATCCCAAAAAAAGAAACAAAGTTAGAACTATACTTGAGTAATGATACGACAAGCCTTCCGTATTTCTACTCAACGAATGTGTAGTTCTGTATTTGCATTCTAAAGAGGAAAGTTTTTAGCTTTCAGCATAAGTAACCAAACACAGAGCAGGCGGGGTATGGGCCGAGTGGGAGCAATGGCCCTTGGAAATAAAGTCCCATCTTACAGGTCAAAGATTAGATCACACAATGTGTTTTTCTGAATAAACCTTAGAAATTTTTCTGAATACACTTTGAATGTACACTGTGTGTCGGCCTCGTGGGCAAGGTCTGGTATGCTCCCTCCTACGTCTCATGTTCAAAACGTCCAAGGTGCAATCAACTCTTGTGGCTCAGTCCATATGGGTCTTTGTCCCAGTTTTAATTGGAACCACTACAGGGACGAGGTAATAAGTCCCAAATATAAGGGTGAAAAACAAGCGGAACGAGCCAAGCAATTAGTTGTTCAGGTTTGGTTAACAATTTAGCTTGATTATGAGACAAATGAGCCTTGATTGAGTTGATGTCGAGTAGCTTGAATTTTTTAAACCAGAAGCCGAACGAACCAAATAGTAGCTTGTTCGAGCTTGGTTTGAAATCTTAACGAGCTTTAAAAAAAAACGATCAAGCTTAAGCTTTTGTTTTATGTAACAAACCAATCTTGAACGAGCTGTTAGCGAATGAACACAAGCTTGAACTCGAGTATTTTGGTTCGTTTATCAGCCCTAACAGAGATTAGAACAGAGATTAGTCGAGCTTATTCTAAGTAACAAAAAAACACATCCATACTAATCATGTTCCTTCCAACTTAAAAAACTAATTTCCCAAAACAATGTTTCAAGCAGGGTAAATGCCCAACAAAAGCATTCAGCTTCAAAGACATTTAGCACACTGCATGCATACTAATTCCTAAAGAACAACACCCAAATTGAATCACACTTCATGCACTATTGAATTACACTTCATGAATCACACTTCATGCATACTAATTCCACCCAAATTGAATTACACTATTGAATTACACTTCACACTTCATGCACTATTGAATTACACCCAAATTGAATTACACTATTGAATTACACCCAAATTGAATCACACTTCATGCATACTAATTCCAAAAGAAAAAAAAAAACTCAAATTGAATTATTTATCAATAACCAGACAATCTATTAATCTAACCTGAGACTGAGACAGAACCAAATAAGCCCCCAACTTCTTCTTCGACTCCTCCCCGGGCCTACTCCCGGCCGCCAGCGCCAAGGACTTTATAATCGGCAAAAACACACCCCCGGCCCTCGCCGTCGTGCTCGGCATGGCGGGCGCAATCAACGCCTCACTCACAGTCAACCCATATGATAACCCCAAAGTACTCTTCCCGGACCACTTGACGAAATAAGTCGCAATCCTATCCCCTAACCCCGTCTTCACAAACCCTCTGGCGAAGAAGAAGGAGATCACGATCAGCCAGATGACCTCATTGGTGAAGGCGCCGAAGGCCGTGGTGAAAGTCAGGGTTTTGGTTACGATTGTGGCCGTGAGGCCCAGGAATGCCCAGGCGCCGACTGGGAGTGGGCTCAGGACGAGGCCTGCGATGGTGGAGAGGAAAATGGCGAGGAGTTGCCAGGCTTGGGGAGAGAGAGAGGGGGGTTTGGGGATTAGGAATTGGAGGGTTAGGCCGACGGAGAGAGAAAGTAGGAGGGGGATGATTTTTGGGCCTTGTGGTTGGGGTTTGGCGGGAGGAGGTGAGGAGGATGAGGCGTGGATGGGTTTTCTGCTGTGGAGGAGAGAGAGACGGGAGGGGGAGGAGGAGGAGGAGGAGAGAGAGAGGGAGTGGCGGAGGAGGGGGGGTTGAGGAGGGAGGGAATGAGGAGGGAGTTTGCAGAGAGAAGGGCGGAGGCGGAGGCGGAGGCGGGGGTGGGAGGAGAGTGAAGAGGAGTGAGAGAAGGCTGTGGTGGTGGCGGGAGAGTGGAGTGTGAAGCCCTCCATTGTTGGAGAGAGAGAGAGAGAGAGAGAAAGAGAGAGGAATGGAGGATTTCAAATGATCGTTACCACCGAGAGAGCTACAGAGTTTTTTTTTTTTCCCCGGGGACAAGAGAGACTCCCAGAAAGCATCTTCTATTTACGGTCTAGCACTGTAAACGTAACGTAAGTGACCTGTGACTTCTAAGGAGAGATTTTGGCCTTGTTCGTTTCCGTTTAATTTTAGTTTTTGATGGTATCATCATTTTTTTTATTTCTTTCTCTATCTCTCTCCACTTATTACACTTGCTGACATCATCAAAACTAAACTAAACTATCTAACCAAACACAACCTTTGTAATTTATTCTTTATTATTATTTTTTTGGTACTTTTTAAAGAGAACCGTCATCATTTAGCAAAATAGAGGTGTGAGTCTCAAGGTTCTAAATCTCGTATAGGATAGGGTACCGATTTTCTTACTGGTACGGTACGATACTGGTACCGGGTTGGTACCACCGTTTCGGATTTAGTGGTATTATAGATATATATATATATATATATATATATATATATATATATATATATATATATATATATATATATATATATATCTAGTAAGGACCTCTCGTAAATAAGAAAAAATGTAATTTTTTCACGTTAAAAATTGTTTTTGGGAAATCCAAACCATCCATGATCCGACTAGAGTGCAGTCACAAGTTTTTCAAGTTTGATTAGAAAATGCGTTCTATGATAAGATCTGAGTGCAGGGGATCCAAGTCTATCAACGGTCGCAATGTCGTACAATGCCACTCAAGTAATTGTAGGTTTTTCCATTTGAGAAAGAGCTGATTCATCGTCTCCTTTTTTAATCCGGATTCCCAAGGAGGCCTTTCTTAATATCACAAAAAACCAACACTCACCGACTTAATTATTATCGCATTTTTTAAGTTGATTAGTTTCATATCTGAGTGCGGGGATCTAGGCCAATCACCAACCGCAATGCCATACAGTCCCTCCCAGATATACACAATTCTTAAAGTGTTCCTCTGGCATAGGGGCGGAGGGACCATAGCGCCCCCCGCGCAGTTTAAAAAATACACTGAAAAAAATAAAACTTTCTTTGTTATTGTTAGCGTTGGGTTACTCATTTGAAATTAAAATAATTGTTTCCAATGAAATTTGAGCCAAATTGTTATAGCCCCAACAAAACAAAACAAGCCTAGCCCAATTATGAGAGCCCGTATATAATAAATACATAAGGATAATGGTTGCCTGACATTAGGTTCAATGAGGAAACACAAAAAAATTGAAGGGAATTAGACAACTTCTTTGCATACAACTTTTCATCATAAATACGTTGTGTATTTTTGTCAGTGCTAGATGAAAATCCTGGAACCGTCCCTAAACTCGGCCCCCTGGGATTCTCAATCCTGACTTCGCCACTGCTTTGGCAGGCATCCAAACAGTGCTTACATACTAAATTTAAATACTAATTTTTATTAATCTTGGATTATCCGAACAAGCGGCAGAGCTGCCATACAGTGGCGTAGCCAGAAATTTGCTCCAGTAAGGGCACAATTTATAAATGCCAATACTTTTGTTGTGAAAAAAAAAATCGCTTTTTAAAGAATCTAACATATCTGGATTTTCATTTGAAATGAGTTTCGCTTGACTAACATTTTATAGATAGATGTTACTCTTAGCCTATTTTGTTGTACCCCTTGGCTTCCAAGGGGGGTTTGGGGTTCAAGTTGGTGGAGGTCTGGGGGTTCCTTAAACACGTTATAGTTTCGAAGAAAAAATTTCACTTAATTAAGACTTTTTTGTGAGTAATTAGTTATACAGTAGTTCTGGGGCATCGCCATGTGATGCCCTAAACCCTTCTCTATTACTTTTTTTTTATCGGCTTTCATCACATATGCAGCACTAATGCAGGTAAAACTCATATATTTAGTATTGAGTCCCACATAAATATGCGTAGGAGAATAACATTATAGCACCAAGTAATGACGCCCCAAGAGCACCTAATTAATTTTTTGTGTATATGAAAAAGTGATGTATATTTTTCTAAAAAATGCAAAATTGCAAAAAAAAAAAAACAATCTTTTCAAAAATCCAGTGTGGGCCTCGCATGCATGTGGCTCCGCCACTGCTGCCATATGTTGGACATTAACAACTACATGTTAGAATGTAGAGTTGAAGATGGTAGAAGAAAATTACTCACAGATTCTCGGTTCGAACCCTGAGTCGAGAGAAATTGAGCAAAGATATTCTAAGATAATCCGGGTATAGCCTCTAGCGAAAAATAGATGATCGACTGAGTTTTTGTTGGCAAAAATCCGACAAGTCTTTCGGATGACGTCAGGATATCTCTGAATCGCCGGCAATCATCGAGCAGAAATTCAGCTAGAAAAGGCTTTTAGATGGCTTCCTATCCTGGGTTTTTGAGGTTTTGGAATATCCAAATTTCTTTTGAGAAATCCAGCAGGGCTTCCACAGAGTTTTGGAGAAAGTCAAGCTTGAGTCGAGATAAAACCATGAGGGGCTCACTCTTTTCAGCTCGAGATTTCTCGGCTTTGTTCGGATAGCCTCTTAGAGCATCCTCATTTGGCTCTCTTCCTTAACTTTTGAGTTAAAGTAGAGAGCCAAACCCCAAAATAAGCCAAAACTAGGCTCACCAAAATGGTTGATCAAATTGATTAAACTTCTAACTTTGCCACAGTACTGCATCAAATTTGGTGCGGCACTGTTCACTCACCAGGGCACTATTTACACACTATTCATGCACTATTCACGCACTGTTCATTTTTTTAATATTACTTTTGGGGAGTAGGAGTAGAAAGAAAGAATAGTTTAATGCAGTAAAATTAGAATAGAGAGCCTGATTCTGTGAACTTTTGTAAAAAGTGGCTTGCTAAATTGTAAAAGGTATTTTTGAATTTAAATCTGGTGTAAAATTTGGTGCTCCTGATAAGAATGCTTTTACACACTTTCAGAAAATAGACTTAGGCTCTCTCTCTCTCTCTCTCTCTCTCTCTCTATCCACTTTTGACCGGCTAAAATTGGGCATGTGGACCCCCCTCACTCCAAAACCCAACGTGATTATCCTCTTGCTCTCACACACACACAATGAAGTGGGACAATGGGTCTGTGGGCCCCTTCGCTCCAAAACCCAACGTGATTGTCCTCTCTCTTGCTCTCACACAGACAATGAAGTGGGACCATGGAAAAATCAATGGTAGACTTTTGTATTTTCAATGGTTGAGGTGGACCCCATTTTCTAAAAGTGTTGAAGGGGCTGAAAAGTTTTTAAAAGCTTATCCGAACAAAGCCCTCAGGACTAGAAAATGGAGAGTGAAAGTGTGTGAATGTCATGTTTATTAAAGTTGGAAAGTGTAGGAAAGTTGTGTGTGAAATAATGAAGGAGGAGGAGGCCTTTTATAGGCAAGATTGGGGAGTGGTGCCTCCTTTGGAGGACTTTGGACACGTGACAGTCAATGAGAGGCTGCCTTGGGATCGGCGCCTCTTAGTGGGGAGCCAAGGGGTTTCTCCCACTTTCAAACGATGTGTTCTGGTTTGTTCGTGCTCAGGTGAGGTCCAGTACAAATCCGTTGGGATGGTCCCCTAAGACTTTGAGACGTTCTAGACGTTGTGGTGACGTTAGTTTTTCAAAATTATATCTCCAACATCAAGAAAATTGATCGTCCGATTCACAATTGATTTGTAGCGATGCATGTGATCGGATGACCAAATGAAGTCCGATTGACATATAATTTGACCAGGAGCTTCATAATGAGACGATAATGAATTTTTTAATGGTTCAATTGAAGAAATAGGGTCTCAGGTCTCGTGATTAAGCTAATGGCTGTTCGTTTCCCAGAAAATATCAAATAAGCTTCGAATCACACGAAACTTGACATGAGGACTCGAGGCATCATGTAGATAGTATGTATGAAGTTCGGTATGATATGGGATGGAGATGATAGAAATTGGGGTTTTTGACCTCAACCGTAAGATTTTACTTGGTTTTGGCACAACCGGTGATGATCCAATGTCCTTCGATTCTGATGTGGTCTAGACCGATCTCCCAAGAATGTCAAAATGAATGCATCTGTTGGTGCCGGTATGAGACTAGGTCTCTTGAAGGCAAAGTTGGTCGTTTGGTCAAGAATCGAGTTCCTGGAAGCCAAATTTTGACCATTTAGCGGAGGGAGAGCCACAATTGTCTATATCTGATGTCTAGGATAGGCACATAAAGATGTGTTATAATGCTTGATGCAAAAGATAGTTATACAGCTCACCATTGAACATCATGATATGTACAACACCATTTTACCTTCATCGAGAATCGTGCGTTCTATTGCGGTAGGGTTTGTTTGACGTGCTTAGCATCAAATGTCTCAATTTTGGGGGTATCGATGTCATCAATTTTCTTCAATAATGATGCATGGAGGCGTGTTGAAATAAAATCACGCAATAAGGACAATCACGAGTTTTGTTTGAACTAGAGGTACTCCTTCCTTGACTATACAATATTGAGAAAACTCTTAAATTTTTGTTAATAATCATAAGCAACCTCATTTTAATGCCACCCTACAACTTATTTTATACTAAAAAATTGGACCGAAAAGAAACAACAAAACAAGAAGTTGAATCCTGGTAAATCCTTAGAAATACTAAAAAGGAAATAAAATCATCGAAACCCAAATCAACATCTTAGTGGACAAGAAAATAATAATAAAAAAAAAAAATCAACCCAAATAAGAAAACCTAAAATTGAGGATTCTAGACAATTTTGCTAAAATATAAAGCTTTCCAATAAAATACTAAAACTAAAATAGTAAAATAAAATCCCAATACCTAATATGCATCATTCTCCCCGGCTTGAAGAAACCCGTCCTCAAGTTTATACAATTGAATTCCTCGAATCTTGTATGCATCAACCTTGTACTTTAAATTTACCTTTCCAAACCCAAACTCCAAAGAAGAATCTTCGAAAATTAGCAAAGAAAGTTCTAATGTTACGCACAAAGCCCACAATCTACTGCTTGCAAAATCATCAATATACGCCTAAAACGGATCAACAAATGCATTATTCTGGTCAACCTTACCATATTTACGTTTTTCATAAAAATCAAATGTAACTGATTCTTCTGAATCAGTGTCCAACAACGCCAAAACTGTAACCACCTTTTTGCACATTACTTTTTGGTTCTCTCTTTTTATAATTTTCTGCACCAGCTCTTCATAAAAAACTAAAATATTATTTGAAGTGAAAGACTACTCAATGGTAGCCTCATCCATCGCATCACCCTCTAGGATTTTTTCTGGTGCTTCTCGTGCGGCTTTACTTTGTTCATACACATCTTCAACAATAGAATAACGATCATAACGAGCGCCTTGTAGCACCAAGATTCGGAATCGAGTGCAAGCTCTGATACTAACTGATGCAGGGAGGCGTGTTGAAATAAGAACGCGAAACAAGGACAATCACGAATTTTGTCTCAACTAGAGGTACTCCCTCCTTGAACAGACAATATTGAGAAAACTCTCAAATTTTCATTAATAATCATAAACAACCATATTTTAATGCCACCCTACAACTTATTTTATACTGAAAAACTTGACCGCAAAGGAAATAACAAAACATAAAGTTGAATCCTGGTAAATCCCTAGAAATACTAAAAAGGAAATAAAATCATCGAAACCTAAATCAACATCTTGGTGGACAAGAAAATAATAAAAAGGAAATAAAATCAACCCAAATAAGATAATCTAATATTGAGGATTCTAGACAATTTTGTTAAAATATAAAGCTTTCTAATAAAATACTAAAACTAAAATGGTAAAATAAAATCTCAATATCTAATTTGCATCAAATAAGAGGGGTGGGGCAAAATCTAGTGTCACCAAGCCATCAAGTCTCCACTTGGTGGTGAGAATCTACTCCTGAATCCTAATTAGTGGAGGGGAAATTACGAGAACGACAGAGACGGAAGTGGCTTGAATCGTTTGATAAACACAAAGAAGGGAAATTTTCACTTACACCCTGATACTTTGAGCGAATTTCAGAGACATCCCCTCAATTTTATATATATTTTTAAACACTTACACTTCTTGTACTACGAACCAAAGTGAGACAGTTATTCCCTTAGAATTGATGGAAAAGTAGATCTTTGCACAATTTGGGGCACTTTAGATGATGTCTCGTCATATCGACCATGGATCAAAACGATTAGCTTAAATCTTGAATTCATTTTGGGTCAAAATTACTTGGGAAACCTCTAATTTTGATCAAAACTAGCGAAAGAAATTTAGGATGCTCCGTTTTTTGGCTGAGGAAAATGGTTTCTAACGTCAATATAAGAATTTTAACAGCGGATTTGTAAGCTTGTAACTGTTTGTGTCACCAGTGACTCAAGAAATTCTGTTTGTCAGTAGCTGCAATTGGCAATAGTCATCACAATCAGAGACGGGCTCTTAATGCTCTGTGGCTTCTTTCTTAATCCCAATAATCCGATAGTTGCAGCAAACAGGTGATTTTCCAGTGACCTATTTATATATTTGCTTTTAAATCTGTCTGCGTGTGCTAAAACTGTGAACTTGATGCAAATAAGAGTAGGCTGAAAAGGTTTCTTTTCTCGCAAGTCTGATTTTGTTCACCCACTTTAAAGGGATCGAAACAGTAAAGCCCACTGCTATAAATGGGTGAATCTCTCCATGCTCTTTACAAATTTCCATATCTGGAGGTGAATTTCACCCTAAAAAAAAGAGAATCGCGGAGGGGTTAGTGAAGGCAAGATCAAAACAACTTTAGTGGAAAAAGGGTAAAATTCAAAAGAAATAGCCCGGTGGCATCATTTTTTGCTGTTTGCTGGATGTACACCAGAAATTTAGGGGACTCAGGAATTCAACAATTCCATTTGTACCATTTCATTTCGCTCATCCAACCGGAGCTTGGTTCTGCTTTCCATATTAGCCCATTTTGGGAAGATGTTCAATTTGAATTGGATTTTCAATCGTCATATAAATTATTAACTCAGAATCATGAACTCAATAATAGAGCCAAATATGGAGAAACAACCAAACAGTGATACTACGATAAAACTTAACATCCGATCAGCATGAACTGAAAAATTTATTGAATCATGATCTGCGATAAAACAGCAGATAAATCCTTTAAATTTCAATGAGCGTTATTGCACTATAATATTGCCGAATATGTGTTGAGACTGTCAGTTTAAACCCAAAAATAATTGAGAATTCTATTTTGGAAGCAAATGATGCTTTGCTCAACAATGCCCTTAAAAACAGAAGGCTAATAAAACCAGTTGGAAACTTTACACGAAAAAACCCGAAATCAATATAAGCCTAAAAACTTCCACCAGAAAGTGCCCACAGTTCCCCAGATAATGGCATTTACAAGAGCCATTACGAAGCCCAATTTGAACAGATCAGGAAGGTCTACGTAACCAGCTGTTCATACATAGCAGAGAACAATGTCAGCCCTCACATTGCAACAATACTAGGATATAAAACGATACATATCGATGGATACAAGTCATGAATGATATATATCAGCAGCTTCTCGGATATAAAATGAGGTACTATAATTTTTAAACAGTCGTCACTGGTATTCAATCCTAGATGGATAAAAGGGCCATCAGTCTGCCAACATAACTGACGAGAGAATAATCCTCAAGATGCTGCTAGTTATTGATCCCATCTTCTTGGCTGTGTTGCACAGACTTGGGGTACTGGTGTGCAATCGCAGGGCTAAAACTTTGGATTCATCTATTAGACTATTTATCTCTCAGAGACACTGGGACATGCCATCATATTTATGTTACTCGTGTCTTTCCTTTTCTTAACAAAATGATGTTTGCAAAGTTCCAGAATTTCATGCGCGATATAGGAGTTCTAAGCATAACTCATGGTGCATTTGAATTTAACAAAAGAATGTTTGCCATGTGAATGTCCAACTAAAAATGTCAGCTGCGGATCTCATACCCTTATCCAAGTTTCAAATGTCCAACACAGTACTTTTAAAGTGTAAACACTTAGAAGAGTCCATGTACATAGCTTGTTGATATTCAAGGACAAAGAATATATGACCTCACATATATTGTAGATGGGTGTATATTCAAGGGCAAAGAACATACGGGCGCTTCCTGGGAAAAGGGGATATGCATACGAGAATAACATGTAACAGGTAATTGAACGAATTGATGATAACTATTAAAACGATGATTAAATGACTGCTCACCTCCATAGTATACAGCAGACTGACCGCTGCTATAATGTGTTAGAGCACCAAATAGATTTGTGTTGTAAGCTAAAGCAAGTGCCGCCAGCACACCAGGAACCCCAGATGCCAAGTGCATAGCAAGAAATGCAGAGTATAAAGCACCCACATGACCCGTTTGACTCGCAAACATGTAGTGACTGAGGAAGTATGAAGCCTGAAGGACAACAAATGCAGCAGGCCAGCTCAAAGAGAGAGACTGAAGGGATTTGCCTACACAATCGGACATCCAAGATACAATGCCAAGGTTAGTCAACTGGCCCGCCATTCCCACTAGAACTGAAAACCAAGCCAAGGTATCCCATGCTGATTTTTCACTCAAGCAGTCGTCCCAATCAAGAACCCCCAGCAACAAGAGTATCGATAAGCCAAGCATGGCAGCAACAACACTTGCTATACCAAGAGCATCTCTGCATGGAAAACAAAGCAATGGCACTGTTTAGTCGAGTGACATAAAACAAAGATACACAAGGAGAACTAACCCACAGCCATTGCAATTTGCACATTACATCATTAGGAGTTTACTGAATCACGGATAGTGTATAATACAATAGGATTCTGATGTCTGGAATGCAAAAGAACACATACACCCACTGTGCACCGGCCAATTCGTTTCTCTGACAACAGTAGCCTCTCAAATTAACTGTCAGTTACAAGATGTATAAAAAAAACGCCCTTACAAAGACTATGATATCCTTTCTTATGGTAAGTTTCAACTTTATCTCGTAATAAATAAGTTTCAGATTCTTTACTCAAAAGACATTCCTAAAGGATTCCAAATGAATAATTCATGAAGTAGGAGATAGCACTTACCCAAAGACCCACAAGGAGACTGCAAGAAGCATTGTACCCATCATCGCCCATTCATTTCTTGTGACTGGACCCATAAGCTCCAGCCTTCGTGCAGCCATGGCAGGGGCATCTGGTGTGTCTTTGGTTTCAGGAGGATAAAGTTTGTATAAGACAAAAGGAGTAGCAAGTAGAGCAACGATCGCAGGCAAACTAGCAGCAACGAACCAAGAAACCCATGGGTTTGCAATTACCACGCCAAGTTCCTCAGCTAGTTTAAGGCACAGCAGGTTTTGAGCTGCACCAGTTAGGAAAAGAGCACTAGAGTTACCAGCAGACTGTCAAGCACCAGACAACAGCAACGCATAAGTCACTAGTATAGCATGTATGGTGTTTATATATGTGAAGCAAAGAAATACACACTTCACAGCTTCTACCAATGTGAATTGTAGAGTAATCAAAATAGCGATCACGACAGAAGCTTAACAACAGAAGAATTGGCTTGCTTCTTAATCTAATGATAATAGCAAAGAAGCTCTTCCCTTTCACAAACATGGGCGTACTTGCATGATAGGGTGTGCATTTTCAAGAGATAAACCAAATAAAGATTTTCTAGTAGGGTCTCTCAGCTATAATAAACTCAACTCAACTCATGTGGATATGTTTCGCAAGTTATGTGAGAAGTTTCCCTGTTTGGGGAGAAATGCAGTAATTCAAAGGAAGTGAGCATCATAGGAAAAGCCTTTTAATATTTCTAATCAGCCCAGGTGGTTACTTTTCTCATGTAATGTGAGAAATTTCCTTGTTTGGGATCAATCCCAGTTCTCAAAACATAGACACGGAAAATGCTAAACAGCTAAAGTATGATAGTCTGTACATGATGAATTCCATTCGCTCAAAAAGGATCTTTGGTGGTTTGCATAACTGTTCACAATTTTTTTTTGTTGGCTTTTTGTAAATATTTATCTTTTTTCCTCTCTTCGCTAATGGCATTGACGTGTAGTTTTGAATTTGCTGAAGAATACATCAAGCCTTACTCATTTGCTTCGTTTTCGTCCGACTGTTTTCTTTACCAATAGCAGGAACATGCTATGCATTAAATGGGTCTGACTCTTTATAGCTTAATCACATTTCTGTAACATTCTTTTTTTAAGTGGCTAACTAGTGTGGCTTATATTCTGAAATTGGTTAATGTGAGATATCTGGAAAATAAATTTGGGTAAAAGAGCAGTTTGTTGGTGGGAAAGACCAATATCGTAGGAGGGATAAATTTAAGTTGGTTCGGATTGTGTTGTGTTGTCCCAAGCATCAAAGAAGGGGGACTTGAGTGAAGCTACAATTTTAATGTTCTAGAACCGGCAATAATAACATCAAAACATGGGAACTTGAGTAAAGCTACAATTTGAATGTTCAAGAACCGGCAATACTAACATCAAAAAATGGGGACTGGAGTGAAGCTACAATTTGAATGTTCTAGAAGTGCAGTTTGTTGGTGGGAGAGACCAATGGTAGGGAAAGTTTAATTTAAGTTGGCTTCAGATTGTGTTGTGCCTTTAGGCACCAGCAATATTAGCATAAAAGAATGGGGACTTGAGTGAAGCTACAATTTAAATGTTCTAGAACCAGCAATACTAGCATCAGAGTATGGGGATTGGAGTTAAGCTACAATTTGAATGTGCTAGAACCCCTCACCTGGAATGAAAACAACGAGGATTTCCATATGCTTTCTTTGATCATTTTATTGTGCTATTGTAGCGGTTAATCGGTGGTTGCTGGTATGAAAAAATGGAATTCTATTGAAAATTTCATTTGATTATACATTCCCATTGTTTTCAGTTACTTTTGTTTGGTCCATGAGCAATATATAATTACAATCACTGGTTGTTTAAATTGTTATATTTCTCTTAAATACAACAATTTAATTGATTAGATAAAGTCTGTTTGAGTCTTACTTGAAAAAAAGACTTCTCGGAGAAGTGGGCCTCTCTGGCATGGGAGGTTAACACTAGGGAAGGATAATTCATTTTAGTCATACTAATCATGTTCCTTCCAACTTCAAAAAACTAATTCCCGAAAGTAATTAATGTTCCAAACAGGGTATTCCCAACAAAAGCATTAAACTTAAAAAACATTTATCACACTACATGCATACTAATTCCAAAAGAAAAAACACCCAAATTGATTTACACTTCATGCATACTAATTCCAAAAGATGAACACCCAAATTGAATTGCACTCAAAACACCCAAATTTAACTAGTATTAACCACACAATCTATCAGTCTAACCTGAAACTGAGACATAACCAAGTAAGCCCCCAATTTCTTCTTCGACTCCTCCCGGGGCCTACTTCCGTCCGCCATCGCCAATGACTTAATAATCGGCAAGAAAATCCCCCCAGCCCTTGCCGTCGTGCTCGGCATAGCCGGTGCAATCAACGCCTCACTCACAGCTAACCCATACGACAGCCCCAGAGTACTCTTCCCCATCCACTTGACAAAGTAGGTCGCAATCCTATCCCCTAAACCCGTCTTCACAAACCCTCGAGCGAAGAAGAAGGAGATCACGATCAGCCAGATGACCTCGTTGGTGAAGGCGCTGAAGGCCGCGGTGAAAGTTAGGGTTTTGGTTAGGACTGTGGCTGTGAGGCCGAGAAAGGCCCAGGCGCCGACTGGGAGTGGGCTCAGGACGAGGCCTGCGACGGTGGAGAGGAAAATGGCGAAGAGTTGCCAGGCTTGGGAGGAGAGAGAGATGGGTTTTGGAATTAGGAATTGGAGGGATAGGCCGATGGAGAGAGAGAGTATAAGGGGGAGAATTTTGGGGCCTTGTGGTTGGGATTCGGTGGGGGGTGGTGAGGAGGAAGAGGAGGCGGCGGCTTGGATGGGTTTTTTCTTGTGGAGGAGAGAGATACGGGAGGGGGAGGAGAGAGAGAGGGAGAGGGAGCGGTGGAGGGGGGTTTGGGGAGGGAGGAAATGAGGTGGGAGTTTGGAGAAAGAACGGCGGAGGCGGAGGTGGGAGGAGTGGGAGAAGGCTGTGGTGGTGGCGGGAGAATGGAGTGTGAAGCTCTCCATTGTTGGAGAGAGAGAGAGAGAGAGAGAGAGAGAGAGAGAGAGAGAGGAATGGCGTTGGAGGGGGAGAGAGATAGAGAGAGAGAGAGAGAGAGAGTCTACTCCATTTCTGATGAGTGGAGCGGAAATTGCAAGAGGACGAGAGGGACAGAGCAGAAGTGGTTGATGAGGAAAAAGCCGATAGATTTCCCCAATACTCTGCGAAATGACACTGGGAGTCCAGTTACTTAATGAAAATACACAAGAGCCTATAGCCATTTGTCCACTTTTAGCAACATTATTGAAGAAAAAAGTAGTTAAGAAGCAGGCAAGTATCAAATTTTTGCACATCTTCTTTAATGGTGGGTTCTAAAACAGTAGAACTAAATCGGTAATCCTACGGGTACAGAACATTTTGTACAGAAAATGTACAAATCGCTCTCTGGGATCCACTTTTGGGTCCCACACGAGTGATCCGAACCGTTCATTATTCTTAGAATATTTTTCCGAGGGGCTTCACAAAATTTCAGCTCAATCGGACGGTTAGAAGTGTTTGAACCAAAATCACGCCATTTCATTCAAACACTTCTAACCGTCCGATTGAGCTGAAATTTTGTGGAGCCCCTCGGAAAAATATTCTAAGAATAATGAACGGTTCGGATCACTCGTGTGGGACCCACTTTGGGTCCCAGAGAGCGATTTGTACATTTTCTGTACAAAATGTTCTGTACCAATAGCAAGATCCGAACTAAATGGTTCCAAATATTAACTAATTTTTCCTTCACCTCATTTTCTAACTCCCATTGAACAACTATTTCCGTCCCAAAATATATTTCTGGTCCGCAGTACTATGACTTTTAAAAAATTCATTTTTCAAGATGTATTACTCCTATTTTCTTTATTTTCAACTTCCGCCCAAAAATATGTTCGAAAATTTTATTCTTGAAAAATATGAGAGATATTGATACACCCTTTGGGAATGCAACACGCAATTCACTATAATTGATGATCTGATCTGTTGATCTTCTGGGACTCGTTGAATAAAATGTTCGCAAAATAATTTATATTGATTGGATACCCGTAACAAACTTGTCGAAATACTTTAGCCATGAAAATAATGATTAGATACCTCAATTTTTCTGTATAAAACTGTTTCGATGAGATAGTTATAGCTGTGCGATCAAATTGAATGATTGTGTGGACACTTTATTGATTCTTACAAGATGATAAATGACTCGGATCATCAAGGAGAGTTCTAGGTGGTATATACTACGAATTGTGGATGCAAATGGGACTGCAGAGAAGCTGCGTACTTCTTGCAATGCTAAATAACAATTATAACTTTCACTAATTTTGCTATTCTAACTGAGAAAATAGACATCTAATTTAAATTTGCAATCTTGAATTTTCAATTATTTTATTGGGATCCGCTACATTTCTTCTTTTCTGAAACAATACTACTCCTACAATACACACCTCCGATTTTAACCCCTCCATCTCTTGTACCTGAGGTCGAAGATGCTTCAATCTACGATATCTGTATGGAGAGGAATAACAGAGTTTTTTCCCGAAACAGAGGATGTATGAAAATTAGATCATTGATAGTAATATACTATGTGATGCTAGAGTTTTTTTTGCTGTCAAACAAGGTCCATGTAAATGATGCAAATAGATTGTTTTCTCTTAGGTTAAACAGGCATAGGGGTGTAATGGTTTCCGAGCTTGGTTGTTTGTATTTTGTAATGGATGGGGATGTATAGTTTTCGGCTCGCTCTCAAAGATACTATATTGGCCATTATAAAAGTTCAGAAATAAAAAAAAATTCCGCACTTAATTCATTGGCCATTATGAGTGTCTAGGTTTTATTTTTACACACAGAACTTGGAAACTTCTATAAGTTATGAATTTTAGGGAGATTCAATGGGTTACATACAAGGTTCTAAAACTCGTTAGACGTTCTCAGGACAGCTGGACACCTTCTAACTTCTAAGGCCGAGTACTCGGCGCCTAGTCGGGCAATTAGTCAGGATAATCGGCGAGAGGCCTTCTAGCGCCTAGGCGATGAGTACTCGGCCTTCCAGACATTCTTTTAAAACACTGGTTACATACCATACAAACCCAAGTAGGGGAACAACTCCTTTATTTTACTTACTAATAAGTTGAGCAGAACAAAGAATATTGAGGTTAATATACTACATTAATGATATAGTAGTAGCAGGATTGTAGGACCCCTAAACGCGAAGTCGCGAAACATGCAAGATTTTTTATTCTTCCACAGCTTGATGATGTCATAGATAAAACGACATAGTAGATTAAAAAATATGATGATAATTCTGAAGTGGCAAATATTCTGTGGACATTGATGATTGAGGGAATTGACGCACTTAAAATATAAAAACAAAATTAAGCACCGGTCGACGCTTATGGATGCTAATAAACAAAAATAATAAGTTACAAAACATATGAGAGAGTAACCAACTGGGGTTAGCTCAGTTGGTCAGGACTCTTACATCTCACTACGAGATTAGGAGTTTGAATCTCCCAGCATGTGTGTGAGGACTTTTCTTTGTTTGTTTCTACCCTAGGTTTATTGGGCCTGATTGCGTCGCGAATTCTCACAATTAATGTAATGTCTAAATTATCAAAATTAAATTGGAAAAACATAAGTCAACTAAATAAGGGACTAAGGATGGGAATGATTTGTACGTTCAAGTATTGTAGTATATAGCAACAAAGTTGTGGACTTGCAAAGGATATTTAGTGTCAATCGAAGAAGATGAAATTATCAAAAAAGAAAACCTATATCTGTTTAGCTTCATTTTCAATAATAGTTGAACTTGAAATAATAGAAGACATTAATGATAATGGTACATAGATAATGGTTGATAAATTTTACACATAATCGTGTATCTTTGTTATAGATTCCTTTGGTGATTTAATGTAAAAGGATCTAACAATAGGTAATAGGTATTTAGCATGATGAGAGGGTATGCACACGACACTAGCTATGAACCAACAGATGAATGGTTCAGACACATAAAATGTATCCAAACAAAGATTGATTATTTCTTCTCCTAAATAAGGATTACTTATTTAATTATTTGTTCATTTAATGGGTTGTCTGTTGGACTTGGTATAAATGTAAGCTGATGTCACATTTGATGTTTGTAATAAAATAAATTCTGTGTGTCTATGTACGAATATATGTATATTATATTTGTGGGGTGTGTGTGTTTTTTATATCCACGGGGTGTTATAAGCATAACCTTAGTCAAATAATTTTTCAGTAGCATTGTTTGATTTCGCTCTTAATCTTCATTATCTATATTCTAACTGTCAATCCTCATTGTTATTTTATAATTTGAAATATTTCGAAAGACGATTTCACGCTCTGCACATGCACATGCTTGCGGATGATGTGACTTAGAGCACAACATTGACTTGACATGTTAAAAAGAATTGATAATGATTGGATGAGTAAGAAGAATTTGGATACGTTACCCTTAATATATAGAGCTTGCCATTTAAAAATAACCCAACAGTAAATTAATTTCTTCAATTCTTTTTTATTTCTTTTGGACATAACTTTAGAGGATGTTTGATAAAACTAAAAACTGAAACTGAAAGCTGGAAAATTAAGGAAACCTGAAAAATTAAGTACTAAAAATTGAATGTTGAATTTTTTAAGCTGAAAAGTTGTTTGATAAAACATATTAAGCATTGAATTAAAAAATAGAAAAATTATTTTAGTACTAATAGTCATCGTGTATTTGTGGTAGTGGTGGAGTGGTGATTGGGAGGAGGTGGTAGGATGGCGGTGTAATAGTGGCAGTGGCGGTGTAACGGTGACATCGGAGTAATGGTGGTGGTGGCATGATGGTGAGTTATGGTGATAGTGGAGTAATAGTGGCGCAATGGTGGCGGTGTGGTGGTGGTGGTGTAGTGGTGGCACCGTGGCAGTGTGATGGTTGTGGCGTGGTAGTGGTTGTGGTGGGCTGGGCGGAGTGCTAATAGCGGTGGTGGTGTAATGATAGCGATGGCAAAGTGATGGCGGTGGCATGACAATAGTGGCGGCGGTGGTGGTGGTATGGGTAATGGTGGCGTGACAGTGGTGATGGAGTGGTGGTGGTTGTAATGGTAACGACATGGCAGTGGTGGGGGTAGCATCGTGTCGGTGGTGGTGGAGTGGTAGCTTGGTAGTGACAGTGGCGGCGGCGGCGGCGTGATGGTTGAATGTAAGCACATAAAAATTCAGTCAGAATTAAATAGCACAAAACTACTTAATTCTGCCCTTGGTGTTGTGGCCACCAAAGATCTGCCCATGAAAGGATCTGCCCTTGGTGTTGTGGCCTGGGGAAAAAGAGGAGCGGCCCGCATGGCCTGGCTGGTCAAAGATCCCTGTCGATGGTCGCCTAACAGATGCTCTACAGAGTCAGGTGCGCATAGAAGACCTGAGCGCTCTAGTCAACCTTTGACCTGAGTGTTTGACTGGTGCTACTGAGCAAAATTAACTTTATTCTTGAAATTAACTTAATGGGACGAAATCAATACCTTGTAGGAACAAAATGATAAATAAGTTGATTAAGAAGCTATTCCACAAAATTGACTTATTCTTGAAATTGACTTATTGTATTTTACAACGCAGCTCATTCTTAGACAATACATTAACTCAAAAAACTAATTTAAGCCAGTTTCACTAACTTATTAGGAGAAATTTGGATAGTCCAAAATACTTTTGAACGACCAAAATGCGCGCTTGACATCACGGGTACTCGGTACTCCTACCCGCTTGGCACACATGTTTTTCTCCTTAAACCAAGACCTGAACCACAAAGCTTGACCTCATCAAACACGCCATTCTCTGCTGGAGCTCATATCTATCCCGACGTCACTGATTACCGTTGAAAGTCAAAAGAAATGTGCGATACGAAACCGAAGTGATAAAAAATGAAACTACCAAGTGGGTTCCAACGGTCAAACCATGGCTCTTCTTTCTCTTCAATGGATAGAGCCAAGGGACAATTTTTTCCTCTTTTTTTAATTACGGATGTCCGGTCGATTTGTGCACATATCGATTAATTTCAGAGTTTTGAAGTTAACAATTGAGTAAACTTCCGGAGTCCGGTGACTGTAAGATTTGGATTATTTAGTCTTTATGAAATTTAAAACTGTGACCTCTTTGAGACTTGTCCTTTAGTAATTGTTTTTTCATACCCACTTAACTACCGAAATTGGATTGGTATGGGATTATATATTTACGTCAACTGCCCACCTCTAACTCTTAGACCATTCCAAACTTGATCTTTGTGGCTCTTACACGAACCTACGGTATTTGATACCAGGGGCGGAACTATTAAGGCGGCTAGTGGCACGAGTCACTCTCAAGTCTTAGCTTCCACAATACATGTATTTTTTAGGTTATTATATATGATTAACCTTTGAACACGTAAGCTTTTTGGTTTTTACTTTTCTCCCGTAAGATACTAAATATCAATGAGTTTTTTAATGTTTGAAAATAATTTTGAATATGTTCAAACAAAAATATATCTTTTATATTTTTTTAGGTTCGATGGATTGAACATTTTTTTGAGACGATAGTAGTATTTTGATAATTTTGAGTGCCACCTCCAAGTTCAAATCCTAATTCCGCTACTAATTGATACAAAAGGCTCATCTTGTAGATGCTGCATACAAAACGATTCTACAAAAGGAACAACTTGATCGGGCATGTATATATACACGCGAATTTCCTATAGACTATCCGTCAAAACTTGCAACTTTTTGAATCCAGGATCCTCAGCCCACCCCAAATTAAGCATGCAAAACTGCCAAGGCCCCCACACATGTCGACGAAACCGCATGAACATCAAGCGAACAGCCATGAGAGGGGGAGAGTAATGGTGCTGGAGCACAAAATAATTTTTCCAACCAATCATGGTTGGGCAGTTGAGCCCACATCACACACCAACTTAATTTGCCCATAGCTTCTTTGCATGTGCCTTCTTTGCAGCCCATCCCTTTTTCGCCTGGAGTTGCGGTGGTTTTTGTATTATTAGGATTGGTTTAATCTCACTTACGGTTCACCTATAAAAAGTCAAATTGATCATGGCTCTAGAGCCGGTCCAAGGGTTTTGAGTGTCCTAGGCCTAATTTTTTTTTTCCAGCAACAATTACATGATAAAGTCAAAACCATATAAAGTTCTACTAATTATTACATAAGAGCACAATAGGCCAAAAACAGCTTCGATGTAAATTGTGCAAGTTAAAACAGTGTAAAAATGTTCCTTTGATAATATTATCTTGCTGAAATTCAGCAGAAAGTAGGAAATATACCTTATAAACTTGGGAAAATTATTGAAATGGTCCCTGTAGTTTCACTCGAGTCTCGATTTAGTCCCTCTAGTTTCAATTGCACTCCAATTGACCCTGTAGTTTCAATTTTGGTCGAATTAGGTCCAATCGATAACGGACGTTTGTAAAGATAACGGAAATCCCAATGTGGGGGTTTTTTGAGGGGCAAAACTGACTTTTTGACCCTCCTTCTTCTTCCCCAATTTGAAACCCTAACCCTAATCCTTTGTTTTGCAGAAAAAAGAAAAAAAAAACATATATTATCCATTCAAAAAATTAGTTCTTCAGTTAAACCAATCTCCTTGGATTTATGGGTTTGTGATGACGTACAAATTTTGCGATTGCAGATGCTACCTTGGCAAATACACGATGTCCATGTACTCCATTGTCTCGCCAATTATCTGGACGTACCTGGGATTCATGATGAAGCTACACTTTCTTAACTCTGCATTTACATGCCTAGGTACATAAAAAGTGAAAAAATCAATTCCACCCCATTTCCCTACAAATCCACGGTAGTATTACCACCCCTGTTTCTCATCTCTCTGCTTTCTTCCCCTGTTATCGAAATTGGGGCTTCCTTCTCATCCTAAAAAGTGAAAAAAATAAAATAAAAAAACAGCGATTCAATGTCATCAAGCTCTAATGTACAAAACAAAAACTCCACCCAAATATTGCAAATAATATGTTAGATTTTAGAGAGAGAGACAGAGAGAGGAGATGAAGTTCTTACGAAATGAACCCCACATGAAAAATCCATGTAGAAAAATCCATGTCTTTGTGCGTGTATCTACGTGAGAGAGAGAAAGAGATGGGCTTTATCACTTTGTTTTCTTTCTTTTTCGCTTTAATGGCAGTCGGATTGAGAATTTCGTTGCCCGTTCCTTTTACAGCATTCACAGAGAGAGAGAGAGAGAGAGAGAGAGAGAGAGAGAGAATAACTAATTTTTTGAATGGATAATATATGTTTTTTTTTTTTCTTTTTTTTGCAAAACAAAGGATTAGGGTTAGGGTTTCAAATTGGGGAAGAAGAAGGAGGGTCAAAAAGTCAGTTTTGCCCCTCAAAAAACCCCCAAATTGGGATTTCCGTTATCTTTACAAACGTCCGTTATCGATTGGACCTAATTCGACCAAAATTGAAACTACAGGGTCAATTGGAGTGCAATTGAAACTAGAGGGACTAAATCAAGACTCGAGTGAAACTACAGGGACCATTTCAATAATTTTCCCTATAAACTTCATCTTTAGGAACACAATTTTGCTCTACCAGCCGAGTTGTATGATGCTTGGGCTTGGCTCTCTAAAAAAATAATTGAGCTCGAGCTCGAAACAAAATACCAAAATTGATCAAGTGGTGAAGAAACTATGACATTGGGGAGAAGGGAATCTCGTTGAACTGTGTTGGGTTCCATAAGATCTTAAATTGTTATTCCGTAGAGCTTAGCAAGAGATAATATGCTGAGGCTAAAAGAAATTATGACATTAACTATTGTAACAATCTCATTGGATAGTGTTGGGCTCGATTTGTGCAAGATCGAGAGGTTGTTGGATGCCCATTTGTGTAAGAGGTGGTGAGGAGGGTTGTACATAAATAAGATTTTCTTAAGTAGTTTTTGTGGGACTTACTCAAGACCATTGTAGGAGCTCTCATTTGTATCTATGTGAGTTTCATTAGTCCACGTCGGAAAATAAATGTTTAGCAACCATTCATTTTTCCTATAAAGCTACCACCACTCCACTTACTTTCATGTCAGCCCCTAAATGTAAAATTTTTTCGTACTTGGCTGTCTCATAATTTTTTTGGTTTGGGTTAACCTTGAAAAAGACTTCTACTCAAGCCTAACACTAAAATTTATGAGAGTGCCCCAAATTTTGGGAGTTTTTGGAGTGCCCTAGGCCTGGGCCGGCCTTGCATGGCTCTAATGGAAAACCCTAATTTCCCCGATACGTTCATATATACACAGTATCTGAAAATCTGAAATAGTCTTGTTCTTTCGTCTACCGTTGCGAGGATCATCGATACGTTCATTTCTTCGTCACTTCGTGAAAGCTAATTTTGAAATTAACGACTCATTCGTCATAGTATATTGTGACGACATGATTTCATTCACCAACTCGGGCCATGTAATCTTATTTAACCCAACTACAAGTTATTACTATTTAATAGCGTGATTAATGACAATATATGTTTGTGCATCATATTTGAATCATAAATAACCCGTATAATATAATTGGTGTATAATTTAAAGTATCGTATATATCACGTGATATTCAAATGCGATAATGCCAAATTTTGTCAAACCAAAAACTTCGATGTATAATAATATTGTACCTTGCACATGGTAAATGTATTTTATGCATAAGAATTTTGGCATTTACAAAAACAGTTTTGACGTTAACATTTCCTTTTCCATGATAATTATTAATTTTTTTATCATATGTTTTTGGGATGTGTTTTCCATTCTTATGTGATTGAAGATTTTAGAAGTGCAAGGTTAATATCACATGTCACAAAATAAATCAAATTAGTAAGTTTGTTTTATACATTGACGTATCGAGTGAATGCTAATTACAATAATGAATAAAAAAAATAAGTACCATAAAAATTGGCACATTTTTACCACACAATCTTTTAAATATCATAATTTATCCACGAATCTCATGTAACATATAGGACTTATAACACAAAACTTGATACTTTGAAGCCGCAAATAATTTTAAGTAGGCCGCAAACAAGTCTCAATGATTTTCAGTAGGCCGCAAACAACGACGACAAGGACAATAATTAGGATTTTATCTATACATTTTAGAGTTTATTACCATTAAGGTCAATCACTCTTTTTAATTATCATTAAGGTCAATCACTATTTTTTGGGGGGTTTATGTATTATGTTTAGGGTGCACTTTCCTGTTATAGTGTTTTAGTGGTTTAGATATTTTCATAGGGTACCCTAGGAGTTTAGGCACTTTCATAAGGTACCCTTACATCGTACATTTAGAATTTAGACCGTACATTTAAAATTTAGACCGTACATTTAGAATGTACATTTTAGAATTTAGACTGTACATTTAAAATTTAGACCGTATATTTAAAATCATTTTAGAATTTAGACCGTACATTAGAATTTAGACCATACATTTAGAATTTAGACCATACATTTCAAATTTCAGAAAAATGGCCTAGAGGCCAAGTTTGTGGCTTTAAAAACTGTTTAGTCCAACCAAACTTATTTTAAAGCTTATAATACATTGATGTGAAATTTTTGAGGACTCAAGGATAACACTAGACAAAAATACCCTTAATGATTAACCAAAACTGCAAAAGGAAAATCGGCCGTATAGCCTCATCTGTCTGGCTCACCCGTCACTGCGTCAGTCTAGCCTAGCTGCGTCATCCAGCCTAGCTAATGCATGCCTTTCACTTCTCTCTCTCTCTCTCTCTCTCTCTCTCTCTTTCTCTCTCATGCATGACCTGGGTGGGTCAATTTTAGGCCATTTTTTTGTTTTTGTAGAATGGGTCTTTAGGCCAATTTTTTGTATGACAATTTTCTGTGGGACAATTAATTTTCCCTTTAATTTTGAGATTGTGTTCAATTTTGGGATTCAATTTTACGGGGTTAGACTCTTTGGGATAATGGGTTTAGGCATTTTAGGTTTAAACACTTACGGTGCACTTTCCAATTATAGGGTTTTAGTAGTTTAGACACTTTCACTGGGTACCCTAGGATTTTAGGCACGTTCATAAGGAACCATAGAGTTTAGGCTTAGGGTGCACTTTTCAATTATATGGTTTTAGTGGTTTAGGCACTTTCATAGGGTACCCTAGGGTTTTAGGCACTTTCATAGGGTACCCTAGGATTTTAGGCACTTTCATAAGGTACCTCAGTGTTTAGGTTTAGACACTTTCATAGGTTTTAAGGGATTTAGGTACTTTCATAGGCTAGCGGGGGCATTTTTGGAATGTGTAGGTGATTTGTCTTCTTGGCATTAAGAAAATAGCTTGTGTCCTATTTCCATGATTAACTTTCATACCATGTCTTTGTCGTAGGAAGACCCTTAAAATTTAGGTTTTATTACGGGCCGGTACAAAAAACAAATATTTTTACCACTAACTCCAATCATTCTTTTTAATTATCACTAACACCATTAAGGTCAATCACTTTTTTTGGGGGCTTAGGCACTTGGGGTGCACTTTCCTATTATAGAATTTTTAGTGGTTTAGGTATTTTTATAGGGTACCCTAGGATTTTAGGCACTTTCATAAGGTACCCTAGGGTTTAGGTTTAGGCACTTTCATAGGGTACCCTAGGGTTTAGGTTTAAGGTGCACTTTCCTATTATAGGGTTTTTAGTGGTTTAGGCACTTTCACAGGGTACCCTAGGGTTTAGGTTTAGACACTTTTGTAGGGTACCCTGGGGTTTAGGTAGGGTGGGTAGAGAGAGAGAGAGAGACAGCACATAGGGTCTTGGCTCTTCCCGGTGGGATGAGACAACACATGGATAGGGGACTGACGAGATGGGGAACTAATGCGCACATGGAGTGATCGGTGTTTTTTCTTCAAAGGTCTGGAGCACATGGTTCAGCCCTCCACAAAAGTGGAGCGGCTGGTAAAAAGCTCTAAAATTTAGACTATACATTTAGAATTTAGCACTTTCATAGGACACCTTAAGATTTTAGGCACTTTCATAGGGTACCCTAAGGTTTAGATTTAGGCACTTTCATAGGGTACCTTAGGATTTAGACATTTTCATAGGATATCTTAGGGTTTAGGGTGCACTTTCCTATTTATAGTGTTTTAGTAGTCTAGGCATTTTTATAGGGTACCCTAGGGTTTAGGTTTAGGCACTTTCATAGGGTAATCTAGGATTTAGACACTTTCATATAATTTGAGGGTTTAAAATTTAAAATGTAAAATTAAATTTTTGATGCATTTTTTTAAAACTGATGAAGTTTTGTGTACACAGCCCCAAAAAAGAGGAGGCGGGGATGCTGCTGTGCAAGAGCTGCACAGCAGCTGCTGTGCGTCCTAAAAACAGCGTCGTTTTGATGCCAAAACGCGGACAAAATTAGGACTTTTGTTCGTGGCCGTTGGATTATATCCAACGGCTGAGAGAGGGAAGTTTAGTTCGCGGGTCATGATTTCAGGGTAAGTTTAGTTTGCGGGTTACTAACCCGGGTTAAACATCACGGGTCAACACCCCTTCTCCTCTTCGTTTTTTTCATTTCACGCTTGAACAGCCATAGAGAGAGAAGAGAAGAAAATCAATGAAGAAGAAGAACAGATCGATCGAAGACAAAGACGAAGATCTCTGGAACCGAAATCGAAGGTCTCTCTCTCTCTCTCTCTCTCGTTCGATATTCTGGTTAAACTAGGGTTACGTTTTTTATTTCTTTGATTTTGTTCATACATTTACCCGATCTTTGTTTTTTCTTCATTTTTGACGTGATTCTGTTTGGGTTTATGCTTGATGTTGCTGATTTTCATCCTTTGACAAAGTTAGGGTTATGGTTCACATGTTGGGTTTATGTTTGGCCGAAATTCATTGTTTTATTGGGTTTGTTTGGTCCAACAAACCCTAACATATCCAATGGTTATCTTTTTGCATCTTATTTGCAATATATTTGGGTGTCATTTTTGTTTCGGGAAAAGTGGACAATTTTTGCACCAATATGAGTACTTAACAAATGGATTCTGTAAAAGCTCTGCAGCTAAATCCTAACCAATACATTGATGAATAGGTAGACATGTGGGCACATCGTTTGTTGAGGCTCTTGCCGTTCTTTTGAGGCCAAAAGAGGATCTTTAAAATGCAATGATAATTACTGATAGGTGCCTTGACCATATTGTTAGATGCTTAATACTTCAGTGGATGGTACGGTTGTTACAACTTCTGAGCTATTTTAATTGCATTCAGGTTGTTGAGAGGAGGGGAAAGAACATTGAAGTTGCTGTGATGACAAAGGAGGGCCTGCATCAACTTGATGAAGCCGAAATTGATGCCATTGTTAGATAGACTGAAGCAGAGAAAGCCATTGTTTTAGTCTGGTGTTACGTGGATTGAATGGGACCTTTTAGTGTTTGTGCTCCAAATTGCTATTGGGCCTCCTTATAAATCTTCGGCTAATTGTTCTCATTCGGAGTTGATCCTCCACCCTTCTAGCTTGTTCCCAACATGTGACAGTGGATGCTACTCTTGTCTGTTGAATATGTTATAGTAGTTTGTAGTATGGCATACTGGAATGGGATGAAAGAATGCGTTTTTATTCTCTTCATTTTCCATGTTATAGTTTGAAGTCTGCTTTCTTATTAGCATTTCCAAATTTGTGATTTTCTGCATTTGAAAGTGTTGGTTTGACATGACATGGAAGCCAACAAACGAATGTATAACTTGATTCCAGCCAAAAAATTTGAGGGTTCAATTTTTGTACAAAAGATGAGAAAACAAATCATTTTGTACCATGCGAGTTGGTACTCCTGATAAAACACAGCAAATACAAGCTCAGGGTCTTTTTGAATTGTTCACTTTTTGCCTAAGCTTCCTTGATAAACTAAAACTTCAATAATATTTGATTCCGAATAATGTCTGCACCCAGTTCCAACAGCATAAACATTTGTCTAATTTGACTCAAATCTTCTGCTAGCCAATATGCAAAGAACACAATATTAATTCAAACTGTACAAGTAAGAAATGTGAACCCAGAAAATTTGATTCCATTATAGGCGTCACTGCAGGAGAAGTGGACGACAACAGCAACAACCCTGGGTACATTCTGTACAAGTAAGAAATGTGAACCCAGAAAATTTGATTCCATTATAGGCATCACTGCAGGAGAAGTGGACGACAACAGCAACAACCCTGGGTACATTTCATAGATTTATCTCATTACGTAGAGCACACAACCAGTGTGTTCGTAATACAGTCTTCAACTCCGATTTCTTTAAAATAACTTACAACTTCATTTTGAATCAAATAGATAGTGCCAATAAAATACAAGTGACGAAACCTAGAAAGAAAATTACAACAAGGCCCAAAGTTTGAACATTGGCCTCGCGCTTCACCACAAATTGTTCTTCCATTGGCCTTGCCGAAGTCGAAGCACCAACTGGCTTCATGCTGGGTTTGGCCCGTTTGTATTTATCCGAGGTTGACTCGCAATTCATGAAAGTTTAACAACGCTTCTTCAGCTTCATCCAACGTATTATGCTTGTTCCTCCCAAGTTGTATAAATTCCAGGATTCTGCCCAACAAAAACAACCCAATAGTAATCTTTACCCGTCATCAAGTATATTCCAAAGCAAAATTAAAGAGTGAGCAGTAAAACTGCCCAGAAATGGAAGAAAATCGACTTCTAAATCTATAACATTGGTTCTGCAAATCAACAATTTCAAACGCATTCAGTAACATAGCATCTTTTTCACTAAAATTTATACAAAGTCATCAACTCATCAACTCATCAACAACATAACTGTGATATGAACCATTAACAAGATAACCCTAAAATCAGGAGGAAAAAAAATAGGAGAATCAGGTGAAATCGAACCCTAACCCTAGCCCTATTGTATAATCGAACCCTAACCCTAACCCTAGTTTATTATGTATCAAACCAGAGAGAGAGAGAGAGAGAGAGAGAGAGAGACCTTGGTTGTCAATTTGGTCTTCGATTTTCTTCTTCTTCTTCTTCTTTCTCTTCTGCTCTCGCACAAACTAAGACTAGGGTTTTCAGATAAATCGAACCACAGAGAGAGAGAGAGAGAGAGAGGGAGAGAGGGACCTTGGTTATCGATTTCTTCTTCTTCTTCGATTTTCTTCTCTTCCTCTTCTCTCTGTAGCCCCCTGCTGTTTAAGCGTGAAATGAAAAAACGAAGAGGAGGGGGGGGGGGGGGGTTGTTGACCCGTGATGTTTAACCAGGGTTAGTAACCCGTGAACTAAACTTACCCGGAAATCATGACCCGCGAACTAAACTTCCCTCTCTCAGCCGTTGGATATAATCCAACGGCCACGAACAAAAGTCCTAATTTTGTCCGCGTTTTGGCATCAAAACAACGCCATTTTTAGAACACACAGCAGCTGCTGTGCAGCAGCTGCACAGCAGCATCCCCGCCTCCAAAGAAGAACCTGCCTGTGCTTTTCTCTACATTTTAAACGTGTTATGGACAATAATGAAAGTGGACAGTTCTAGAACCTTCCGATGTGAGTGGCCCCATATCTATCTATTTCCGTGTGGGACCCGTTGGGTGATTTGAATACGCATGTTATTTTTTAATTCATACAGTATATTGCACTTTTTCTACAGTTTATCTCTTCCAATGTAGAAAGAACTATGATAGGGTGATCAATGACAACATTTGTTTCTGCATCATATTTGAATTATCCATAACACAGATTTTGAATTATCCATAACACAGATTTTGAATTATCCATGAAACATATAATAATTGGCGCATAATCTACAATGTCGTATATATCAAGTGATATTCCAATGCGATAATACCAACACACTTTTTGTTAAGGCCAAAACTTTAATGCATAACAATTGTACCTTGCACATGATACATAGAATTTATGCATAAGAGTTTTTGGCATTTACAAAAACAGTTTTACTATTTAACATTTCCCTTTTGATAATTATTATTGATTTTATACTATATGTTTTGGGATGTGTTTTCCATCCTTTTGTGATTGAAGATTTTAGAATTGCAAGGTTAATATAACATGTTACTACAAAATAAACAAAATTGGTAAAGTTTGTTTTATACATTGACGTATTGAGTGAATGCTAATTGCATTGATAAATAAAAAATCGAAGTACCATAAATTTTATTTATTTATTTTTATACAAAATAAAATTGGTAAGTTTCTTGTTCTTTTGCCTTTTGATCTAGGCTTCCAAGCAATGGTCATGTGTAGCATTTAAGTGATGTAAAGTTCTGAGTTGAAGCTGATAAAAAAAACATCGACTCCTTTTATAGTAATATAATTTAGTAACTCCAATAACTCTACTTGGCTTGTAGAATAATTACTAGAATTGCTGGATAAAGACGTCTTCAAGGATGGAGCCAAGGGGGGACAAGTGGTGGCGGCCGCCACCACAAGGTTTTCAAAATATGCAATTATTATATAGAAAATAAATTTTTATCCTCAAATTATATAGACTCGCCACCACTAGATTTTTCTAAACTTTCATATCTTGATAATCCAGTTTGTCTTTTTATTTTTTAATTACATATTTTCGCCACCACAAAGGTAAAATCCTGGCTCCGTCCCTGGACGTCTTCCAAGCCTTTGTCATTGATTTTTTCCCCATTATTGCCCAGACCGTTAGAAAAGAAAGGTTCCTTTTGACCCCAAAACAAATAAATTAAATGGAAAACCTGGGGGTACCCCATATATTTGCACCGAAAATGCACCCCACGCCTTTGGGGACCCGCTTTTGGGTCCCACATGAGTGATCCGAACCGTTCATTATTCTTAAAACATTTTTCCGAGGGGGCCCACCAAAAATCAGCTCAATCGGACGGTTAGAAGTGTTTGAACCAAAATCTCACCGTTTCAAATCAAAGTTTTTTATTTGAAACGGTGAGATTTTGGTTCAAGCACTTCTAACCGTCCGATTGAGCTGATTTTTGGTGGGCCCCCTCGGAAAAATGTTTTAAGAATAATGAACGGTTCGGATCACTCATGTGGGACCCAAAAGCGGGTCCCCGAAGGCGTGGGGTGCATTTTCGGTGCAAAAATTGGGGTACCCCTAGCAGCGTTCTTAAATTAAATATTGAGGGTAGTTTTTCATTTTTTCTAAAAGTGCTAAACACGAATTTCAAAGCAGGTCATTCTCCTTGCCTACATTCATTGCTCTTAGCCCCTTTAGCCCTTGTTCTAAAAACGGGAAACAGTCCCCTTACCGTTGGAAACCAACCGGAAAATGTGCGCAAGCGCCTAACTTGCCAATTGAAAAGGCACCCGTTCATAAAAAAAATAATAAATTGTTATCCCAACTTAATTGTCTTTACTCTTTACAACCAAAAGCCATAATCCCAAGAACGTAATATCAAGTATCAAAGACAAACCGCAATCCAGGGACTACAATATCTAGTATTATGTAGCAAAAACTAGAGGCAACCTTTGAACATGAATCTTCCATCTAGAAGCACCACAAAACAAAAGGCAAAATGCGGCTTTGTCCTCCAAAACATCATTCATCTACTACCTCGTACTGCATTGTGTCTCCATTCACCAAATGGTCACCATTGATTGTTGAGCAATCTGCATATATAATTTATGTAACAGAATAAGGAGCTTTACAAATTCTTGTCATGATTCAATAGATAATCACTATTAAACATGAAAAATCCCAACTAACTTAGCACAACGAATGTGGCTCAACCAAGCCCACAAAAAAATCTAGCAACGATAGAGTCTTAACATGGATAATAAGCAGGCATACATATAAATCATGGACACAATACGCGAGATAAATAAGTGTACTATTGTGCCCAGATTTACGTGCATGGTGAACACAAAATTTGCATGAATTAGTTTAAAATAGAGGGGCATTTCATAATCTCTCTCTCTCTCCCAATTGAGTCTGTCTATCAGAAACTTCTAACAACTTTAAGTTAGCAACCTATAGTACAAGAAGTGTCGGACCATACCTTCTACCAAAAAAGGCAAGCCAGTGGTCATAAAGAAATCAATTGGTAAAGATGGCTTTTACAAAAGACAACCACCAAAAGAGAATGCAAGGGGTAGCCTTGGACCCCAATACAGCAGTAGCAAAAAAATGAGAAGAATTTGGGTACGGGAAGGGTACCACGTGGTACCCTCTCGATGCATCCGGGCCGTCCAACATTGTAACCAACTGTCCGAATTAAAAGTGCTATCCGAATTAAAAAAAAAAAAAAACGAAACAAAAAGTGCATTTCAATCCGGACCGTCGGATGCATTTTTGGATGGCCTGGATGCACCATACGGGAACTACGTCACCCATACCCTATTTGCACGAAAGTTTTTCTCCAAAAAAATCAACCTTGGACCCCAATACATCAGTAGCAAAAAAATCAGCCTATTGTAGGCCATAGAACCAACACCACAACTGCAATACAGAGCACAAACAACATGAATAAATTGGCTCCACAACCATCCAATGCACGTGGGTCCACAACATCGGGCAACCATTTCAAACCTCCCAAACCAAAAAAACATAAAATGCGAACCTATATCTCAGTCTAATATGCAATGTTATTTAATGTTCTATTATAGCACACATAAACTATTATATTTCTTCTTTGCTGATAAAAAAAAAAAAAAGCACACATAAACTATATATCATCTCTATTTTTTTTTCCCAGATGCAAATGTACAATAGTATAAATACAAGAAATAGATACTCACTAGCATCATTGGAAGGCACGTTGCAACCATTTTGTTGTTGTAGCAAGAAATTTAGTATGGATTGCATGTTAGCCACAGTTTCAGCTAACTGCTCACTATTTTTGCGAGCCTCTGCTGCAATCATTTGAGCCTCCTCACAACTCCTCTTTAATGCTGCAACTTCTTGTCTCGCCTCTTCAGCATCTCTTATAAGTTGTGCTCGAGAAATTTGGCCAGATTTTGTTGAGCTAGTCTTGGGACCATCTCCTAAACCACGAAGATATCCCGATTTGTGTCCAAGGACTGTACGCGAGAGCTCCTCATCCAACGAAGGAGTAGATCCATTTTCCATCGATTGATCCTTAACTTGTTTTAACTTGTTCTGCAAAATATGTTCTAGTAAATTTATGCCTAAACAATCAACTAACAACTTGAACTAATTTTTCTAGAACCACTTACATGTATATCCTTTGAACCATCTGTCCAACTTTTTCTCTTTTTGCTATAATGAGTTTGCTTCCAAAGTTCAGGGAGCTCGTGATTCAAGCCTTCTTTTATCTAGTGCATTAGTTTTGTGAAAAAACAATCACATGCTTTTTTGGTACTCGACGAAGATTTTGTTAAGAAATGACAGGGAACATACCATATCATTTTTGACCTTGTAGAAAGCCCTTGATCTAGCGGCATTGTGAATCCTAGGCTTAGATAGACTAACCTTATACCTGCCACACTTAAGCTGCATTTTCAATGACCAATTAGGAGTACCACAAACTGTGAATGTGAGAGGGGAGAGAGGGAGGCTAGAAATCTAAGAGAGAGAGAGAGAGAGAGAGAGAGAGAGAGAGAGAGAGAGAGAGAGAGAGAGAGAGAGAGTTCTTCCTTGACACTTGAGTAGTTTTATAACATACCTTATAGTCCTTGTCTTGCCTGCTGAGTTATATTCTACCAAAGGCTAAGGTATCTATTAGATCAACAGTGGATTATGGATATGATTTTTATACCATGAGACACAGCAAATTGCTGAAGCCTTGGTAATCTAGCCATGGAATTATTGTCGTCCGCGATCTCAACTACAACGCCAACTGGGTCAGCCCAGCTAAAACAGTGACATTTGTCAATCTTGCTGTTCTAGCTGGGTTTGACCCAGTTGGCGTTGTAGTTGAGATCGTGAATGACAATGATTCCATGGCAAGATTACCAAGGCTTCGACAATTTGCTCTGTCTCATGGTATGAAAATCATATCTATTGCTGATCTAATCAGATACCTTAGCCTTTGGTTTGGAATATAATCCCGGGGCAGGGTATATTCGCTGTGTTTGGTTGAGTGTTTTGAAAAGAATATTTTGAAAAATATTTTTGAGATAGTGTTTGGATGAATTTTTGAAAAAAGTAATAATTAGAGATAGGTGTAATAATTGGAGAGAGATAGAGAGAGAAATAAGAATAATGATTGAATATAGGGGTATAAGTAGAGAGAGAAATGTGATTAATGATTGGAGAGATGAGAGTTGGGAAAAGAATCTTTTTGGAAATTTTTTTGGAAATGTAAAGTGAACAAAGTGATTACCTTTGTGCAATTTTTGAGTTTTGAGTAAGTTTTTTACGTGGAGTCACGGAGAAGGCTTCTCGGAGTTGGGGTAGCCCAGCTGTAGTGTGCAGTTGGTCTGCTTTAGCCTTTTAGGGCCCGTGCAAGGTTCGTTATCATAATTTAATTATCCACTTTGTAGAATTCGTTGAGAACTTTAATTTTGCGAAATATCATGTTAATCAAATATCAGTACTTGTTTTTCTTACTTTTCAAATAATGCAAGTCATAATATGATAGACTCCTCGTATTGAATGTGATATATATTCTAGTAGGGCGCTTCTCATGATTTTTCACGAACGATCAAAACTGTTGTGTGATTAAAGCTAAGTTTCAACTACGGTGTTATTTTTGATATTTTTGGACTACAAGCTGTCAAATCAGAAAGTGACTCTTTTCACATACATCAACTGATTTGATACTTGTAGTCTAAAAATACCAAAAATACCGTAGCGGAAACTCACTTCCTCTTTCCCTAGATTAGATGTCTATGATCTCCTTTCTGTTTATTATTGGGCCATTTATGCTTTTCTAATTTGGAGAGAGTTGGGATTTTGGTCTTGCGCCATTTCATCCGCATTGGGACGAAATGTCTCCAATCTATACACTGGGGAATAAAATGAGACGAAATCGATACCTTAGAGCAACAAAAGGATAAATAAGCTGAATGGGCCTATTCCAGAAAATTGACTTATTCTCGAAATTGATTTATTGCGTTTTACGAGATATGTCATTCTCTCAAATACATCAACTGAAAAAGCCAATTTAAATAAGTCAGCTCTACTGACTTATTACCAATGAGTCAAGTTTGTTGAACTCACAATTTTCTCTTATTTTGCCTTGCAACTTTTGTTTTCGTATTCTGCGAAAAAAAGGCAACTACTTAAGAATTAAAGATGGAGATAAATTGCTCTTTAAACCCTCGTAAAGTAATAATTAGCTACAATTTACCTTAAAATTTATGAAACAAATGATTATTATACATTCATTCTCTATTTGAACTGTACATTATCCCCTATTTAAAAATTAAAAATTAAAGTATTATACATTCATTCTCTATGAAACAAATGATTATTATACATTCATTCTCTATTTGAACTGTACATTATCCCCTATTTAAAAATTAAAAATTAAAATATTATACATTCATTCTCTATGAAACAAATGATTATTATACATTCATTCTCTATTTGAACTGTACATTATCCCCTATTTAAAAATTAAAAATTAAAATATTATACATTCATTCTCTATTTTAAGGTAAATTATAGCTAATTATTACTTTAACTAGCTAATTATTTTAATTTATAGTACAAAAATTAAAATATAATGAGCGTTATGGTACCATTCTTAGAAGGCTACAAGAAAAAACTTATAACACTTTGTACTGTTTATCGGGAAAGTTTTACTAATTTTTTAAACTATATTTTTCATCATTTTTACTCTAACTAAACGGACCCTTAAATCTTAGAAAATCTAGAATGCCGATTGGGTACCATGTGACGGTATCCAGCGCGCATCTTAACTTTTCAAAAGTATTTTGAACGGTTCGAATTCTGAACCGTCCGCAGCAGTATAAACCACACATTAAGGGGTCCTTTGGCTAAAAAAAACCAGTTTGGTTTTTTCGTTTGTCCTTATTAAATTTTTTTTGAATTTGTTAGTTTTACGTCTATTTTTTGTGGTTTCTTGGCTTGCCTAGACGAGAAGAATCTAAAAAGTATAAAATTGTTAACCTTATTTAAAGTTTTGTGAATAAAGACAAAAAATAATTGAAAATTTTAATTATTTTTTGTTTTTATTCACAAAACTTTAAATATTGGAGTCCTAAGCTTGACCTCATCAAACACGCCTTTCTCTGCTGGAGCTCAAATCTTTCCCGACGTCACTGATTACCTTTGAAAGTCAAAAGAAATGTGCGATACGAAACCGAAGTGATAAAAAAAAAAGTAGGATAATGAAATTACCAGGTCAAACCATGATGGCTCTTCTTTCTGTTCAATGGATGGAGCCTCGGGACTTTCAATTTTTTTTTTTAATAATTAGATATCTAGCTCGGCTTGCACACAAATCGACTAATTTTGAAATTCTGAAATTAACGATCAGGTAAATTTCCAGTGATTCTAAGATTTAGAATATTTGGACTTCATGAAATTTGATGCGACCTCTTTTGTATTTGCCCTTTAATAATTATTTTTTCATACCCACTTGGTCGGAATTAGGTTGGTAACAATATATTGATCATTTTTTTTGAGTGTCATATTCAAGTTCAAATCCTGATTCCATTAATTATTTCAAACTGTTCATCTTCTAGATGCTGCAAATCAAAATATTCTTGCAAAAAGTAACTTGATCAGGTATATATATATATATACATGCAAACTAAGGCCTTGTTCTCCAATAGATTTTATCAAAATTTGATAAAATCAACCCTTGATTGATGTGAAATACAACCTCATCCGTATTTTCTACTCCAGTATTTATAGCACTATATGGATAATTTGGTGATGTAGTAGCATTGTTCCTCCGTCTCTCAAAAGTGTGCGCGTCTATATATTTGGAAGTGGAGCGCACATACTTTATTTTTTTAAACCAGAAACATAAGTGTACATTATACTAATAAATCATTACAAAGGCGACTCCGCGTAAAATTGTGAACATTTCTACATCTTGGCGTGTGGCCTTGATTACACTTACAATCAAAACAAGATACAATATCCAAAATATCCATAATTATGTTCCTTATAACAATACAAGCATCTGAAAGCACGAACTACTTGGAGACTATCCATCGAAACATGCAGCTTCTTGAATCCAACATCCTTAAAAAACCTTAAAACATGCAAAATCGCCAAGGCCTCCACACATGTTGACGAACACCGCATGAACAAGCGAACATCCATGAGAGGGGGCTCAGGGGAGAGTAATGGTGCTGGAGCACAAAATAATTTTTCCAATCATGGTTGGGCATTTGGGCCCACATCACTCACCAACTTAATTTGCCCATAGCTTCTTTGCATGTGCCTTCCATCCCTTTTTTGCATGTTCCTTCATCTCTCAAAGAGCAACACTACATGCACACAAAATTTACCCACAAATGACCCAAACACACACACACAAGTGTGTGTTTGGGTCATTTGTGGGTAAATTGTTTGTGTGTATGTATCATTTCTGTCTCTCAAAAGTGTTTGCGTTTATATATTTGGAAGTGGAGCCCATATACTTTTTTTTTTAATCAGAAACATAAGTGTACATTATGCTGATAAGTCATTACTAGGCAACTCTGCGTAAGATTGTGAGCATCTCTCACATCTTGGCGTGTGGCCTTGAGTACAAGATACAATACAAGCATCTAAAATACTACATGGAGCACGAAATATTTGTAGACTATCCGTCAAAACTTGCAGCTTCTTGAATCTAGCATCCTTAACCCACCTCAAAGCATGCAAAACCGTCAAGGCCTCCACACATGTTGACGACCGCATGAACAAGGCAACAAGCGAACAGTCGTGAGAGGGGAGCGTAATGGTGCTGGATCACAAATAATTTTTCCAATCATGGTTGGGCAAAGGGCCCACATTTGTTCAAAGGGGTGCTTTGGGTAATAATCTGGATTATGATTTTTTGGTTTCGTCTTTATTCAAAAATGTTTTTGCATTTATTATTTTCGCGTCAAGATTTTGTGGTTTATGGATTCCTCTCGACGAGACGAATCTAAAAACTATAAAATTATGGTCAAAACTCAATTTTTTTTTAATAAAGCCAAAATACTTGGATTATTGGCCAATAATCCAAGTATTTCGACTTTATTAAAAAAAATATTTGGTTTGACCATAAATTTATACTTGTTAGATTCGTCTCGCCGAGAGGAATCTAGAAACCACAAAATCTTGACGCAAAAATAACAAATACAAAAGAAAAAATTAAATAAAGACGAAACCAAAAAACCTTAATCCGGATTATTACCCAAAGTAGGACAAAGCACAAACCAACTTTAATTTGCCCATTGCTTCTTTGCATGTGCCGACTTCGCAGCCCATCCCTATCAGGACCCTATCTTTGCCTGGAGCGGCGGTCGCTTTTGTATTAGGATTGGTTTAATCTCACCTGCGGTTCACCTATATAAAGTCAAACTGATCATGGCTCTAATGGAAAACCCTAATTTCCCCAACATCCTTATTAAAAAATGACACTGCATCTTATACACAGTATCTGAAATAGTACTGTAGGTCTGTTCTTTCGTCTACCGTCGCGACTCGCGAGGGTCATCGATTCGTTCATTTCTTCGTCACAGCTCATTTTAAAATTAACGACTCATTCGTCATGGTATATTGTATTAATTTTTTTTCTAGAGTTTCATCTCCTCGAATGTAGAGAGAACTATGATAGCTGACTAACCATTTGTGGCAATATGATTTTGTTCACCAACTCGGGCCATGTTACCTTGTTCAATTCAACTACAAGTTATTACTATTTGATAGGGTGATTAATGACAATATGTGTTTGTGCGTCATAGTTGAATCATCCATAACACATATAATAATCGGTGCATAATCTAAAGTGTCGTATATATCATGTCATATTCAAATGCGATAGTGTCAAAACAATTTTTTGTCAATGTCAAAAACTTCTGTGCATAACAATATTGTACCTTGCACATGGCGCACGTACTTTGTGCATAAGAGTATTGTCATTAATATTTCCATTTCCGTAATTATTATTGATTTTTTATCATATGTTTTGGGATGTGTTTTTCATTCTTTCGTGATTGAAGATTATAGAAGTGCAAGGTTAATATAACATGTTACAAAATAAATTAAGGTGGTAAGTTTGTGTTATACATTGATGTAGCGATTGAATGCTAATTGCATTGATGAATAAAAATTTTAAGTACCATAAAAATTGGCACATTTTTACCACACAAAGGGGTGATTTGGCTAATTTGAAAAAAACTGGTCTTTTGGTTTTTTTTTTTTTTTTGTCTTTATTCAAATTTTTTTTTTGCATTTGTTTGTTTTGCGTCAAGATTTTGTGGTTTCTGGATTTATCTCGTCGAGACGAATCCAAAGAGTATAAAATTATGGTCAAAAGTAATAGTTTTTTGAATAAAGCCGAAAATAAACCAGTTTTTTAGATTATTTTTCGTCTTTATTCACAAAACTTTAAGTTTGGCTAATAATTTTATACTTTTTAGATTCCTCTCGTCGAGACAAGTCAAGAAACCACAACAAATTGACCGAAAACTAACAAATGCAAATTTTTTTTGAGTAAGGACAAAACGAAAAAAAAACCAAAAAATCAGTTTTCTCAAATTAGCCAAATCATTAACCACGTGAAATCTCGTGTAATGTATAGGGATCAACACACAACTTCATATTTGAAGCCTCCTAAAATCACATCAAGTAATTCAGTGATTTTAAGTAGTACGCCGGCATAATAACAACAACATGCAAGGCAACAATTAGGATTCTGTTTATACATTTTTCAAAGTGTTGTGGACAAAGATGAAATTGCACAATTCTAGAACCATTCGATGCGAGTGAGTCCCATATTTATTACTGTATGGGACCTATGTATCGAGTGCTTCGAGTAAGCATGAGTCGGTCAATGCACTTTTGTGTGCGTCTATAGTATTTTTATGGATTCAGTCCACGTAAGACCACGTTATTTTGTATCAATTACTCCCCCTGTCCCAAATTGTTTGTCCTGTTCGGATTCTAATCTAATTTTTAACTGAAAATATCATTCAATCTATAATAGTTTTTTAGAGGTTTTAACAACTTTGTATAATATAACTACTTATGATTTATCAAATAAGATCCAAATTGTACTAAAAAATTGAATTGAAATCTAACAGGACCAACAATTTCAAACGGATGTAGTACATGTTATTACTATTAGTTTTAATATATTACTCCCTCCGTCCCTAAATTTTGGTACACCACAAAATTACGTGTAATTTTCAAACTTTAAAAATAATGTATCTACGAAAATAATATTTTGATTTTTTTGCATCGTTCAATAAATTTCATCGAGATCTATCAAATAAGATCTATATTGCAATTCATTTTTTTTGTAAGTACATTATCTTTAAGTAAAAAATTGCACATAGTTTCGAGAAAATACTAGAGAGAGAGAGAGAGAGAGAGAGAGACGGCAAAGACCATTCATAGAGAGAGACGGCAAAGACCATTCATTATATATTCTAGAATAATCCTAAAATTCTTCATGTAAATTTTCTCATCACATCATTGGTCGGTGACACGGGTATCTCACCCGCAGGTAACAAGCCTGTACCTATCAAATTTGTTCACAATTTCGTCGTTGTTTCTCCTCTTCCTTCTCTCTCTCTTCCCATTGATATAAGAGAGAGAGGTTGGAAGAGAGGAAGAGACCCAGAGATTTAATTCTTCATTTGATTTGAGAACCGTTGGAATCTTCAACAATGGCTTCCATTAACAGTTATTGCCCTGCAACTGCAACTCCAAGTGCAAAGTAAGAGATTCCCTCCCTTTCCTATCTTATTTTGGGATATTTCCAGCATATTCTCTTATTTTTTCTCAGTCAAAGTTGTAAATTTCCTTCAAAATTTTCTTTACATTACGTGAATGAACTGAAAACCATGTGGGTTTTGATGTTTTTGGGTTTTCTTTTCTTTTTTCCGCTTTTTGATGTGATTCTCGTTCTATATGTTCTTTCTGAATCTGATTTTGTAAGGTAGGATTTGGTTTTTAGACGATTTGACGAAGACCCATTGCAGTGGACCAGTGGTTTATGCCAAATTAATTTTTGTTCTCTAAATATAATTGAGTATGAAATATTAGGTGGGTGAATTTATCTATTTGGCTCACTTCAAAATCATAACGTACGCTAGGTCGAAGTGAATTTTGATGTCAATGGTGGCATATGCCTTGTTTTTATGAAGTAAGCTTGGGAGAAATGGTTGTATTTAGAAAAAAAGGTTGGGTTCTGTTTTTTGGCTATTACTTGGCTTTTGTTTAACTTCGAAATTATTGGATGGGTTATGTTAAACTTCGAAATTTTCGTGATTGTGACTTGATTTTCTGTTAACAAAATCATTCATGTTAAGAAGTTCCCACATACATTCCATGTGCCAAACTTCTGGTCAAGCTACAAGCTCTCTCCTATTGCTTGTTATTGGGAAATCCAATTTTTTTTTATAAATGATTATACATAGAATCGGTCTTTACTTATTTCTGTCTCCCTTCGGTTAATTTCGTAAAGAGTATTAGACAACCACGGATTGTATATGATTTCTACATCTTCATTATACTTATAAGAGCGTTGCTGTTTACTCCCTTTAGACCTCTTGGCCCACCGTCCCCCATGATCAAGAAGAAACTCGGAAAAAAAATGCTCGGCTAGCTCATTTAGCCAAGTGAAATTCCCAAAGAATAGGTTTTTATTGGGTTCTAAACTTGTGCAGTTCCTCCCTCTTTTAGGCTTTAAGGATGTGTCTGTTTAAGTTGCCAATTACGACCTGATATAACGAGGTGGGAATGGATTTAGCAATTTTTTGTGCTATAAAGTTTGTCAAAATCTTGGTTAGGTCGTAACAAAAGCAATGGTTTTACCCATCCATGAATTTTCTCTCTCTTCATAATGTTTGTAACGTGGCGATTCAATTTGAACTAAAATGTGACGAACCTCTGTATGGTAAAACCCTTTTATTTTGCTTTGGCAATCGGAAAATGTTGTTGATCATCACTTTTTGCAGAGCATTCAAACACTCCAAATTGTCCAGTGGACTACACTGTATGAAACTATTTCCAGCAAATGGTCGTGTATCCAATGTGTTCTTGATCCAGCAAGGACCCAAATCATTCTTCAGTATCAAGAGTGGTGTTAGAACTAAAGCTGCATTGTTATCAGGAGAAGGTGACCTCCGTTCTCATCCCAATGGCATTAATGTTGCAGCGAAAAGTACTCTCCTTGGCGACATATCAGCTGGGATTGGGATACAGCCTGATGCAATAGCGCTTGGAACACTTGCTGCAGAAACCACTCCAACAACTATTGGTTTTCCTAGTGATAATGGTGAATTTGATTTAGACCTTCCCACCAAAGGTTTCTCATCCATCCCTGAGGCAATCGAAGATATTCGCCAGGGAAAGGTTGGTTATCTCTTGAACTTTTTTGTAACAAGAATTGAAGCAGTTTTTATTTACCACACTTAGTCCTAGGAAGCACAAATACAGATGAAATGGGAGGCGATAATTTCAAAAAAATAGGGATTGAAAAACCCTAGACCGCCTAGGTTTTATATCTCAATAAAAAATAATGCCAATCACAAACGAAAAGCGATCAAACATATGAACACTAGATATACGTGGAAAACTCCTGAATGGGTAAAAACAAGGGTAAGGAATCAATGCACTATACTCCTTGTGTAGTTACAAGTAATCTTACCATACGATTTGAATCCTCACAATCGCCCTAAGACTGACTTGCTGAATCCACGTTCACCACACCCAGTGCTTTGACTGCTGTTGCCTTGAATTCACAAGCCTTCCGTTTGCCTCCCGAAAATCCACTAAAGGACTCTGTATTGCATAGGAATTCTTCTTATCGCTTTTTTCTCAAATAGATTAAAAAAGGATATTGAAATCTCTTGGAGATGTCTTTCACGCACAATGATCCATAGACCGCTTATTTTCTCCAAGATTCGAAGCCAAGACCCCTTTGGGGCTACTATCATATGCTTGGTGGTTGCAAAACCCTAATAAGTCTCATATTTATAAGCTGTAGAAATCTATCCAAGTTGCTCGAGCACATTGCTGAAAATACGTTGATAGCAGACTGCATATCGAATCCCATGACTTACCTTAAAACTCGATATCTCAATATAGAATAACATTGATTTCTTTCCACTTCCTAAATAGACATTCTAAAAATAAAAAAAGAAAATAAATTACTCAATAAACGGAGATACGCACAAATGTATGTTTTGTCGTGAAATTGCTAAAGAGGGACCATGGCTTCTGGACCTTATAGGGATGCGGACATGGTGGGGGACACGGCGAAAATAAAACATATATCTATATTGGGTCGTTAGTTAAATGGATTTAGCATCACAAATAACAATGAACCAGCACTAATGAAAATTGTTTCTAATGTAGCAAAAAATGTATATGAACACTAACTCTACCTAAACAATAGATGATATATCACTCAAAAAGACCAAAACTACAAGGTATTGGTGACAAGTTTAGGATAACTTTTTGTTTTTTGATAGGAAAGTTTAGGATAATTTGATCCATGAATGAAGTTTTTATATTAAGAATTGGCCCCCATCGTGTCCCCGTATGTATCTCACCTGAGACGTGCATGTCCCTAGCGTTTCAATGCTTAAAAGTTAATGCAATTAATTGGACATGCACTAGCCTGTCTCTTACTATCCGGCCCTGTCCTTGATGTGTCTGATATTAAGGAGTGTCACAGACACACACAAACACAAAAGCATCTTTTCCATATTAATTTGGAGTTATGTTGCAGATGGTAGTGGTTGTAGATGATGAGGATAGGGAAAATGAAGGAGATTTGATAATGGCGGCAGCAAAGGTTACACCGGAAGCTATGGCCTTTTTTGTCAAACATGGAACTGGAATTGTTTGTGTGAGCATGAAAGGGGATGATCTTGAGAGATTGGAACTTCCTTTGATGGTAGCATCAAAAGCTAATGAAGAGAAACTTTGTACTGCATTCACAGTGTCAGTGGTATGTAGTTGTTTTAATTACCTTGGTCTTTGGATTTTTCGTCTTAGTTTTGGGGACTTGTACTTTTTAAAAATTAATTTCAATTGTCACTCCCCACAAATTCAAATTTCCAATTGTTTTATAAAATCTGTTTGTGATATGCACTTGCTTTAGAATCTACAGCCTGTTCCGTTGAGTTTTCAGAATCAGTTGTGCAAATATTTCAGATGCTCCTTGTGAATGTTAAAAACGTACGTTCACGTTTATATATCCATATTGAATTGTTAGCACATTTGATTTTGAGAATTTGAAAGTACCTTTTTATGTCTTCTAAAAATGCTACTTTTTTTAAAAAAATAATAAGAAAAGATAAACCGAACAAGGTTTTGAAAATATTCTGCAAGTATTCTGAAAACAGTTACAAAAGTCCTATGTTTGAGGATTGTACTGCTTTAGCATCTCAGAAGGTTGGAAAGTTTTAACAATTATTATGACATAGATAAGGACTGCCACGGACCTTTTAAAGCTTCTAATTACCCTTTTCAAAGCAGTTCCTGACATAACTTAATTATCATACGGTTGTTGTCATGTGGTCATGCATCATGCATATTTTTAATGCATTAACAGGTCATATGCTTTTGCAGGATGCAAAACATGGTACAACAACAGGGGTATCAGCTAATGACAGAGCAACAACAATACTGGCTCTTGCATCCAAAGATTCAAAGCCTGAGGATTTTAATCGTCCAGGCCACATATTCCCGTTGAAGTACAGGGAGGGTGGTGTTCTTAAAAGAGCTGGACATACAGAAGCATCCGTGGATCTCACTGTTCTAGCTGGTTTTGACCCAGTTGCCGTTCTATGTGAGATTGTGGATGATGATGATGGTTCCATGGCTAGATTACCAAAGCTTCAGCAATTTGCGCTGTCACATGATATGAAAATCATTTCCATTGCTGATCTAATCAGGTACTTTTTGAATATAATCCCTGAGGGTATTCCTTTTCCGCCATTTATGAGTTTCTGTGTGAAAATTTCTCCATTTACATATTATAGTAGTTTGTGTAATTTTTTTCTGTGGATCAAGATTCACTCTGTCATCAATTGCCAGTACTTACAGAACTCGAATGCAACCAATTACTTTATGCAGGCAGATGGGCAATTGTATTGTGGTATTCAATGCAGCCAATTACTCTATTGTATTGAATGCAACCAACTCGAAATGTGCGCTGAATATTTTGCTTATTTTTTCTTTGAATTTTAAGTGGCCAAGCTTTTATCATAAGTTGGTTAGATTAGAAGTTTTATTGGCTATTGTGCTTGATGATTATGCTGATTGATCGGCAGTATTCAGTTTTTGAAGTAACGCAGGTCATAGGATAGACTCGTTGTATTCATAGTACTAGTCTACGAGGAAGATTCAGATTTCCCCCGAAGACCAATACTAATTTATGATTTAGTTAACTATTGGCGTTCAAAAAGAGAGTGTGATTTAGTTAATTATTGCCTCTTTCCTGTTTAAATAATACTTTAGATATTCCTGTTCAAATCAATATTTTGTTACCTATGAAAATCTAAAAAGTGTGCCAAACGCTTTGGGGTGTTGACTGTTGCCAACCTCACAAGGACTCTCTGTGTCGTCTGTGTTATAGCCTTCAACAAGTGTATGCCAAATGGTTTGGGGGTGGTGCAAAATGCTTACAAATGCCTTCACTTTTTGCACGTGTATCCTTCAGTGATGTAACTAGTTTCCTACGTAGTTCTGCCTGGGTCAGCTACACGTATGCCTTCTCCCCAGTCTGCTAAGGAGGTTTTTTCAGGTAGAAGTATTGTCTTCTTCTGGTGCTTCCTCAACCCCCTGTGCTCTTGGTAACATGATCATGCCGTCCTTGGAATGGGTTTTCCATCATTTTAGAGATTGTGGAGTTGGCTTTTCTTGAGACATAGTATTGCATGGACTAGATTGTAGAAGGGGCGGATTGGATTGGATGGATTGCCTAGGTGGGAAATTCAAGGTTGAATCACATTTGGAAGGTTGTATGGATCACCAAAAAGCTTTTTTTTTTTTTTCCTTGGAAATGAATTGGGACTTTGGAGTGTAGCATGATTGTTTCATCATAGGGACTTTTTTTTTGTTTCATCATAGGTCACATTCTTTAGTTCTGAAACATGCTATAGAAAGATGTTTTGGTGATATTATTGCATGAATGAAGGTCCTTTTTAGCTGATTTGCACATGTAAAGGGTAGAATGTGTTGGAATTTCGGCTCGATTTTGGTGTTCGCAGCATGATTGGTCCGGACCAAGCAATTTCGGGCAATTATGGACAAAATTGCAACTCGCAGCACCCTTGGTCTGGACCACCGAAACCAAGGTCCGGACCACCGAATCTGGTTGGTTAGTTTTGGCTGCAGCATGTCTGGTCCGGACCACCAAAGGCTTGGTCCGGACCAGGGGGTCCGTTTTTGTGCAATTTAGCCTATTTTGTTCTGTTTTGGTTGGGTCTTGGACTTCCTAAAGATTTATTTCCTTGTTGGTTATGTCTTGGGGTACAAGGAAATCTGTTTGGGCAAGTATTGGCTTTAGGAAGGATTTTGTGGCTATAAATATAGCCTTGCTCTCTCCATTAGGTTTTGGATTGGTTTAGTGCATCCCTTTGAGAGGCCCCTAGGGGGTCTCATCTGTAGAACTTAGGGTTCTTTGAAGATCTTCATTCGTTTCTGGTTGCCCCATTCATGGTGGGTTCTGTAGGCCTTTGGCCATCTAGAAAGATCATATGTTTCTGCGATTCCTTCTGGTTGAAACCGTGGGGTTTCATGAGAATCATTTGCATCTGTGTGACATCCGGTTACATCTGTGGAACTCCGTTCCTTCTACGTCTCTTGGTTAAAAACCCTAGCTGTTTTTGTGAGACTTGACGAGAGAGAATCAGTTTCGGTGAGAGATTCCAATTGGGTTTTGGTGAGAGAACTTGTATATCGGGTTGGTGAGTGTCTGTTGCGAGAGATTTGTTTGTTTGTCACTATTGTAGCTCTTCGGAGCATGTTCTCTTCACATAATGGAAATGTGGAATCGTGGAGTAGGTTTACATCCGTAAGCCGAACCACGTAAATCTTGATGTCTCTCTTATTTGTTTTGTTTATGGTTTGGTTTCTTTGATTTCACATAAGTTTGGTTTGCTACTTCTCCAATATCATGACCATCAATAATCTTGGGTTGCGGTTGGGTTCTTAGGGGGCCCGCCGCACAACAGGATGATGGATAGATCCCCTTCTCATTCACACTAGAGAGGCAGGGAAGGCATGTACCTTGTTGATCTCTAGACTGATGTGATGGGGATAAGTTCATACTTGGGGAGGTTTTTGACAAGTATACAGGATATGTTGCTGAAAGAGCAAAAGGGAGGAACCATTAGGTATGGTGGCAGTAATGAAGGAACAGAGCTGCCATTCCTTTGATGGCATGAGGAGTCACTATAAGCAAGGTTATACCTTTACACAAGGGTGACAAGAAGGATTAGTCCCCCAATGATTTATTCTTAGATTCTGTAACTCTGTGGAGTTTGAAAAGATAGGCAGGGGAATAGATGAATTTCATAATCCTGAATGAAAAGGTTGCAGCTGAAAGTTTCGTGTCTAAGCATTAGAAATCAAGTGAAGAAATCAGATAGTTGTGCATTAGTGCTTTGTAACTTGAGAAGTTGCAATGTATTGAACATAACCAGATGCTGCATTGCAGGATTTTGTTATTTTTGGCTAGAAAACATTTAAGCTATGTAGCACGGACACGGATACAAATACGGACACGGATACGGGTACGGCAATTTTGAAAAAAGGGACACGGACACGGCGGGGGACACGGCAATATATATATATTAATATATATATATATAAATATTATAAAAAAATATAAAAAATTTAAAAATTAAAGATTGATAATTACAGTTTGACCCCCAAAAATTTAAAAAAATTACAATTTGACCCCTGAAAAATTACAAATTGACCCCAAATTTTTTTAAAAAATTACAATTTGCCCCCTGCCGTGTCCCCCATCCATGTCCCCCACATGTCCCCGCCGTGTCCCCCTAAGAAAATTCAAAAAAATTGGGGGACACGCCACATATGTATTCCGCCGTGTCCCCGCCATGTCCCCGTGTCCCATACGGCAATACGGTGCCTCCTAGGAGTGTCGGTGCTTCATAGCATTTAAGATATTTCTTGGCTGAAAAAGGGGGCTCACTTTTCTGTCAAACTGTCCTGCTTGCACTGGTTGCTTGATACCACCTTGAGTTGTCTGGTCACAAAGCCAAAAGAATATGCAGTCCACCTCATCGTTGGGTGAGCCAATGGGGTTGCTTTTGTGCAGTGTTCTAAAAGTTGGAAGCTCATGATTTGGTAACAGGGATCGGTAACAAAAGAATACACACAGACATGTATATCAAATGTTCCAATATCTATTTATTATAGTATTTAGGATGGCATTTTTTGGTAGCCCTTCTTCTGTCATGTTTTGTCCATTGTGTCATAGCGTGTTTTATTGCTAGAAATTCCAACATTTAGTCAATCTGCCAGATTTACTGCTGTGCCTGTGTAAAGACGTTTCTTATTTGTTCTATTCTTCCTTGTTTTATCTTTGAGTAGTGGCATAATATTTGGCAAAAACGTTTTGTAATGTTTGATAGGCATCAGATTGAAAGTCTATGCAGGAAATGACTTTTTAAATATTGTCTGAAATTGGCAGATATAGGAGGAAGAGAGATAAACTAGTGGAGCGTTCTTCCGCTGCAAGGATACCAACTATGTGGGGCCCTTTCACTGCATACTGCTATAAGTCGGTCTTGGATGGGATTGAGCACATTGCAATGGTCAAGGTGAGCAATACTTGAAGCTCAGCCGATAACTTCTGGTTTCAATACTTTGGGTTTTGTTTTATAATACAATCCAAATACAAGATTAACGATGCTGAAGTAATTAATATTTAAGTATTCAATAGCACTCATGCTCATTGTTGCTCTTCTCTCATTAATTGGTTCATAAATTATCCTCCTGTGTTGCTTGGCCATGGGTCTTTGTTTTTGTATGATGCATACATTTTTCAATTTTGTCCTAACTTGATTTGGCAGTCCTGCCCCTACTATTCAACTTTAATTGTTTCAGCTATGAAAAATGGCAAAGTTATAGTCATGAATGCATTAGGAAAAGGGGAAAGCTTATAGTCATCAAGTCTTGAGACTCTTAATAATTTGGTATTTTCCTCTTGGGTAAATTTGTTGATCATTACAGTTGCCTTGTCCCAAAAAAAAAAAAAAAAGGAAGGAAACCTGGAGTCTTTTGACCATTATATCTTTTTGTTATTCGTTTGACTGAAGGAATGACATAATTGAGCTTTCATTTTTGTATTTTTAAAAAGGCAAAACAGTCCCTAAGCATTTTTAGGCACAATTAACTTTTTATAATTTGATTTTATGCAAACAGGGTGAGATTGGTGATGGCCAGGATATTCTTGTGAGGGTGCACTCAGAATGCCTCACAGGAGACATATTTGGATCGGCAAGATGTGACTGTGGGAATCAGCTGGCACTTGCAATGCAACAGATAGAGACTGCCGGCAAGGGTGTTTTGGTATATCTCCGTGGCCATGAAGGGAGGGGCATCGGTTTGGGTCACAAGCTTCGTGCATACAACTTACAAGATGATGGACGGGACACTGTGGAAGCCAACGAGGAGCTGGGGTTGCCTGTTGATTCGAGAGAGTACGGCATTGGTGCACAGGTACTTTCTCAATTTTTTTTGTTGTTGGTCTAAGTATTGTCTTTTTCTTTGTTTTATCCCCCACATGCTTGCAGATTGTCAAACTGCTTTTTTGATTTACTGATTGTTATAATTATTATTGTTATGTTTTGTTTAGGGCTAGAATCTCTGTTATACTTTTTCTAAAGTGATTTTCGTCTTCTTTTTATTTTATTGAAGCTTGAAGCTTCCTCTTGAAAAACCATAAGCTATTTCACTTTTATGCTGCACGTAAAATGATTTTGTTGTCTTGTTTTTTGTAGTTCTTTCTATTGAAAACAACATAATATATTCATTTTTATGTGGCATCCCAAGCTATATTGAACCTAAGATATTAACATCATAAGGGAGACACTCTTGCTTCGTTGAATTACAATTGACTTCTCGGCAATCAAGTGCAGCATACCCTTTAGGCCATAGGGATAACCGATCAAAGACGACCATAGTTGACAACTACGATGGAGGCCTTTGATCTTCTTCCACTATCCTATGACCTAATTAGATTGAATTGCTAGAGAGAAACGAATTCCATATCACTATAGGATAATGGACTTAAATGATATGCAAATGAGCAAAATATTGACTTTAACGGGATATAGCATAATCATACTTGAATTTATATTTTCATGATAGATTTCACGGTGTTTTTTTTTTTGGCGTCTCGGGCCTTCTCAGACTACCTAACGCACGAACCTCGGCCTCTTGCCAGGTTTGAGTCTGACTGTGAGAAAGATAAGACTCGAGTCATGACACATGCATAGGTTTTTTCTGTTCCTGGAGTGTAGGATAAAGTATGCTGCTCCTGGGCTGAGGCATCGAAGCTGCTCTATGAACTCGTACCCATACCTCACTCTTGAAAACTTTGGGCGAGGGCCATTTGGGCTTAGCCGAAGATCGAAATGCAATGGAGGTGAAGTTATAAAATATAGAAGACTCAATAGATGTACTCATGAGCGGATGGATTAAGTGACAAAATGGGTCACTGTTACTTTAATTTCTCACAAGGATTTTTGACAGTTTGGAGCTAACTTATGCAATTTTGACCCCACAAAAATTTCATAAATTGCCCCAACTTGCTTAAAATGCATATAATTCTCAAGTTTTTTCTTCTTTTCGAGAGTTGATAGTATTACAAATGAGGCTATCATATACGGAGTATTATTTTCGAAATATAATAAGTCATTGGGACCCATTACAGAGCAAAGATACATGTGTCAATGTATATCTACATTATAGTTAACCTTTTAATTTAGTAATTCTTTGCATGCGCAAATTAACATAAGTTGCATGTAGATCTAATTTTGACCGCTAACCCAAAGTCCTGGCTCTGCCCTGGATGTATTAAATTTGATTTAATATCGACCTGGCGACCTCTACAGCATAATGCCGAAAGAGGATTTATGCGGCCTACGCCAAAGGTACAAAAGGCTTAGTTTGGCCTACTTTAATCGTATACGCCATTTTGTTTCCTTGCAAAACCGTTCTGCATGTATCATCATTCATTTTCCAAGTGTTTATTCGTTTCAAGAGACAAAGCAGAAAATTTAGAATCCTAAACCAGCATTGCCACAAAAATATGGCATAAATGTGTCTCTTCTCTTCTCCTCTACCTAGAATGGAAGTACCGAACTACTTTTTTGATGTTTTTTCGTTGATATTGCAGATGCTAAGAGATCTTGGGGTTCGAACGATGAAGTTGATGACAAACAACCCTGCGAAATACGTCGGGCTCAAGGGTTACGGTTTAGCAGTTTCAGGCAGAGTACCCCTTCTTACACCCATTACTAAGGAAAACAAAAGATACTTGGATACGAAACGAACCAAAATGGGGCACGTCTATGGTTCAGAAAGCGGTATCATTACCCAAAATGGGAAACCAAGATCTGACAGTAAGACTGATGGTTTATCTGAATCGTAACCCTGGTTTACTGGTTCAGACATGGTAACGTCATATCATCAAATTTCATTTATAACATATGATTTTTTCAGAGTCTTGCGAAAATTGAACCATTGTTCTACAGGATAACCGAGATTTGTTATGAACATTTTGGAAAGGATATTGATTAGCAATTTTTTTTCCCCAGAAAGTGTAAAGTAGACGTGCTTCAGAAAATAGGTTATCATGTTAGATTTGTATCTGAACCTCTAAGGAATTCAGTGAAATAAAAAAGGAAGAACTAATGTATTCTTATAGATGTACTCTATGGTATAGTTGTGCAATTATTCTATTTTCTGACGAGAATGTTTTTTACGTATTTCTTATATCATTGCGAATTCTGCAAAAAGAATTTGTCAAAAGTTCGGCACAAAATTTGACAAGGCTCTTTGATGGTTTATGGAAGTCCTTTGCCTGTTTTTTTTTTTGGATGTTGGAAAGTGTCTTAAGAACATTGGAGATGTTAGATTTGTAATTCGTCTAATGTGGGGCATAAACATTTCCATTTGATCCAGACAATTTAGACATTTTTGATTCAGGCAATTTGGACATTTTTGTGATACGATTTGAAAAAAATCACTGGCCCAGTAATTTACTAGAGTATAATAACGTCGCATCTACCAAAGTTATTGTTATTCGTGAACATGGGTCATTATACAAATTTTTGCATTTCATACTCATTCGGCGAGGGAGGGAGAAAGAGAGTTTGGGTAGTTGGGTTCCCGCCCAACCCCGCCCCGCCCTTCCCTTCTTTCTCCCTTCCTTTTCCCCCTTCCGATCTCTCTTCCTCCTTCCTCCCTCTCCGTCTCCCATCTACTCTTGACACTCTCTCCTCTCCTCTCCTACCTCGATGATTGTGAGTGGTTGAGACTCTCTCCTTAGGGAGGGGGAAGGTCTCCCCTCACCCCGTCATTTTTGGCCTCAGGGGCCCTGGATTTGGAGAATTAGATTTGGGTTTTGGCTCTTAAATAGGGTTGGCATTGCCGATGGTTTTTTAATCTCTCCAATGGCAATGATGGCAGTATTGGTAGCGAATTCGGTGGCGGTCCTTGAGCATGCGACATGAACAAGCTTTAGTAGGTGCGAACTTGATCACTCTGCCCTTTGTCACGAGTGTGTCTGATAAGTCCGACCTCGACGTTGACACACAAAAAACATAGGAAGAAACCAAACCACGAACAAAACAAATAATAGAGACCAAGATTTGGGTGGTTTGGTTTACGCATGTAAACCTACACCATGGGGCAAGCAAACGAAAGGCAATTCCACTATGTGTAGAGAACAATGCTCTCAAGGATTACAATGGTGACAAACAAACAAACTCCTACGAAGAGACACTCACCAATCTCATTTACAAGTTTTCTCATCAAAACTCGATTGGAATTTCTTACTAAACAGATTCTCTCCCATTAAATATCACAAACCCTAGGGGTTTTAACCAAGAGACACAGAAGGAACGGAGTTCCACAGATGTGACTAGATGTCATACAGATATAGATGATTCTCAAGAAACCCTACGGTTTCAACCAGAAAGAATCGCCGAAACAGATGATCTTCCAGATAACCAAAGACCTACAGAATCCATCATTAAGGTGGCAACCAAAAATTGATGAAGATCGTGTAGAAGAACCCTAATGTTCTACAGATGAAACCCCCTAGGGGCCTCTCAGAGGGATTCACTCAAGAAGTTCAAGGCTATATTTATAGCCACAAAATCCTTCTTAAAGCCAATACTCGCCAAAACTGATTTCCTTGTAATCCAAGACATAAACTAAAAAATGAAACAAATCTTTAGGAAATCCAAAATCGGCTGGAATAAGCCAGACCGTATCAAGACAAGGGCCGAACCGGCTATGGACTAGGGCTGGGCCGGCTCGGCTCTTGGATCTTGCCTCAGAAAATCGAGCCGAATTTCTACAAATTTGAATAATGGGTAGAGAATTTAATTATGTTTTATCAATTTGAACCCACACGTGTTAAAGAATTGCTCCAAGAACTCTCTACTTGCAATCTTTACAAATAAAAAATTTGAATTGGAATTAGGAAATGAAACAAGTGGGTTCTCTGTTCAAACTGTTAGAAGTGCGGAACTGAATTACATGTTCTTCAATATATACAGGTATTAGAATATGATCAAGTGAAGAGTATTACAAGGGCTATAGATACAGAAATGCTTTTCTGAATATAATTTAATTTCCACCATGTTCCTTGGGGATGATCTTATCAATAACAGGCTCAACCATTGTCCCCAAGTCAGTCAAATCATGCTTCAACTCCTCAACCTGAAAATAAAACCATGTATCAAATCAAACAACTTGTTAAGATCAAACAAATAAAAAAGTCAGTCTTCTCGTTTTTTTTATAAGCCAAACACCGGGTTTGGCCAAATGGTTATGAGAACGCAATAAGTAATCATCCTCAATGAGGTCGTATGTTTGAATCCCATGGAGGCTAAATATTCCAAACCTTGGGGCCACTGGAAGGTTTGCCTGATCATTAATATCAAGACCCTAAAATTAGTTGAGGTGCGCGTAAGCTGACCAGAAAATAGGGCTGGCCCAAGAGGCCTGAGCCTTGGGCATCCAAAAAACTCAAAAAAATAGGCGTACCCCTATAATTTTTACTATTAGGCTTGAGTCCATAGCCCAATACAAAAAACAAAAAAAAGCCAATATTAAACCTACAATAAACTTACATTTACAACTTTTTTTGAACTTCACTAACATTTACAACTGATCAATTAAGCTTAATATAAACCCACAATAAAATAAAAAGACAACTAAAATATAAAGGCCCAGTTTAGGAGTATGGTTTCTTACGATTTACTCCAATGTCAGTCTCCAGACTTCTATAAGGTCACAATTTTTAGACTAGGCCTTGGGCACTAAAACCCTTGGATCGGACTGCCCGGACAACCACAAAAACGAATTGTCTTACACAAACCTTGTGAATAAACACCCTATCAATTTCGTGAAGTGAAAAAGCACAAACCTTGTGAATTACATCTTCAGCCATTTCAGCATCGGTAGCAGCCACAGTAGATATATGTTCTACAACCAAAGCCGCTTCCTTCAATTTGCTGTTGTCCGGGAACTTATCCGCCACCTCTGCCGATACTTTCTCGGCCGTTTCTGCCACTTTCTCCACCACCTCCGCCACAACTTCAACCTCTTCCACCACTTGCTCCACCTTGTCTAAGCATCCAATAAAATTTATAATCGTAATTTTTTTTTGGTCTCACAGTATGATGATGATAACTGCATTTGGCTACCATCTGACGTGACACCTTATGTACTAATCACATTGATTGTATGAGTTTCATCACTTCAGGCGTTTTGTGTTGTTTAAGGTGCAACATATGGAGCTAAATATGGTCGTGTTAATATTACTAGAGGGGAAAAAAAAAAGGTGAATCCCGGGGTGCTGTGCACCCGTGTGCTTTGCACTGTGTTGTGCAATCCTTGGCCGTCCGATCGTGTTTTAGACAGTCCGGATGTGTTTTGATTTTTTACCGGTAAAAATAAATCAAAAATAAATTAAAATTGCTGAACGCATCCGGACCGTCCAAAACATGATTGGATGGCTGAGGGATGCACAACACCCCGTGATAGTCTCAATTTTTTTTTTTTTTTTTAAAAAAGACTGTCAATAGTTGACTTAGTGGAAAATGTCCAAGGCTTAGGAGATCGCTTCATCTTGAGGTTTTACATTTGAAGGCTCTTAATTAGTATTATCAATACTTGGACCAAATCCTCTATAGTGAAAAGATCGGATTGGTCATTCCAATATTCCATGGCATCCCAAATTAAGCAATAAGAATAACAAGCTAAATCCCCATATGCATATCTGAAAGGGTAAAATATAAAGTACACACCCCCATTAAAAAATTTTATGGTTATTTTACGAATTTTTATGGCTCCTTTTATTTTTGGTGTAAAGTACACACCTTAAAATTTTTTTATAGCTTACGGATTTTTGTGGCAAAAAATATTAGTTTTTGTAATCGTTGATTTACGAATTTTTGTGATTACTTTTACTAGTTATTGTGGTTACTTTTACCATATTTTAATAACAAAAGACGACTCAAGGTTAAAAAAAGAAGAAGAAGAAGACAGCTTTAGCCTTTAAGTGAGAAATTTTTGTGGCGTTGTTTACGAATTTTGGTCATGTGGTCGTTTATGAATTTTTTAGTTACAAAATTTTGTGGTTTGTTAGGGGTGTTTACTCTAGGCTTTACTCGTCTAAAAAACCGAAAGTCAAAATGCAAAAAAATATGCATTATATAAAAGAGTTTAATAATATGTTTACGTTGTTACGCAGGTATCCTTATACCTATATTTTTAGTAGCACATGGGAATTAATGTAAACCTTGCGTTCAAGAATCACGAAATCAATTTTTGATATTTAATTTTTTTCCATAAACTATGACTTTGAATACTGAATATACCTTCTAATAAGATCAAACTTCCCCATTTAAGCTTCCAAAAAGGCAGTATTATAGATATTAGGGACCCGAATACCCATTTTGCCCTGCACAGAAGGATGATTAATTAAGTATTAGTTTCGAAACTTTTTGTTAATTTCACACACACACCAATTTGAATGCTTCAAAGTCAGATATTGAAACAAAGAGAATTAACCACGCATTAGTCAGCCAACATGTTATCAAAACATTAAAAAAACAAAAAAGAAGAACTAATTGGTGGCATGGGCTGGTTGTTACATTCACCATTGGAAAAATCACAGTTTGAAGAACCTATTAACATGAAACAATAAATTTAGCCAAACCATTCAATCCTATAGTTGATTACCTTATTAATTGGAAAATGCAAACCTCCGCTGTAGGGCGAATGACAATGTGTAAAAAGTGTATTGGTACTTGAAAAAAGTGTATTGATATCTGCATAATGTGTATTGATATCCGAATTTGTTTGCTTACATGCATAATATCCTCCGTCTAATAGATGAATGGTAGCAAGACCCTTATTAATTACTCCCATCCTAGTGTTGTACCCCGTGTTTGAAATTTGAAATTCAAATATGGAAAAATCTACGTACCATCAGCCCAATGGGCGGACAGTAAAGGGCATAGAATTTGAAGTCTTACATGTAAGAGTTCAAACAGTGAAAACTCTTCTATGTAAGAGTATAACTCTTCCATGAAAGAGTTTGTCTTATCGTCAGCCCAGTGGGCTGACAATAGAAGGACTGTTCAGATATCTGTTCATTTTTTGCAACAAAACACATGAATGTAGATAGGGTTAAGCTCCTCCTTGCACCCTATATCTCTCCTTGCTCCTCCAAACTCCGCTCTGTAGAACCTATTCTTGGCCCACACTAACGATCAGAATTCAGAACGGTCATTTAGTGGAACTCATACTCTGTAACATATTAATAACTTGGTTGGACCTAGATAAGCACGTGAACGACTCGTATTCTGGTTATGAAATATACAGTAAATATGATTTATTAGTTTCAACCGCCCCTTTTACAAAACAAATAGGAATTGATTATACTTTCAATCAAGCTGATTTTTAGCAGAGAAGTTGTTTCGCTGCAGGGACTAGGAGAGGTTCGAACTTCAAACCATCAATATGGGCCTACAAAGTGGAAATTGGAAGAGGGACGAGAGATGGAGTATGGAGGAGAGCTTTAACCATTAGAATGCATACCATGTTGGGAAGATGGGTTTACGAGGTGGTGGCCCAGATGGTTGAACCTTGTCCATGCCATCCTTTACCCTGCAATGCATAGCAAAAAAATTATCAAAAAACAATCCCATATATATACCTATGGGGGCAGTTAAGGGGAAACACCATTTGACACAACAAATATTAAACACTCATTCTAGAGTCCCACGCAAATTATTGAAGCCCTTCAATATTGTTAGAACATGTTTTTTAAGAGATCTTGTAAAAAATCAACTCATTCAGATATCAGTAAGGGCTCAATCGATATTTGCCTCTAAATTTGACAGGATAAAAACTGAATGAATCAATCAAGTCGATGAAGCCCTTAACAATCTCCAAATGAGTTGATTTTCTACGGATACTCTTAAAAACACGTTTTAAACAAATTAAATGGCTCTGATTATGTGCGTGAAGCTTCGATTATTGTTGCATCTCCCGAACCTCCCCTATATATATAGATGCAACGATGCAAATAGGGGTCGTTGCGTCACAGCGCGAATTGGCCGATAGGCAATACATATCATTTCATATCCAATTTTCGGCCGGCTTCACGGCCGATACTATGACCCCTTCCAATGCTGTCGTGCTAAAAATAATTTCAAAACATTCACGAACACTATACCCGATTCCCACCAAACATCATTTGATACTTTCATTACCGTTACGCATCCCGCTACCGCTGTTTAAAACCTTGGATTTTAAAAAAAGGAAAGAAGCATTGAAGAACACTAACATGGCAGCCGTAGTCTTTGTGGTGATTCCAGAATTGGTAGGAACAAACTTCAAACCCTGATGAAGACTGGAAGAATACCGGGCATAATTGAAGAACTTTGATGGAAAATCAGAAGAACCACGGTATAAGGGTTCCCGAGGCTGATTTGTGGTGCAAATCCGATACCGATATAGCACTTTCACCAAATTTTGAAGCTTGTACGAGGCTGATGAATTTGGTGTACACATTTTCCAACAGACTCTCTCTCTCTCTCTCTCCTCCACCAGTATACGAAACTTTAAGGTACAATCAACGACCTAAGCCTCTCTCTTCGTATATATATACACATATAATATATAAATATTTATATACATGTTGAACCATTTTCTACTTTTCTAATAGCAGTTTTTACTTGGAATTGGTTTCTCTCCGGTCTGACATTTATACGAAATGTGGGACACTTTTGGGGCGGAGAGCTCACCGTGGTTTTATTTGGGTGATCTGAATAGTTCATATCGTAAACTACTATTCAAATATTATTTAGGAGAAAAAAATCTGTGTAATTAGACATCTCTAAGTTTTCGATTTGATGACATTAAAGAATCAACGGTCGTAATTGATTGTCTATTTATCGTGAATCAAGCATAGTGTACTGGACACTTTTAAATATCCGATCAACTTAATCTTTTTCTTTTCCCATGATATATAGTTCAAGACTTGTGATATGAACAGTTTGGATCCCTCGAATGATAATGCGATTGGTTTTGTGCGCGAAACTGGACCGTCTAATTAAAACGTCGGGCCGAAGAGAATCACGTCCGGCCGTCTACTTTTCTTATGAGATTAACGTGTTGGGAATTGTTATAGTATTCTATAAGGGTAAACGCGAAGAAAATGCAGGAAAGAAACACGCCTGGGAATCATTCTTTGTTAGGCACATTCTCCCTTTAAGCCAAAGGCTTTTTTTACCTGAAAAAATGAAGCAAGTACGAACAAGTCACCTGTTCCTTGCAAGTTATAAAACTTCAAAACGCTCCAAGGCTACAACAAAGCTTTGTTTTTTATATAGCTACAACTTATGGGTATGGGGAGAGAGAGATGTAACTTACGGAAACGGTTATAACACACCCGTTTTTGGTTGTGTATCATATACACCCAAGCTATCTACTGTTGGATCGCTAAAAGTTACGAATCGGTAACTTGTTAACCTGAGCAACGGGTGACTTAACAAATTGAAGCAAAAAAAAAAAAAAAAAAACGAAAACCTAGCACAGGGGAAAAAACAACCCAGAGCCATCTCCTATCATCGCCATCTCCTTGCCCCAAACCCTAGAGTCAAGACCCAACGGTGTATCGAACGCCGCTTGCCTCTACGTTTGTGGTAGTAGCAAAGGAGCAAAAGCTAACAAAAATGTTACGAATTATATGAGAAAACAACCTAGAGCCATCTCCGATTATACATGTTCGAAAAGTTATGATTTTTTTATTATAATTAAAAGTTACGAGACTAACAAAAATGTTACGAATCATATTTGTGAAAAGTTACGAGATGCACAAAAATGTTACGAATCATATTTGAGAAAAGTTATAGTATTTTTTTTTTATCTTAAAGTTACGAGACCCATGAAAAGTTATGAAACAAAAGAAAATGTTACGAATCATATTGTCTAAAAGTTACGAATGCTTAATATAAAAGTTACAAAACATACAAAAATGTTACGAATCATATTTGGGAAAAATTATAATTTTTTATCTCAAAGTTACGAAACCCACGAAAAGTTATGAAACACATGAAAAGTTACGAAATGAAAGAAAATGTCAAGCATCATATTATCTAAAAGTTACGAATTCTTAGTATAAAAGTTACGAATGACCTGTTCTCCAGATCATTTTTTATGAGGTGACGCAATATGGACCACCTAATGTGTGCATATCATACACACTTAAAATGGGTGTATATTGTTGTATTGGAATTCCGGGACCCTGCAGTGTGGGCCAGGTGCACTAACAAGGTATAGTGCGCGACATTCAAAAGTGTTTTTAATAGTTCAAATTTTCTATAGCTATTTCACAATTAAATTAACAAGTATGGGTATTATTTATCGCAAATGCTAACCAGCGCCAAATGGCGCTTGATAAGTGGGCCACTCTGGCTACTTTGTCTTCTGCCAATACACGCTTTTGCAGACGTTTCTATTCTGTCAGGTGGATGAGTAAAAGTTTAGGCTATAGGTTATAATGACCCCCCTAGCTTTCTTGAATATTACATAAACCACCTTTTCATAGAAACAATTTGAAATCACACCCTAAAATCCTTTCCCTCAACCTTCGTGTATCTCCTGGAGCATTTCCAATAAATAAAAAAAGGTACTCAACTTCGACCTCTAATTTTCTGTTTAAGAGTATTGAAATGATTTTTTTATTAGAAAAATTATTGCAATTTTTTTTATTTAAGTATACTCCAAACTAATATTCTATTTTAATTTAAAAAACTCACTGAAATCTTGAATATTTAACATTTTCCTCAGAGCCGGCTCATATATTTTTGAGGCCTAAATCGAACTCATTAAACGAGGCTTACCCTATATTTTGCACATAAAAATTGGTCAATAAGTAGTCTTTATAAAAACCATTACAAAATATTTATCGTTACAAAATGCAAACCATAGTTATCAAAAAATAAACAACTGCGACAATATTTTAAAATTCATCATTTGAACATTTTTCTTCTCGCACTTTTAGCGGCAAATGTACTAATTAAGTCTTCATAATCGAGTTGCTTCACCATATTCTTCTCAATAGACAAAATAGCTAATCCATTTGGTATGGAAGGCTTACACAAAATTATTTGGGCCTAGTGTGTATATATATATATATATATATATATATGTAGGTGTACTAAATAATTGGGGCGCCAAATTTTTGTATTTTTTGCGGGCCTAAAGCCCAAGCTTCATAGGATTTGCCTATGAGCCGGCTCTGATTTTCCTCCAATTTAAATGTCATTTTAGATTTTTACCCATGATTTTTAGTTTTGGTCTTATTATAACTTCCATGAACGTACTATAACGCTATTTTTTCTCTAATGCTTTACTTTAACTTTAGGTATTTTTTTTACTTATTCTATTAATCCTAAATAGAATGTTAATCAAAAAATTGAAAACGATTCACTTAGGGAGATGATAGACAATTTAAAAATTACGTGATAAACAACATTTATATGTAAATCTACAGATATGCATTTATTACTCAATAAATCCACATCATTTATGAACAATTCAACCAATTCAGGAGAAATCAATTTTACCCTTCGCTAACAGGGGACAATTGAAAGTAGCATTGAGTCCAGTATCCTTTAAGTGCGAACTAGTACAAACGAATTTTGTGATTTAGTTTATATATGCTTACAATACTAGTTTTCGTTTTTAGTTCTCATGACACTATAAAATACAAGTTAATTGTTTTTTGAGTAGTGATTTTACAATTTTATTTTTGTCTTTTTTACATGGATTTGTGAATTAAACCTCTCATATGGTCATATTTAACAGAAAAACGTAAGAGAACAAAAAAAAAAAGCGTTTTTATAAATAACACATACGAGTGAAAATTAATTACCATTGCCTTGTTTATTTCCCTGTTTAGTCTTAGTTTTAGTTTTAATGACATCATCATTTCTCTCATTTCTCTTTCTATCTCTCTCCACTCATTATATCTGCTGACATCATCAAAATTAAACTAAACTATCTAACCAAACACAGCTCATGTATTTTTTGGATTTGATTCTAACCGCAGTTCTAGGATAACGGGGTATATAAAAAATGTGAAATGCAACATATGGGTTAAAATCGTAATTATGAAATCTGAAGGAAGTGGTCTTGAAATTGGCGTGAAAGTTAAGAGCACAATGTACGTGGGCAGTGACAGTGAAACGGAACAAGTGGCGCGTGAGCTTGTACAGTCTCATGTGATGGCATCTTTTAACCAGTGCTTAGTAGCGCCCGATAGCAGGGCCGATTTTTTATTTATTTGAAATTTGAACCATTGTATAGTTTGACGGCTCGGCTGAGTGGGACTTTTGTCCTGTGTTACATTTTGCACGTTTTTTTTTTATAATTTCTCGGTCAATCATTTCTAGATTTGCGTATTAACCAATTTTTCCAAGGTTGGTTAATGGTTATCCTGTTGACTTTGGGCCTATGATGGGCTGATTTTGACTTCTCACCTATCAAAGCAAGCAACTGAAATGGATCATGTTTATGCGTCACATCCGAGCATATCTATGCCCCGTTTGTGGATTATCGGGATTTTTGTTTTTTTATAGGTCATTTTTCTCATGTCACATGCATCAAGTCATCAACTCAAAATGCCAAAAACCAAAAGCGTAGGGGGATATTTTCTCATTTCCTAAAACTCCTAAATACGAATTTCAAGACGGTAACTTCTTTTAGGAGTTTTAGTAATTTTAGATTTTTTTTTGCCAAAAGAGAGAAAAATGCATTAATTAACTAATCAAACAAATACAACCACTAATAATAAAGAGGAAAAAGAAAAGAAAAATAAAAAACAGAGGAAAAACAGAAAAGTAAAAGGAAAAAATAAATCACCAGAGCATGTCGTCGTCCTTGTCACATCGGCACCGCCAAAGCCGTCGATGTCGGAGTCCAGATATGGAAACCCCAAATTTTGTCCCCCCTTGTAAAAAAATCGGGATTCCGGTCGTTCATAGAGAGAGGAGAGACGATCTGGTCGTCCTTGGGGAACTGCCAGCAATCTAGAGGGACAGTAATAGAGGAGAGGAGAGGAGAGGAGAAGAAGAGGTGGGAAAAAGTGGAAGGGGGCGGTGGGGGAGGGGAGGTGTGGCGGCAATGTGGGACTTCTCCCAGATTCTTCTTTTCTCTTCCAAAAATGATACAGACACACCCTTTCAGCTACACTCTATCACACTCTCACTCACATGTGGGTATGAGGACCACTCGCATATGAGTAAGGGTGTGGTAGAGTGTGACTAAAATGGTGTATTTGTATCATTATTCTCTTCTCTTCTCTTCTCACACTCTCTCCAGACTCTTCTCGCCCCACACCATTATTTTTAGTAAATTTTAGTTAAAAATGGAAAACTCATTCTAAACGGCCTCTTAACTTGACAACCTATATTACACATAATAATAATAAAAAAAGAAATAGAAACATACATATCATATCCTAATGGTCCTACATTAGTCATAACTCATACGATTGAGCCATGTATATATGTAGTACTCAAGTATGAAAAATTATTCAGTGCTATTTAACGACTTTGATTTCCCACCACAAAGTGTGTTGACTCAAATGGTCCTTAAAAACAATACTCGGAACAATCTCTCTCCAAATATTGGATACGAATGTGGTCACCATAGTATTGTGGTTTATCAAAAGGAGCCCCATTACTACCCAAATGAAATTGTCTATGGAATTGAAAGTTTAAAGGTTTAAATCTTCTGCATAGACTGCAATATTTAGTTGGACATCTGTAAATCTTTATGGCCCAATTGAGAAAAAAGAGAGCAAATCATTATATCAAATGGGCTGTGTTTGGAGGCCCAACCCGCCCAACAACTGATTTCTTTAACATTTTACCCAAACTACCTCAACTTTTTCTAATTACAGATTTTGCACCCTCAACGTTTTCAATTTTGTACATTTACTCCTCTAAAGCAGCCGAAATAATACCAGATGTAAACATCCATCAAACACCTTCAATGGCGGCTCGCTCCATCTTCCTTGCTCTCACTCGGTTTCCCCACTCACCCCCAACTCTCTCTCTCTCTCTCTCTCTATGTATATATGCACACACAGTGGTTACTGAAAGTTGCTTTTTCTTCCCTTGAATTGCAGAGGCCAAAGAACTCGCTTCAGATCCCTGTCCTCATCGAGAGATATCATTCTCGAGGTGTCTCATGCTCCTATAGAGGAAGAAACAGAGGATGGAAATGGAGGAGAAGCCGATGACGACCTGAAGAGCAGAATATTCAGGCTCAGACTCCCCAAGCGCAGCGCCACAACCGTCCTCCAGAAATGGGCCTCCGAGGGCCGCGAAATTACCGCCTCTGACCTCCGACTCATCTCCCGAGAGCTCCGGAATTCACGGCGCTTCAAGCACGCCCTCGAGGTCTATTTCCTACTTCTATTGCTGCCAAATGTTTTTTTTTAGCTCAATTGTTCACGTATAGATTTTTTTAAGTGCTGTTTGGATGATTAGGGAGTGAGGGAAATCAAAGCGAAAGTTTATTTGTCTTTGATTAGACTCCAAATTGTCTTTTAGGACAAATTTGCGTCTTTGTTTTAATTGGAATTTTGGTTGTGCATGTGAATTTTAATTTTACTCAAAACCAATTTCTGAGTAAAAAGCCCTCTAAACTCACTCCAGGCCTTGACTCAAACTCACATTAGATTGAGTTTTACTCAAAACCAAAGTCTGAGTAAAAAGCCTTTGAAACTCACTCCGGGCCTTGACTCAAACTCATACTAGATGGGTTTTACTCAAATCTTTAACCAAATCAATGGAGACTCAGATTTTGACTTAAATTTTTAAAGGCTTATCCTGTTTTTTACAGTTTACAACAATGCCTGTAATGGAACTTTTACTCAAATTTGTGCTTGGGTTTGGATTTGCCCGTTGGACTGGTTCATACCAAATTTGAGTAAGGGTTGGAGATTCTCTAAGGCGAGTAGTTTCGTTTGTAGAAGAATAAGTTGTGCTAGGGTTGGAGTTTGAATGTGCCTGATGAAGTAGATCGTTAAGTTTGATGAGGTTAGAGACTTTTATTAAGAGAATGTCAAAACTAAAGAGAGTTGTACCATCTGCAGCCAATTCCTCAATCTTTTAGTTCAACGAAGTTAAAATTTGAGGAAAAGCTTTGTTTGATATGATGCATTCCAACGGGGAAATTCCAATTTAAGCATAATTTTGTGGGAAAGTCTTTGACCCTATGATACCTTGAACATGGATCCTTCCAGTACGAGGAAGGGAAACGGGAACGCGGTACGCTGCATGGCTTAAAATATGGAACGGTAGAGGTAGACATCTATCTATAAATTAAAATATAGGAATATAATAGTCTATTGAAAGTGTGTTATTTCTCGATTTATTGGATTGAATAATATTTTTAGAATAATTTTCTCAAAATTTCTATAGATTTCCTCTATTTTAGAGCTCTATCTTTTGCTTTGTTACATTTTACTTTCTTTTATTAGGAAAATTCTTAAAGGAAATTGAGAGAAAAACTTCAGGATCGCTTTGGATTGCCAAAATTTACACTTTCGGAGCACAAGTGTACCATATCTCGGAACATGCGTTCCAACACATAATCCGTTGGGGTATTAGTGAATTCTGTTACTCACTAATGGCAGAGTTCAATTTGAAGGCCTTGAAATAGACTTCTAAGGTTTTGGGTAGAAGAAAGAGTCTCCCTTGGTTTTGATGGAATAATGTTGATTTGAGTTTGATCAATGTAGTGGATAGGGATTTGGGTTTTGAACTCCTATCTCAGTTTGACTAAAGGATAGAGTAGCAGCTGGAGATGCACTTAGTGATAGTATTTATCATGACTAGTTTTATTTACTTACTGCTGAGAGAAGGGATCCCTACAGGAAAAAGGGAGGAAATCAGTTTGGCTAACTTGAAGAATTGCAAGTACATGCTAGCACAACCAATTCTCAGTGTCCAGGACCTCCAGGTCCATTGACTTGGGCTTGTTTCCGGAGTTCGGTTTATTGGGGTTTTATCCAGCGCTATACCCCATGCTGGCTTTTATTGAAGTATTAATAGCAAATTACTAGCTCAATTTGGTAGGATATGGCAAACTTACTAATTTGATTTGGTTGGATATGCAAAACCAGAAAACTTACCTGCACCTGGAAAAATAGTAAACATACCTTCTGATGCCTTAATCCTAGAGGCATGTTGTTTTTCATTTTAGATGAATTTCTGTAATTGAGAGGCTTGCCTTTTCGTCTCCAATCTTCCATCAACTTGTTTATGCAGAAAGAGAAATGTGTGGTTTTGATCGCTGATCTCTCACTTCCCTCCTTTGTAAATTACCTTCTTGGAAAGCAATCTAAAAGGAAAAGCAATCAAGACCTTTCTTTCTTTTGTTTAATGGTGCATGCTGTGTCGATTCTTTTGAGCAATATATATTGAAATGCCTGTTGATTTCTCATTAACACAGTTTCGGACTCAAAAGTCTTTCCGCTGGCCATAAACCTGTGGATTTTTTTTTATTTTTATTTACTCTACCCTTCTATTTTAATGGGCAATAGGATTTGTTTTATTCCTTTTGCCAAATGCATATTGGAAGGCAAAGTTCAGCATGTTAACATAGCATCATCCAGGCCAACTGAGTTAACTTTTTATTCTGATAGATGTTCGAAGTTTCATTTGAATGTGATATGCTCTGAAATGGAATTGCAATCTCAAGAAACTTTTGGGATTATTTTTGTTTGTCTATGTACAAATGTTAGAACTATTGGAAGACCACGAGGAAGATTGTTGGGACAGTCTCTGTTCAGGTTGGGGAGTTGGCTTTAAATTGAATTGGTTAACAGTACTTCATTTCATTCTTTCCAATCAATTGAAGCATGTCATTGCCCTCTTATTTAATTTTATGTATTTTTTGTACCAGTAGCATTTACTTTTTTTTTTTAACAAGGCTGGGTTTTCAGATATCAGAATGGATGGTAAGTCATGAAGAGCTTGAGGTATCAGACTCCGACTATGCAGTCCGCATTGACTTGATGACAAAAGTGTTTGGTGTTGATGCTGCAGAGCGATACTTCGAAGGTCTCCCTTCCACTGTGAAAACTAGTGAAACCTACACTTCTCTACTTCACTCATATGCTGCGGCCAAACTGACCGAAAAGGCTGAGGGACTTTATGAGAGAGCAAAAGAAGCAAACCTTTCATTGAGCGCCCTCACTTACAATGAGATGATGACCTTGTACGTTTCAGTTGGGCAAGCGGAGAAGGTTCCTTCTGTTATTGAAGAACTCAAAAGCCGAAAGGTTGCCCCAGATTTGTTCACTTATAATCTGTGGATAAGTTCACGTGCCGCAATAATGGACATCGATGGAGTCAAAAGTATTATTGCTGAAATGACTCGTGACTTTGCCTCCAATCAAGGTTGGATGAGATATGCAAATTTAGCAAACATTTATATTACTTCGGGTCATCTTGTGAATTCGCACCCCAATTCTCTAGCTGAAAGTGAAAAGGGTGTCATTACGCAAAGAGAGTGGATAACTTACGACTTCCTAATCATTTTGTATGCTGGTTTGGGGAATAAAGATAAACTTGATCAGATCTGGAAATCGCTGAGGATGACGAAACAGAAAATGACAAGTAGGAATTATTTATGCGTCCTTTCATCGTATCTCATGCTTGGGCATTTGAGGGAGGCAGGAGAAGTAATCGACCAGTGGAAACAATCTTCTGCAGCAGATTTCGATGTCTCTACTTGTAACAGGCTTCTAAAAGCATTTACAAATGCTGGGTTAGTGGAAACAAGCGAAAAACTTCGCATGCTTCTGACTGAAAAGGGTTGTAGTGTGCTATAGATGTGTAACATCTAGGGGAGGCCCAAGGCTTCGACGAATTTTATGGGATTTTTGTACGCTAGGGAGAGAAACCAAGTATGCTTGCAATATTCGCGCATATTAGATGAATAATGAAGCTCAGTATTAGAATAGGGGCAGCTAGGAATTGCTGTTCTTTGCTTCTTGTAAGTTGTACCCATGCTCTTGGATTCTAAATTTCAGGGCTTAAGAGATTTGTTTGCTTATTGCTCTGAATTATATATTTTCACTAAAATCTCTCTCTCTCTGCTGGTTTAAAGTTCGTGACCTAACTGGAATGAGGTCGTTTACCTGCCGATACGATATGCTTTCAAGTGATGTTCTCTCATTTTATTTGTCTCTTCATATGCTGAAGGTATCATAGTTTATCGTACTCTTCAAATCTCTCTTTTGGAACCGGTCCGAATTGTGTGTGTTCTGGCATTGTGATCAAGAAACCACGGGAGGTAACTATTCTGAAACTCGCAGGCTTTGCTGTGAGCGGGAGACTCCGTGCGTTGATTGTTATCATGAATGGAGATCTCCATTCTACTAAGTTATTGATGATCGGTCCGCGTGAAATAGAGATCTCCGTTCTACTAAGTTGTTGATGAACGGGGACCCTCCGTGCGTTGATTGTTATCATGAATAGAGATCTCCATTCTACTAGGTTATTGATGACCAGCCCACGTGAATGGTTTGGATGGTGAAATAGGACATTGATAACCTATGTCTTGTGTCACATGAGAGATCACATGAGAGATCGTCACACAAGAGGATCTTGACTCCTATATAAATTATAAAAATAAAACTATTCATTTTCGTCATTTAATATAATTTACTACTAGTTTGCTTATGTGAACTTGGGGGAAATGAATATCTTATATTTTTGTTGTTAAAAAAAAAAAAAAACCTGCCACACACACACCCAAAAAATAAAATAAAATGCCACACATAGCATTACAATTATTTTCTTTTTTAATACTAATACTTTTTTCCTACGTGCCAAAAAAAAAAAAATGCTTCACATAGCATTATAATTATTTTATGTTTTCATAATACTATTTTCCTACGTGGCAAACAACGTGAATACTAATAAATAAAAATTGGAAAACATGATACTATTAAAGAGAGACGCGCGAGCCGTACAGTGGCAGTTGCAGATCACGTGCGATACTGTGTCTGTGGAAATGATTCCAAACTCTCCTTTTTCTCGCCATAGCTGATCCCTTTTCTACTTCTCCTCAAATCACTTCCCATCATCACTGCAGATTTCCTTCTCTATGAAGGTAAGATAATCATGGAACTTACTTATCTTTCTTCAATTCTTCCCCAAATCACTCCCTCTCTCTCAAATTTTGCTGTAATTTGGGTTTTTCCTTTTGTATTTTCAGATTGTCATTGTTAAACGAAGCAAATCATCCATGTTTAGAAACCCAGAATTTACGGCTCAAATGGGTCGCAAGAAGAAGATCAAGTCGCTGCGTCCTAGGTAAGTGTTGCTTTATTTTTATGTTTTTTGGTTTAATTAACTTGTTGATGTTACGAAAGATCTTAGGCTGGAGTTTTGGGTAGTGCGTTTAATAACTTTTTGTTTTGTTTTGTTTTTGTTTTTGTTTTTAAACGGAAACCCAATTTCTGAAATTGCAGGTTTCAATCAAAAGTGGAACCTTTGGGTGCATTGGTTTTTGGTGAAGCTTAGCTGCTAGAATTGATTATCAAGTACAGTTTGGCTTGTGGGATTATGGGGGGTTTATGTGGAAATGTCCAAAGGGAAAGATAATGGCTGTTGAGTTAATGTAGGGTTCAATCAAAAGTAGAACCTTTAGATGCGTTGGGGTTTGGTGAAGCTTAGTTGCTAGTGTAAAATATGAAGTACTGTTTGGTTGGGGGAATTTCTGGGTAGTTATGTAGGAAGGAAAACATAATTTTTCACTAATCTAATGTTTAGTTAAGCTAGGTTTAGAGTGATTTCACTGGCCATATAGGATTGGTTATGGGTTTTTGATATTTGGTCGTATTTGCTAATTTGGATTTTTTAATGGAGTTCTTGGGGAAGAAGAGGAAGGGAGATGATGTTCTACAGACATGCCAAAAGGGCCCAAATCCATTACCAATCATTCTGTCACACTTGTCATTGGAAGATTACTCAAGGCAGAAAAAGAAATGCAAGGATGAAGTCACTGTAGAAAAAGTTGGCTCTTCTAACAGTTTAGTTAATGGAGTTGTCACTGCCCCTCCTTGTGTATGCATATGTTCAGACCATCTATCAAGGGGTCTCAAGAGAAAAATTGGGTGTATTGATGCAGCAACTCGACTGGGTAGGAAGAACAAGATTGAACAGGAGTATCATATGGGTGCGACGATTGGGAAAGGGAAATTTGGTTCTGTTGTCTTGTGTTGGAGTAAAGCAAGTGGAGAGGATTTTGCTTGCAAAACATTGCGTAAGGGAGAAGAGATTGTGCATAGAGAAGTGGAGATAATGCAGCACCTTTCTGGCTATCCGGGTGTTGTCACTCTGAAAGCAGTTTACGAGGATCCTGAATCTTTCCATTTGGTTATGGAGCTTTGCTCGGGGGGAAGGTTGCTTGACCAAATGGCTAGGGAAGGTCGATATTCTGAGCAGAGAGCTGCTAAGTTACTTAAGGAACTGATGTTGGTCATTAAATATTGCCATGACATGGGTGTGGTTCATAGGGACATAAAGCCTGAGAATATCCTACTTACAACTTCAGGGAAAATGAAGCTTGCAGACTTTGGGTTAGCTGTGAGAATTTCGAATGGTAATAATACAAATAACGCCCAATTTCCAAAATCCCATCCTAATTTGAATTCGTTCCTGTGTAGTCAACTAATTTGAAGGTCCATCATACTAGAATTTTACAGCTAATTTACAGCTAAATCAACTTTTATTGCATACCTTCTTTGATGTTGACTTTACTTCCCTAGAAACATTAGATATGGTTCTTGGTGTATTTGCTTTTGCTGCACTGCTTCTTTCTTGTTTGTAGTTTCAGTTGGGTTATTGTTTAAATTCTTGTAAATGCAACATGTGTACTTTGTCATTTTATAAGTTTTGATTATGAAAAGTTTGTTGGTGATGTAGATTGTAGACCGCCGATCTTGCTATAATAGATAAAGCTTGTGGGAATTCAGTCCAACTGAAATGAGAGAGTTTGCGGCTGCTGAGATTTTTGGCCATCCTAAGTTTTACATTGGTTACAGTTATCATAGAAAGGAGGGAAATGGATTTGTAATTGTCTGATGTTTTAAATCCATCATAGAAGTTAAAATTCATCAGTGTGTACTGTTTTGCTGTATGGCATATTACTTGATGCTAGTAATTTGATTTCCTACGAAGGTTGAAACGACCGAGTTCAGTGTTCCAGACAACCATAGGCACCCCTTAATCATAGCAATTCTTGAATTTATCTTTAGCTTCTTATTTTCAGTCTCCCTTATATCCTCAATTTGAAACCATCTACCTTCCACTTTGCCCTAGAATATGATGAACACTGGGAATGGTGCATAATGTGTGATTGCTATGAGTAATGGTTTACCTTTGAAGACGGAAAGCCAATACAACCTTGTTTTTTAACTGATCTGATTGCAAATGTGTTAGCTTTCTGTGGTCCCTGACCAATGAAACTCGCATATGAAATACCACAGGTTATGTGAAAAAGCTTGAACCCAGATGACGATTGTTTAAACTTTGGGGTTTTTGGCTTATAAACCCAATTGCCCACAGAACTATTAACGTTGGACTTGAAGACAAAGGAGAAGTTTAAGTAGATATGTAGTGCCGTTCAGCCCCTTCTTTTCCATGCCATCAGATCCAATGCTCAAAATCATGTACATGTGGGTCATATGGATTTAGACTCCTTAAACATTGCATCTGGATTCGGTCTCTTAGTGTTTAACCAATTAGAGTACTTGCTACTGCGTGAAGCCTTCATCATTTCTTCTAATTGTCAAAGTGGTTTTTGTTGGATTTTCCTCCGCCGTTTTCCTTGTGTCAACTATGCAGCTATGCATAACTTTCCAAAATATGCTTCTCTCTTACAGGTCAAAGCCTCACAGGTGTGGTTGGAAGCCCTGCCTATGTTGCCCCAGAAGTTTTGGCCGGCAACTATTCTGAGAAAGTGGATGTATGGGGTGCTGGTGTCCTCCTCCATGCACTTTTGGTCGGCGAGCTTCCATTTCAAGGTGATTCCTTGGATTCTGTGTTTGAGGCCGTGAAGAAGGTGAAACTTGATTTTTGCAGTGGAGTATGGGAATCAGTATCCCAACTTGCTCGTGATCTGATTGCTCATATGCTGACTAGGGATGTTTCATCGAGGTTAACTGCTGACCAAGTACTGAGTAAGCTCCAATATTCCTTTCTTTTTCTATTTAGACCCTTTGTTTTTCCTTTCGTAATCAATGACGATTAGAAGCAGGAAGTGATCGTCTTCTTTCAGTGGTGGCTCAAGGAATCTTAGAAGATGCTTTTTTGAAAAAATAGACCCTAATTATTAAGTTAAACAGAGAACAATAATATGATGATGCTATTGCTTTTGGACACGGACATGAATTTGTTTCCAAATGTCACTGAGGTTCACGAATAGGAACTATCACAGAATAAATTCATTGTTGAGCTGTTATGTCCTTTTTAATGACTGTTATTTGGGAAAAGCGTAGGGTTTGTTAATTAACACTAACACTCATAAGATTAATGTATATATACTGCGAGATTTACAAGATTTGGAAGACCAAACTACCATCACTCAATAATAATAAACTCAACTCATAACAATGACATTGGCCTAAACAATAATTTCACTGGTGAAAATGAATCTAATAAGATCAACAATTCATTGACGTTAACAAACTCGTTGCTCCCAATGCAACATACAGATGATGCCACCAGAGTAGTGTGCTGAGCTTAGTTTCACTTCGTAATGGTCGTTTTGTGGGTTCAAATAATATACATTCTTCTGCTTCACTTTTTGCAAAACCAAATTTTGTCTTGACATTTCTGATTTTTGCCAGCATTTGTTCTGATGTGAATTTTTCCAGGTCACCCATGGATTTTGTACTACACAGAACCCACGTTGAGGACATTTACTTTCAAGCAGAAAATGAAAACCCATGTAAGACTAACATCGTCCTTAGTGAGTCCCATATCTGGGGTGGGGTCGGATATAAACAAGTCAGTAACCAACGGCCTCTCTCTCAGTGATGACTCTAAATTAGTTTTCACATCCTTTAACCTGACAAAGAATACCGAGGATGATGACTCTGATTTGGTTGACGTCCTAGCTATGGCAATTTCACGAGTGACTATTTCTGAGCATAAGAGAAGCAGGTTAATCCAACAGGAGTGTTCCTCTAACATGACGATTAATAACCTATGTACAGCATTTTGACTCTGTACCCAATCATTGATGTACCGTGACCTGCTACATGGCTACACCGCAAAATGGGTAAATAGGGTCCTTGTTGCTTCCATTGTTGGCCGTTATTACAAATAGCCACAACGGCAGATGACTTGTGTTGGCAGGATCCTAACTTGAGATGTGATGGTGAAGGCATTGGCAAAGGCGCTGGCGCCGTGAGCTGCTTTGCGACAATAAGGTGGTGACTCTTAATCCTTTTCTTTTTCCTTTTCCTCTTGTAGATATCAATGGTAAAGATTAGTGTATCAAGGCTCTTAAGTGTTTAAGCTGTTTCGTGTAAGTTGTAGCGTGAGCTGCGTGACCTTACACATTATTATGTATGGTGATCTGTACTTTCTGGTGTAAATTGGAATGCATGTGTTTCTTTGTTTTGCTTTGCTTGGCTATGTGGTGTGCGGTAATTCAAGGGGTACAAAATGATTTCTTGTGTAGTCACGCGAGAAATCGGCTCCATCGGACGTGCGTAAGTGGTTGATCCAAAATCCCCTAGTTTCATTCAAAATAACCCCATATGCACATCCGATGGAGCTTTTCTCGAGTGGCATCTCGGAAAATCATTCTAAAATGAATGAACGATTCGGATCGTTCATGTGGGACCCACAAGCCGAGCACGGTCGGTACATGGTCAGAGTACCTACTAGTCAGTAACAATGGCAACAATGGCAAAGCATTACATTATCCAAGCCTTTCCAACATCTGCATTACTTTGGTTCCTGTTCAGCAGTGCTACATACCCAAAAATTCTACCTAGAGAACTGGAACGAGTTGCAATTTTCTGGGTAACTGGAGCCGCTCGTTCCTGTTTTCTGGGTAATTTCTGGATAGAATTTTTGGGCACTTTACATTTCCCTAATGCCTCGTTTGGCTGCGGGATGAGGAGAGGGTATAACTCATCCCTCTTCCCCTTATCCTGGTCTCGCCTCTCATCTTAGGTTTGTCAAGTTTTGTGTGAAGGGGTATGAGTTATACCCCTCCCAGATTAATACCCCTGCTTTGATACCGCTTTGTCACGTTCCGTCATCCCTAGACCCCTTAATAAGGATCACGACACGTGACCGACCAATAAAGCCTTCATACTTAACCAAATAGGCTTAAGAACAAAGTGCTTTAAATAAAATTAAATAAACATTTGCGGAAGCGGTTAAAAAATACTTCAATTCAACTTATGGGGTCTTATAATAAAAGTAAGTACAACAAGATCAAGTGAAATTAGCGTTACCCATTTGGTCTAGAGCATATATACATTAAACATCCTATTAAAGCATCTGTTACTTGTCCATAACATATAGCTTACATACATCACTTGTACAAATATATAAATCATTTTCCATGAGTGAGACTATCACAAAATATGCCCAAAATGCAAGTCTTACTTTCTAGATGCAAAACATTTTACGAAGTCAATTTGCACAAAACATCGTACTTCATATCTTTCATAACCTATCTTACTCTATCACTTGAAATTGGTAAAAACTGCCAGCTGAAAGCTCAGTGAGTAAAGCTCATACTCTAATTTGGGTTTTGAAATAAATAACACGTATAAACCAATGTTTTGCACATTTGAAAAGTCATAACACATTTCACATCAAAACTTGAACTTCTTGAACACATAAACATAACCAATACCATATTGACCACATGCAAACATGACATATATCGGGATCTCGGCCAATTATTGGTACCCAAGGGTACATACCTGGATATTATGAAATTCTCTAGGAAGGCACATACATAATTTGGCTATTGTGGAATCCACTAGCGAGCACATAAGGTAAAGTAAGGGCATGGATACATACATACTTGGTAAACATTTAAAAGAACTTTCCACATCATAATAAATCATTCAAAACACGTAGACATATCACTTCATAAAGTAAGCAAGCCGAATCGCATTCTTAGAAAAAGAATTCATAACATATCCCATTTCAAAACATGATGTTACTCACATTTTTTTGCACATCAAGTAAACATCAACTTGTATCCTTTAGGTCTCTCTTGTTCACCAAATCCGACATATCGTGTATGAAACATGAATCATTTACACAAAAAACTCATGTGAATGATGTATATGCATGATTCCCTAAAATGACAATGTGACCGACACTTACCCCAAGAATTCTTGAGAACAAACTATAAAGAATTAGGTCTTCAGAATTTTACTACATAAAGAGAACTTATATGTGTGTGGTGTCAAAATTACCCTAGAAATTATGAGGTCAAGAACTCTCCTCACAAAATAGAAGAACAAAGACCAAGAATTCAGAATTCAGCATCATGCTGAATTGTTTAAAAATACCTCTTTGAATTTTGCTCCAAATTTTGGACACAAACAAATAGACACATATGGGTACCTCTCATAAAAATTACAGAAAATAATAGGATAGGAAACTAGGTCGAATTCACAAAAAACCGAAGACAAAAATACTGATTCAACATTTACAATAAAACAGAGTACAGCTGGATACAAGATTTTTCTGGACTTTGTTTCAAGGAATTCAACTTGAAAATTTTATGCAGAGTAGAGTACTTGTATAGGAACATCCCATAAAAATTTCGTAAATTTAGGAGATGATTAACTATGTCTAAAAATTTGTGGCTTAGGATACAAAATCTAGCAAATCTCTAGACAGATTTTCCTCAGACTTCTCTAGAACATAATTAGGGTTTTCATCCTTGTTCTTCACCTTATCACCATGGATGCAAATGCAATCTACATGTATATATATATGCTCATACTTGAAAATTCAACTTAAAATCAGGAAACTTACGAATCCTATGGTTAGATCATGGTTTGAGAGAGAGAGAGAGAGAGAGAGAGAGAGGATAATGTTAAAATGAGAAAGTGAGAGGAAGGGATGATTTTTTTTCTCTCTCTTTTAAGTGTAGATTGTTGTAGATTAAGAGTGCTCTAACTACAAATTGACCCTCACTTAACATTCTCATCAAATAAAGACCCAAACATATTTACACATTGACCCATAACCTAATTTATGAACATGTATCCATTATCTTTAACATATAATACATAAATCATGCACGTGACACATAATACGAACATAACTTGGGTATGTCACATCACACATAGAGAACATGTATTTAATTAGGCATAATTTGTAATAACAATGCATGATAAGAAAAATTGAAGACCTTGGTGTTACATACATTTTATCGGTCATTTTGTTAACCATAATGAGAAAAGTGAAAAAAAATAAGAAGTCAGAAAGCTACTCTCTCCTTACTTTTGGCTTTTGTTCTCTAAACTCAAAAACTTAATATGTATTATAGGAGAATGCATTCTGAGTTAGGGTAGCCAAACACCTAGAAGTAGTCAATGAAAAAATCAAAATGGAATAAGTAGGTATCCAAACACCCTATAAGAAATAAATCATTAAGTTGGATTGATAACCATATTTCACCACAGTCTAGTTCCTACTTAGTTTTGATGATTGTATTCATAGTTTCACCACCCTCTATGGCAGCCGCTTCCACCTCCACCATTGCCGCCACCACTACCAGTACTAGCACCACCATTGTAGTTACCGCCGCCACCACCACCACCACCACCACCGCCACCACCCACAACCACCGCCACCACAACCTTCACCACTATAGTGGCGTCCCGTTTACCACCACACTACCGTTACTCCATCATAACCGCCGCCACCACACCACCCTCCAAGACGGTTGCTATCACCACTATCACAACCACTACTATAGCTACCACTCTCACCACAATGACACTGGATCGCCACCAACACTACCACCCTCATTATACTGTTGCCATCACTACAATCACCACTCCACTATCCCTACATTAACTACCGGCACCACCACCCAGTAGTGTCACCATTACCATTGCCGCCACCACTATTAATACTACCACTACACCATCTCTACAACACGACCACTCTCTCGCTACTAAGTTCACCCAACTTCTTCAGTAGCATAATGACATTACTACTCACTAATGTCATCACTTATAACGTCATTTCGCCGCCGCCGTTTCTACAACACCACCAACATTGTCTCCATTCTTTGACCACACCACCTCGTTACAACCACCACCATTCCACCTCTCTTACGACCATCACTGCCACACTACCCATTACCACCACAACTGCCATTACCATTTACCACCATCTCACCACCACCACATCACATCAGTCAACTCTCTCTTCACCACCACCGCCACCACAAACACATGACATATATATCCACTACTAAAATTCAGAAATGTGCGATTTTGTTAAAATTCAATAATCGGAACTCCTAACAGTTTCATGAAATTGAGAAGCAAAATATAACCACTGTGCATGAAGAATCTAACAAAAGCTTCACTGCAAGACTGGCAATGTTCGGGTTAGGTTCCCGCTTCAACCTTGTTAACATCTAAACAAACTAGTAAATTATCTCCCACCAGTAAAGTACGTCACTAGCAAAATTTGATTAAAATAACATTAGGGATTTTTATTCTAGATTTTCGTATTGAAAGCCAGTTTTTATTGTAGCTAAACCAAAATGCAGCATTTATTTAGAAAGACAACGGAGTTTTGTCTTCATAACATATACTCCCTAGCCTCTGCCACCAAATAAGGGTGTAGTGTTCATTTTGGGCTGTCCATTTTGAAAAGTCAACGGGTGAAAGTGTGTATAATTATTACTTTTGTCCTTTCGAAAAGTTAATAGGTAAAGAATTAATGTGTAAAAATGGATGATAATTTTAAAAAGTGGAGTTAAATTAAAGTTGGGAAAAAATTGATTTGAAATGTGTAATGATAACGTCTCATTAATAAGTAAGAAGTATGAAGATACACACTCAGAGAGAGAGAGAGAGAGAGAGAGAGACTTTAAACATATGAGTCAATTCGGTTCTAATCGTGATTCGTAAGTATATAATGACTAACTGAACCGCAAAGCCAGACCAAACAAGATAGTCATGCCCAGTTGTCCACGATGTATCAGTTTATCGATTTTCTTATGTTGCTACGTCAAATTTCATTTTTTTAGCCTTTTTTATTTATATATTTTGATCTGAATTTGTTTAGACTTTAGCTAGATTGAGTGCTTTTGTCATGCATGTTTGGGAAACTTAAAGTTTGCATAATAACTTTTGCTATAGAACTCAAATCGATCAACTTTGTACCTTTCCCTCTAGTTGGGCATTCTCTTACTTTGAATGCAAAATATCAAAAGGGTAAAATATATCTTGGGATCAGTGTGCTAACTTTAGTGTACGGCTATGGCTACATTAATGTTCTTTCTTTTTTCAAGAGGTCGACCATAATGCCTAATCAGGTTTTTTTTTTGTGTGTGTGTGTGTCTCATTCGTTATTCATAATTCCTAATCTATTACATGGGAGGAGGGGAGAATCGATCCCCGGATGCTGTGTAGGGCATTCAAGAGCTTTACCGTAGGAGTTAGCCACCACTTGCTAATGTCTAATAAGGTTCACCAATAATGCTAGAGACAAACCACACCACCAACCACACAAGCCTCCGTGGCGTTGCATGTTCACCTCTCACTTCTGCCTTCCTCTCATCATTCGATCAAAAGTTTGAATGCCAAATAAGTGACTTTAGTGTACATAAAATGTTCTCCCTCCCTCCGTCCCTTTTTGAATATTTAATGCGTAAAAATGAAGGATAATTTAGAAAAATGAAGGATGCAAAAGGTATAAAGTGTAAGTAAACGTTGATGTGTAAAGTGTAATGATGATGTTTTTTTAAATAAATTGGACTTACACAGCAACGCATTTAAAAATGAACAAAAAGAGTATTTTTATTTCTGGCCTTATGCTTTGCTGCCTCTGTGCCTCATGACTCTTCTTAGCTATATGGTTTGTATTTGGCTAGAGATTTCTTTTCTTGATGTATCCTTTGTCGATCAAGTTTTAATAAATTTTTGTTGCCCATAAAAAAATTATGATCAGTTATTCTATTTTAACTATTGTACTAAATAAAAACAACACAAAACTCTTTAAGGAAATAAGTTGGTGGGGCCTATGTATTGATGGATTAAATTGACCCGGTTCGCTAGTTCTTACAATCTAACTTATTTGATTAAAAAAAAGCTAATGAAGGGTGTTTGTTAAAAATTATGAATAATCACTTATTTTATTTTCTAGCTTATTTGAGAAAAAAAAGAAAAAAAAAAAAAGAGAAGACCAGCTTAAGTTCCAATTCGTAGCCTTTTTTTTTTTTTTTTTTTTTAATTTTATTATTTTAAGTTATTAAAACATGAATGAATAAAAGACTCCTAAAATGAATAAGTTATTCTAAACTAGAGTTTTAAGGGCAATCTAGACATTTATTTTAGAAAAAGATACTGGAATATTTAAATTGCCAGCTTATTTAAACAAATAGGATAAACCTTTTTTTACAACTTACAAAAAGCTATAACAAACAAGCTATAACAAACAGTTTTCCAACTTATTTCAATTTATTTAAGTAAATAATCTAAAAAACTAGAATATGAGATGCAAATTTATGAATAGAAGTAAACGGGGCCACATACCATGTCCAGGGGCGGACACAGGCAGGAGCAGACAAAGACGGAGTATACGGTACCATCCGACCCCAATTTTCAAAAAATTACGAATGATCCAATACTATATTCTTTGGGGTAATTGAATAATCTTACATTAACCATCCATGCAAACTCCAACTCCTCATGTGTAAATAACCATTTCTTGTTTAAGACTTGACTGCCATAAATAGGGCAATAAATGTAAGAATACAAAGAGAGTTTTTCTTCTTTTTCGCTATATATGCATTTCCGTATAAAAGGGATTGACATCACAAAAATTAAAAACCGAATTCGGGATCAAGTCCCGGATTATAGCTTCAACACGTTTCTCAAAGAGAGCCTTGGTGTAAATATTATAGGGTACTCTCGGGGGCTTGGGGCACTATCGCACAGTGTGTAAATTTATACTTTATAGGATACTCTCGGATAGAGGTGTCAAACGGGCCGTGCTATGCCGGCAGAGCCCATTTAATTTCGTGTCAATCGTGCTTTGTGCCATGCCAGCCTGTTTACTAAACTGTGCCGTGTCGTGCCGTGCCGTGCTATTTCTTAATGCTATGCCGTGCCGGCCCGTTTACTTAATCGTGCCGCGTTGTGCTGTGCCCATCTCTGAGTTTCGTCAATTTTTTTTTGTATAATCTAGCCAAGTTTCGTCAAAAAAAAAAAATTATATATCTAATAATTATAGATATATTGACTTATTAAAAAGCACATAACATATAATTCAATTTTTTTTTTTTTGTATAATCTAGCCGAGTTTCGGCGTATTGAGATTGACAAAATATTTGTATTGACTTGTTAAAAAGTGTATAACATATAATTAGAAAATTCATCATTAAAAATTAGTATTTGTTGTATCATTAAAGCACTATTGCACGGTGTGAATCTTTCCCAGCCATGTTTGGCACACCCCAAATTCCAAACTAGCAAGTAAAGTTCGTTCCTCCTTGCTTGAAAATGGTCTTACTTGATACAAACATAAATTCCAAACCATGTGATCATTTGTGATCAGATTTGAGGGATTATGGTCTTACTTGATACAAACATAAAGTGGTTTTCTTGTTTGACCCAGTAGCTCCACCTTTCAATTATTATCATTTTCGACCCCTCTCTATTTTTTATTTTTATTTTTGTTTTTATTTTTTCATATCAAGCGATAAAAAGAATTACATCCCAGGAGTAATAATAATGGAACACAAGCTCCATCATGTGAGTTCTGTAATAACAAAATCAAGTCCAATATAAAATATTTTAAAAAATAGGTGATAAGAGAAAGAAATAAATTAACAATCAACGACCCTATAGACGAGAACTACTAGTAAATTAAACAATTATGAGATTCAACAAGAGGTTAATAAAAAGTGTACACAAAGTGGCCAAGTAGACTACCCAAATAAAAAGTGTACAAAAGTGGCAGTGCCGGCTCATTAATTTTGGAAGCCTGAAACGGACTCATTAAAGGAGGCCCTTCATGTATTTTGCATAATAAAAATTTTTAACACATATTTTCATAAAAAAACCATTACAAAATAATTATCATTGAATAAATTTAAATATATGGTCATCTAAAAATAACCAACCATTATAATATATAAGAGGCTTACATGTTTGGGGCCCCTATTTTTTACATTTTTTAGGAGGCCCGAAGCGGTGGCTTCATTAGCTTATGTCATAAGCCGGCCCTGAAAAGTGGACAAGTAGACTACCCAAGTGTAATGGTAACAGTTGTCATGGAAAGGTATCAGGAGTATTGAACATTACATAACGGAAATAGGTTGTAATTATCGTGAATTAATTTTAGAAATCATTTTTTACCAAAAAGAAAAATTTAAGTGCCCAAATAACCTGTAACAATTGGAGTAACGGTTGTGAACTGGTTCGTGAATCAGACCGTGCATAACAAGAACCGGCCGATGCGCATATGATTCCTTTATCTCACCGGTATGTCGGGGTGCAACAGTATCGGAGAGTAAAAAACCATTACATAACGGCCAACATGTTACGTGACATGATGGCCCATTTTTAAAACCATGCTCTACGACCCTCCATAACCAAAAGCGTACTATTGTATGGTGGAAAAAATGTCTGAAACATCACATGACGGTGCTTCCGTTAATAACCACAGTTAATGATTACTCACTCGGAAGTCAGATCCCCCTCATTCCAAACTGTTTAAAAACCTCTTCTCATTGCTTCCCCCAACCAAAACCCAAAAGACCAAACACACAGACCCTCTTGGAGAGAGAGTGAGAGAGATCTTCCGAAGCCATGACCACAAAAACCTTCTCCACCAAAACTAACCACCAAAAACACCCCAACCACCACTACCACCACCGTCGTCCTCTATTCTCTCTACACAGATTGCAGCTCTCAATAATAGTACTCCTCTTGGCATCTTTCGCCTTCCTCTTCGTCCTCTTCGAAATCCAGTATCTTAAAACCCCACTGATCACCTCTTCTCTCTCCTCCCAAACTTCTCTTCTCGCTGCATGGGATTTCATTCACCAACTCAAAAACCTAAGCTCCTTTGCCGATGCCAATGAGAAACTCCGGCGAGCAGTCACGTTTCTCCCAATAAAAGACTTGCGTTACGAAAAAACAGCAGAAGATGGCCACACGTGGTTCATGAGCTCCATTTATGACAAGCAAGAAGAAGGTAATCATTTTGGAAACTTCTGTATAATATTCTCAACTGACAGTACTCTTGAATAATGAGAACAAAGGTTAGATAATGCAAAATAACCTAATACATGAAAGGGGAAAAAGGAACAAACCACAACTAAGTAGGCCCCCATGGTTTCCCTTTACTTTAAAAATGACGAAGACCAATGGGTGCAAAGTTTTTTTTTTTTTATAACCAGGTGTCTGGGCCAACTTTCGCGCACCTTCACTAATCCTGAGAGACTAATCCCACCGTCCACTAGCGGGGGCCCCATTTTGCTTTGTATGAATTGACTTCAAAAAAGTTGATAGCACCTAAGAGATTTTGAACCTGAGACCTTAGGCACCCATGGTTTCCCTTTACTTTAAAAATGACAAAGACCAATGGGTGCAATAGAAGCCAACCCAGCAAAGCAAAAAGATACACCAAACATAACCAAACCTAACGAGGGTAAGTAGGGTAGATGAAAAATTTCCCCTAAAAATGTTCAGAAATAGAAATTAATGGTTGAGATTCACATCACTTTGAATCAACTATTCATTTCTCTTTTCTAGACATTTTCAGGGATAATTTTCCTGGATCCCAACATTTTTGAAACCTAATATAGAATATAGATTTGTCACAGATCCGAACTATAATATATTTTTTTTATCAGCAAAGAATGCAGATTTGAACTAAGATGACTACCATGGCTAAGGATACAAATGTTTGGACACAGATCAGAACTAATATAGATTTGTCCAGAGTTATTTGATGCTCCTGGCTCCCACCTGATACACGTGAGAAGGCGTGTTGAGAATATACATAAATAATAAAGTTGACCTTCTCTCTAACAACTTATGCTTTTAGATGAGTATGTGGTTAACAATCTAATATGGTATGAGAGCGTGAGCATTCCATCCCAAATTTTATAATAAAAATTAAATAAAGTCCACACTCCACGATGACAGACCCACAAAAAGCTGTACAATGATAAGACCCAAAAAGTGATCACACGTGACAGACCTAAATGAGGCTGTGCGTGAGGGGGGTGTAGAATAGTTGTCACACATTACTTGGGTATGGGATGGGAGACCACTTTATAATGCTTGAGACTTCTCCACTCAAAGCCAATTGATTTTGAGTTGAATGTTTTGACATGGTAATTGAGCTAGGTTTTCAAAGGTTTTTTCCGTTTGAGCCGTAGACCATAGTTGCACTTTGTTTTGTTGTGATTTGTACGTTTCGGATCTTTTGATGACCTATCCACTTCCGAGTTAGAAGTCGCATGTGTTGGGGAGTGTTGGAATTTGTGTCACATCGGTTAATTATCACCTAGAAAACTAGAATATATTTGAGCTTAAACGGCCTCTCCAGTCATTGCCAATTGACTTTGAATTAGATATAAAGTTTTCACTTTCCACCGTATGCAAACAACTTATTTTTCCGGTGTACAAATTTTATTTAGCAATTTGATCCCCACTTCTAAAATTTCCATACAGGTGAGGTCCAATACCAACAATTCCCATCAGAGGCCTCAAATGGCAGGCTTCTGTGCATCAAGGGCCATGACACCCACGGCGGCCTGTGGAACTCGTACGCCCTCGCGTGGCCGGAAACCCTCCCCTACAACGCCACCCTAATGAAAGGCCTAACTTTTATCTCGTACAACCACTTCGGCCACAATAACATATGGCATGGTTTGTCTGCAATGGTCCCCTTCGTTGCGTGGAACATAAAAAACGGTTGCTCCATTAGCCCCACAAGGTGGGTTTTATTCTTCAGGGGCGAGCTCAGGAACAACTTGGCCTTATGGGTCACGAAGTTAATGGAGGCCGCTTTCAGCGCGCCCCTCAATGTAGAAATGTTTGATTCTGTTGGCGGCGGCCATGGTGGAGGTGGTAGTGGTGGTGGTGATGATCAGCCGTTTTGCTTTGAGGAGGCGATGGTGATGAGGCACAATGAAAAGTTTATGTCGCGGCAGCGGAGAGAAGAGGTCTATGATTTGATAAGGTGCAAGGCTCGGGGGTATTGTAAAGTGAGTTTGACCGCGGCGGAGGGTGGTGGTGGTGGTGGGATTGGGATGACTCTGCTTATGAGGACCGGAGCAAGGTCGTTTAAGAATGAGACGGCGGTGGTGGGGATATTTGAGAAGGAGTGTAAGAAGGTGGAAGGGTGCCAGTTGACGGTGGCCCACGCAGATAATCTCACATTTTGTGAACAGGTTAGTGCTGATCTTATTTTGATGAAAAATTGTACTCACATAAATAATTTGCATATTTGTTTCATATTTTAGCTAAGTCAGACAATAATTTGCATAAATTGTCACATAAATAATTTGCATATTTCGTGACACCTTTTTGTTACGCAACCTGAGGAAGGAAATTGCAAAGTTGAATTTTTGCAAAATTACCAAAGTTGATCGGCAGGAGGTTCAGTGTGCTCATCAATTAGCCATGCATGTGCTAGATGTTTTTGTACCTCAGGACACCGGTTAGAGTTGACTATTCCTAGTGATGCCATTTTGTTGTTTTTCGTTTATGTTGTTTTGTTGTCTTTGGTGTTGTGCTGTTGTATATATTTGTTGTTCTAGGCTTGGTTGTTTCTCTTTGCATGAACTCAACTCCTTTTGTATCTCAGGTTGCTCTTTCAATGATATTTCTACCTCGTTAGCAAAAAAAAAAAAAAAAAGAAAGGGCTAGAGAAATGAACAATTATTGACAAGCGAACAACTAGAGGTCATACAAAATATGAATATGATAATATATCGATAGATACGTAAAAAAATTGCAAACTGTTATAAAAAAAAAAAAAAGGATGGTTAATATATTCTTGGGTTTAACCTTACAATTTACAGAAAGAAGTATAAATTATTTACTACATCTATTGATACCGATCATACTAATACATTGTGTAGAGTAAAAGATTTTTTACGTGTTCTACAAGGTGAATGGTTCGGATCATAGTTTTGAGCCTGAATATGGATTAAAATTGAGAATATAAAGGGGTACGAAGGAATGGAGTATGGAGAGGAGCTTATCCCGTTCTTTGAATTCGTTGGTTTCTAATTACCCTTTCATGTCATTAATTAAGAATTAGGGAGTTTCTAATGTATCCTCCACTTGGCTTAACATTAACCACTCACTAGTATAGTATAGTATATATTTTTTAACCATAAAAAGGCATAACAAAACCCCTCCAATGGCGTAACAAAAACTACAAAATGACGTAACATTTTCAAACCACAAATTGCATAACATTTACAGAAAGAGGACACATCATTTTCAAACCCCAAAATGGCATAACATTTACCGAAATAGGGCATAACATTTTCCCTATATCATGCATAACGTTTTTTTTTTTTAAAATGGCATAAATATTCAAAATCACATTTATTATGGTGTTCCTGAACATAACATTGACCACTCAGTGACATGGTAGTCATCTTAAGTAAACGTACCATGTTAACACCATATGAGGGGGGATTATTAGAATTTTCACGCTAAGAAAACTTTTCATCAACTCTTGAGATATTACTTCTTTTCTTAACAATGGAGGACAGAATATTACATAAATAACCACCATGCCTTCATTTTTTCATTTTGAAGAATGAAGGCACTCCAATTATGTTTCATTTATTTCCTTCAAAATTAATGAAGAATCATCTCGGTTCTTCGTAGTTGAAGACTCCTTCAAATTATGAAGAATGCTCTTCACATATATTCTCTCTATGGATGATTTTCTTTTTAGACTTAATAGCATTTTGGAGTCCTTGTAATCTGTCTTCTTTTTCTTCATTTCTGTTAGGTTAGGTTGGTAGCTTGCTAACTTCTCTTTTGGGGTTTGAGGTTGCTTTCTTATTCCTTGTGGTTTTGTTTTGCTCTCATTCCTTTTTAATCTTTGTATTGTTCAAAGATTAATAAATGTTTTGCCTTTCAAAAAAAAAAAATTTGTTATCCAATTAATAGTGATAAATTAGAACCATTAAAAAGATACTAACAATATCTTTAAACTAATCCCAATATTGAATATATTTGGCTAAGGTTAAGAAGTCAACATTCAAAATTTCGTAGGGAAAAAGACAGATGATTAAGTTGTGTGTGTACTTTGAAAAATGAAAATAGAAAATGAAGAATTGTCGTAGGAGTTTGAGTAAATGGTACCCCTCTTCATATTCACTTTTCGAATAAAGAACAATACTGTATTATTTTGATTCTTCAAAATGAAAAATTAATTGGGTTAAAGATGCTCTAACAAAGTTGATTAAAAAAAAATGTGTACATCACTTGTCACTTCGTAAAATAATGCTATTGACAAAGATATCCAGAATAGATATTGAACAGTGTGTTTACGGCCATTTAATGAACTTGGACTTCACGTGACATGATGCATGTGAGACCCACATTCATCAGATGTCTCTAAACATATTTGCGGTCGATCATCAGGGTCCCAATTACACTCCGAGATGTATGCGCGCAAATTGAGAAGTTTTTAATCCACTGGATACAGATTTTTGATCGGCCACTATAATTTAACTAACATTGATGCAAACTTTTGTGAAGCTAATCTGACCAATTTACCCAGGTGAAGCTAATGAGCATGACGGATATATTGGTGTCCCCCCATGGGGCTCAGTTGACCAACTTGTTCCTAATGGACAAAAACAGCAGTGTGATGGAGTTTTTCCCCAAAGGCTGGCTAGAACTTGCCGGAGTCGGCCAATTCATCTACCGTTGGATGGCTAGCTGGTCTGGGATGATCCATCGGGGCTACTGGCGGGATCCCGACGGCGTTTCCTGCCCATATCCGGACACCGATCGCCGTTGCATGGCCATATTCAAGAATGGCCAAATTGGGTACAATAAGAATTTTTTTAGTGAGTGGGCTAGGACTGTGCTGGAGGATGTGAAGAAGAGGAAATTGGTTGAGGGGAAAGAGAAGAGCAAAGGTGGATCTGAAAATGCTAGTGGATGTACTTGTAGCTCAGCGGGCGGTTGGACTTTGAGAAATACATAGAAAAAATGCAGTGTACGAATAACCCTTTGAGAGATACAAGTTTTTAGGTATTGTGTTTCCGAATCAAAAGTCAGTTGTATCATAATCACCACAAATGTGTTGCAATCAATTGATATCAAATTAATATGAATTTTATCATGATTGATATTCTCAAATAGGTTTAAAGATGAATGCTTCAAGTAAAAGGTCTGAAAGGGACTTTCAGGAAATCGAAATACAAATAGACGTGCGTAATTGAAAAAACGGAAAAGAAACGAGACGCAAGATATATGAGGAAAACCTCAATGTGAGGAAAAACCACGGGAGGCACACCAGTCCACTATGAAATCGAAACTAAGAGTACTAGTCTTCTCACAATCTCTCTGAGATGTGCTTTTCCTCTAGCCTTTCTCTGAAAACTGATAACCCTACTTATTACTCCGTAGCAAACTATGAAATAAATAGGTCTGGCCCAATGTCCGAAATTACATACCGATGTCCAAAAATATCGTTTTCGCTGCAGTCCTAAGTTGCCCTCCGGATTGTTGTGGGGGCTCCGCCCCCTTCACCCCGAACTAGACGACTTTTATTCGTTATTTTCTAATGACCCCAATAATGCTGAGAAAGTTCGAAACAGTTAAATTATAGCAATCACAAACAAGAACCCAACCAGTAAAGGAAACGAAAAAAACTAGTGATACGAAAAGTGTAGAAAAACCAGCAGAATACTACAAGATCTTTTTTTTTTTTTTTTAACAACAAAAATGATTTATTAATCTTTGAATGGTGTATTCATATGAACAAAGACTAAAGGAATCAAGGGCATGACAACATCCACAAAGGAAAAGTATCACAAGATGGCATCTATAGAAATTTTGCTAGCCATATTACGATATTGAGGAGATCGAAGAATTATCGTATTGAATTGAAACATGCGCATAAGGTCTTGTATTTATACAAGAGTGGAGCACCAAAATATAGGATAAAGAATTACTCTAAGGTCCATTATAACTCTTTGTAACATGTTTAGTCCACCTTTTAGTTCCGTAACTCCTTTAATCCACTTTTTTGCAATTTCTAAGATGTAAGGTCCGCTCTCTATTTTTAATAGATAAATATACCCTCACCTTCAATTTAATACATAACATAGTCTTGACGGAAAGTTCACCGGTGCCGGAAAGTTCGCCAGAAAGTTACCGGCGCAGGAAAAGTTCGCCGGAAAATTTCACCAGCGCCGAAAAAGTTGCCGAAAAAATTGGATTTCGCTGGAAAAGTCGTCGGCGCAAATAACCATATCTGGCATGGAATCACAAGATGTGGTTATCTGTATTATATCTTTTTTTTAAAGCCTACTTGGGATCAGACGTGATCATTTGGACTCATAAAAAGTGGTTACCTGGACTCACAAAAAGTGGTTATCTGGACAATCTTTTTTTTTTTTTAAAGCCCATTGGGATCAGATGTGGTTATCTAGACTCAGAAGATGTGGTATCTAGACTCAGAAGATGTGGTTATCTGAACTTTTTTTTTTTATAAAAAAAAAGCATAGTTGAGATTAAATCCTCATCCACCCACGTATAAGACAATTCACAAATTAGTATTAGAATGCTCCAGGTGTGATGGAAAATATCGGGATTAAAAAAAAAACAAAAACAAAATGTAGTATTAGAATACCCAACACGTGGATTGATGTCCTTGCAACACTAAAATAATCTCATTTCACCCCACTCCTTTTTTCTTTTTCCTGTGACTGCCGCCGCCCCTCTTCATCTTCTACCCCCATATCTCTCTCATTTAGGGGCCGAGTTGGACTCGGTGTGTACCGGTGGAACCTAGGCTTTTAGTCAGAAGAAATAAATCTTGGCGCTTGCCGGTAACGTCCGGATCTCTCGCCGGTACGACCAGAACACGCCGGAAAATTAGGCGAAACGAAATCAGACCTTGAAGCCACTGGTTTCTTCCCAAAACAAGACGTGCTGGCCAGTACGAACGGTATTATTTTGGGATTTAGGCTTCCGACTGGGTCTGGTTTCAGATGAGGATGAGAATGAATTTGTTGAGATGGATTTTGGAGTTGGAGAGTTTTGTCAATAAATCGCATCTTTGATCGTGTTGTACACCACTTTGACGCGTTCGTCCTCGCCGGCCATGGATGGAGATCGATGGGATTGGAAAGGGTAGAGAGAGAGAGAGACACCCCAACTTCATTTGCAAGTTAGGCCATGCTCCACTAAAAAAAAATTGGTTTTGTTTTAACTCAAAAACCATACTATTCCACTAACAAAAAACTCCCCAAAAAACTGGTTTTGTTTTAACTCTAAAACTACTGTATTCCACTTAACAAAAAACTCCCCAAAAAAACCAACTACCCTTTACAATAAACTACAACTAAAAAAACCAAAAACACTTTGGTGGAACAAGTTGTAGATTTAAACTACAACTAAAAGTTTTAAAAACTAAAAACTAAAAAACACTTTAGTGGAACATGGCCTAAGGGGTAATTTTGTTCTTTTCACCCATGGATGGACTGGAAGTATTAAGAAACTATTGTGTGGACTGCGCGTGTTACAAAATAGCTATAGTGGACCCTATAAGAACTCTTCCTTCCAAAAAATTTCCAAAAAGATTATTTCCCCATCTCTGATCTCTCTAATCATTAATTATGTTTATCTCTCTACTCATATCCTTCTATCCAATCATTATTCTCATTTCTCTCTCTATCTCTCTTCAATTATTACACCTCTCTCTAATTATTATTTTTTCCAAAAACCCATCCAAAGTTCCAAACAATATCTAAAAAATATTTCTTAAAATATTCTGCTCAAAACTCTCAACCAAACACAACGTATAATCTTTCAAAATACCTTACACTCCAACTCTCAATTCTTACACTACTCTTGCGCTCTCAATCTTTGCTTTTGCGGATCTTAGTAGGTTGAGATGGGACTAAAAAACTTTTGCCGGCTTCGGCCGGCTGCTCCTTCTTGCACGCACGCACGCACGCACGCACGCAATCACATTATCACTACCTTGCACGTGGAGAGTACTACGAATGCTGTTGCTCTTGGCTTGGGCGAGTCAAGAAAATGCCAACTGGGCTAAAACCACCGACAACATTCCTTAGCTGTTAACCTTTCTTATTCGCAATGACGGGAATTAGACAGATTTAGGGATATATATGATTATTAGTTAAATAATAATGATAAAAAACGATTTTAGCTATAGAAAGCTTCAAACAGGGGATGAGCCAATTTTGACTCTCATCCCGATCGATATCATTGGTGGGAAGATTATTCAAAAATTTAGTTCAATTCAATATCGGTAATTATCTGATTGAAAGATTATCTTTTGCTCAATCTAGTTCTAGCTGGAGAATTGAATTTTTCTCATCTTGCACTTACCCATATCAAATTGATGTGAGTGTTCGAATGATCTCCCAATAAATCAATTTTCACAAAATAAATGGCTTTGATCATCTAAGTGACAATTTTTTTATGAAGGCATTGACAAAGTTGGTAAAGTTACCCACACAAAAAGGATGAGTGAAAAAAATCATTATGTTCTATTTTGTACTTAGTTTTCGGCCCCTTGATGCTGGTTAGATTTTGGAAAAAAATAGTAGTTATTAGTATTTTATTTTGCTATTTTAGTCTTAATATTTTGTTAGAAATCTTATAATTTGGGATTACTAATATTTAATATCCTAATTTAGGTTGAGTCAATTTCCTATTTCATGTTTTCTTGTTTTAAAGATTTAGAGTTGCTACTAAGTAATAAGCTTATAAAAAATGATATGTGCAAAGAAGATTTGTAAGGAATCACGCAAATTATAGCCATTAGTGCAAGGTGGTTGTTTACAATTTTTTTTTTAAAAGCTGTTGTTTACGATTGATTATTGAAGCTTTTAGAAAAAGTTTTGTAAACATCGTTCGTGAGAAGATTATTCTATCTCTAGTTCAAACTTGTTCGTAATTGTCCTTATTACGCGTTCTTCATCTTCTTTTTTTAAACATGCTTCCCTACATCACCCCTTGAATAAACTAGGACTTAGTTAGGCGTTCAAGTTTGTCATCCTATAAAATGCTGCAAATCTAGTAAAAGTTATGCAAATTGTGATGTAAACTTGCGAGTTAAATAAATAAACAGTCTAATCTTTTGACCTTTTCAAACCTATAACAAGGAATGAAAGGTTCAAAAAGGCTGTCGAAAATATTTCCTTTTTTTTGTTGTTTATTATTATTATTATTTATTTATTTATTTATTTATTTTATTATTTTTTTTTTTTTTGGGGGGTGGCTAAAAGATGTGTTTGAATGACGAGAATCTTGAGTAGGAATATAAATCAAATTCCCGGAAATTTTCTTGGATAGGAATAGGAATAGGAATATGATTACTGGGAATCAAATCTCTAGGAATTTGATACCTGGAGGAATGACATTTCGTTGTTTGGATTAATTCAGTAATCTTGCACAGAAAACAATTATTTTGGAAATTTGTTAACATTTCCTTTTTTTAATGAATAGCCAGGAACGTGAGATTCTCATAGGGTAAGGGATGGATCAGATTTCCACTCAGTCTAGAAATGTGATTTCTGGTTGAATATGTCATAAAGAATTATATTTCCCACTCAGTCTAGAAATGTGATTCCTGGTTGAATATGTCATAAGGAATTATATTTCTATTCCTGTATCTGCCAAACTTTGGAATCAGAAAAGCCTAACATCACATTCTTTATCATGTCTGTTCCAAACGTAGGAATCATAAGTAGAAGACATTACATTCTCATTTCCCCTTGAGATTATTGCTATCCAAACACAGCCTTAGTAGTTTAATCACGTAATCTGTTGAAGCTTCGAGCCGTTCAGTTGGTTTAACTCCCAGGTGGGTCTATAATCTATATATACACCTCACCTGAATACCACAGATATGAACAATAACACTTCACCCTTTCTCTCTCTCTCTCTCTAAATCTCTCAGACACACAAAGACACGTTCAGAGAGATGAATTCCTCCAATTTGGTGGCTTCTTCTGTAGCTGTCCTTGTGCTTCTGCTACTTGCAAGTGCTAAAGGAGATCATAATTTCATGCCACCTGGTAGCTGGCCACCTAGTAGCTGGCCTAACTTCGGTATGTAATAAAGTTATAAATGATGCTAGGATTCGTCGTCTAATATTTTTGAGGTTTTCAATTGATGCGATATATGTGTCTCGATCCCTGGATGTGTACAGGCAACATGTGCAGTGAAGTGAAATGTGGAAAAGGAAACTGCACAGTAGATTCAAGTTATCCATTCAACTTCCAATGTGAGTGCGAAGATGGTTGGATGCGCACCCATCTTTTCAATGACACTAATCTAAAGTTCCTTCCTTGCATTGTTCCCAATTGTAAGTCTCTCTCTCTCTCTCTCTCTCTCTCTAAATATAGTAGATTTTCCAGTCAGGGATCCCTGCCTAGAAGATTTTTGGTGTTTCGAATGTTTTAAAAATTGTTTTTACAAAATCAGAACCGTCCAATGTGTTTAAAAGGTCCCTCGAGAAAAGAAAAAAAAATACCGGGAAGACCTTGATCCGAATAGTTTTTCATAAAAACTGTATATCGTCAAAAAAATATCAGGAACGTGGAGGTTCGGAAGTCCGGAGTCCGGACTAAAAGCGGAGCCTATATATATATATACACGCACGCGCGTGCACACACACAAGGATGATTCTGCTCACATAACATTTGACAACCTTAGATACAAAAACAATCGGAGCCTCATTCTAATAATTAGAGCCGTTTAATTTGTTTAAAACATGTTTTTAAGAATAACCGTAAAAGATTAACTAAGGCTGGTGCTAATGCCAAAACCATTTTTGTTTGTGCCAAAACCTTTTTTTTTTATAGCTAAAATTATAGTGTTTAAAAACCTTGTACCATGTGCAAGATACAAGCATTTTATGCACTACAGTTTTGGCACAAACAAAAATAGTTTTGGCATTATCATTTCTCTTAACTAATCATTTGAATATCGATAAGGACCTAGTCGGTGGTTAGGTTCAAATTCAAACTTTTTTTGAGGTTTGATAGGATTCATGAAAGTTTTCCATGAAAGTGTACATGAAAACAGAAAGAATCTCAACCTTCGATCCTGTTTTCATGTACACTTTCAAGGAAAATTTTCATGTATCAGAACATTTCTGAACTTTTTTCCTCGTGCAATTTGCTAAATATTAATGAGAAAAAATGTTTAAATTTCTTCTAACAGAAATGTATAATATATGAGATTTTGTTTTACTGAATGGATAATTTTTTCCGAGAATAACTCATTTTTGTCGTCGTTGGTGAATTCTTTATTTTTGGGTGAATCACAAAATTACAAGAATTCACTTTGTTCACTTCACATTTCCAAAAAAAATTTCAAAAGATTCTTTCCCCATCTCTCATCTCTCCAATCATTAATCACATCTCTCTCTCTCTCTACTCATACCCCTCTTTCCAATCATTATTCTCATTTTTCTCTCTATCTCTCTCAAATTATTACACTTCTCTCTAATTATTACTCTTTCCAAAAACTCATCCAAACACTATCTCCAAAATATTTTTCAAAATATTCTTCTCAAAATTATCAACCAAACACAGAATATTTGACGTAATTACATTAAACAAAAATTGATTAAAAAAAGGATAAAACAGAATAATTAATCTTTTAAGCCAAACTGTGTCTAAATATGCTTCCATGTTTTGCAGGCTCTCTTAACTACTCTTGCATGCCGGCCGCTCCTCCTGTTCCAGCCATCCCCTACAATAATAATTATTCTTTCTTCGATCGTAATTAATTATCATCACCCTACCCCTTAATTAATTTCATTAATTCGAAGATCATTTAATTTCGTCCTCACTAATTAATTTTTTTTTCCCCCCTATTTGTATAGCTTGCGATTTTGTATATTGTGGAGAAGGTACTTGCACAAAGAACGCAACATATACTCATACATGCCAGTGTGATACCGGTGCCTATAATCTGTTCAATAATTCAGCATTTCCTTGCTACAAAAACTGTAAGATCTCAAAACTATGAACTTCTAATCGTTGTATTGATAACTCAGGGTATTCGGGTCAGCATTTGCTTGCTTCCACTAGTTTTTGACACCAATCCCTCGTCCACTTGCGGGGCCTATTGAAGACGGAGTAAAACTTCGTATAAAATGACCTTATGATAAGAGTTGATGGTATTAAAGAGGTTTCGAACTCGAGACCTTAGAACAGTGCAAAACCCGAAATTCCAGGCTTTAACCACCAATTAAATCTTATTGGGATTTTGAATTTTTTAATCATTGACGAGCATGTGGATTTCCTCCAATCCGGATTAATTTTCTCAGATTTCTTAATTTTGTGATTTTTTTTTATCGACATTTCTTTTGTGATTATTAATGTGATACAAAATATATCGGCCTCATTTGACGATTTCAACCATTCAGTCTATGACTTAATGCATTAATTATCAATATATTTGTGTTCCTAACCATCCATGACACCTAGATATCAGTAAGTGTTTGGTCAAATTGGTAGCCACGATTCATTTGGATAAGTAGCAATGTTCGAGTGATTTGATGTTTTACACGGATGATTAACACACCGAGATCTCCGAAATAAACTACTCGATCCGATCGTCAAATGACACAATGTTAAATCTTATTTTGCATCACATGTGTGATTATTTCACATAAGAGGATATGCACTCAGATTTTTCATGAATAGAAAATTAGCCAATTCAATTATCTTTCCATTGTTTCTTATGTTGGGTGGTACACATTTTTAATTAATTTCCAATTTATTTTTTAAGGTGCACTTGGATCTGACTGTGAAAAGCTTGGAATTAGGGTTTCAAACTCCACATCTTCACCGCCGGGCAGTCAAGGTATGTTCAATATCCTATAAAAAGGGGACCAAAAAAAGAAGAGAAAATTATATAAAGAGTATAATGCATTTAGGTGAAAAAACCCCTATGCTCGTCTTTTATAAGAGTTAGTAAGATGTTTTGATTTGAATAAAAAATTCTAATTAATTAACCCGAAGAGGTTGGCCCGGTGGTCAAGATATGGGAATTAAGAGTTTGTTCCCTTCAAAGATCTCAGATTTAAAAGCTCTCAAGTGTTATCGACTCATTTAGCTCAATCTGTAAGGAGTTTTGATCCAACTTTAGTCTAGCTTCCCACTCTTCCTTTTGTTGGATACTTGAGTTAAAATAAATAAATATAATAATTGGTAATTAGTACTCTCTCTGTTCCAAATTATTGCTTCACTTTTACTATCCGAGACACCTCAAAATTTGCTGATATTTTTAAATGTATAAAGTTTTAAATCTGCTATACGAATTTTATTTGATAGATCTTGATTAAATTTATCAAACATAATTTTCAAAATAATTAAAAGATATAAATAATTTAATAATAAACGCATGTCCAAAAATAAACAAGAAAGTTGGGATGGAGATTAATTAAGAAGACGATTATTCAATAATCTACTCAATTCAAGTATTGTAACGCCCCGCATTTTTGGGATACGTTATGGATTATTATTACAATTTAAAGTCGGTCTTAAACGGTAATAATAATAACCAAAAATACATATAGATGATCTATCCTTCACAGATTACAAAAAGGTAGACCGGGTGGGTTCTACGGCTCCGCAAATTCCTCCGCCTGGTGGATCTCCATTCTGGCAGCTCCTCCGGCTCCGTGTTCTCCGTAAAGGTATTCCTGTCCAACGTGATAATCTAGCATAATACGCAGAGTTGCGAAGCAACATCGTGGTATTATGCCAGGGCAAACCGTGAGCGAGGACGCTCAATAGATACCTTACCCCAATCTTAAACTAGCAATTCTAGAACAATATTGTAGGTGGCAAGTAAATAGTTGAAAATCATTTATCAAAATAGTAGGTTCATGCGTGTCAATGCATCAGTATCACATCCAAATCAGAGTGCAGCTTTAATAAAATCAGTATCCCATTTCTTTTCAAATCAGAGTGCAACTTTAATAAAATCAGTAACTCGTATCATTTCAGAATCCAGAGTGTAGTGTCAGTATCTCGTATCATTTTAAGAAAAATCAGAGTATAGTATCAGTATCTCGTTTCTTTTAATAAAAATCAGAGTACAGTATCAGCATCTCGTATCACTTTCTCAAAACAGTATTCTTCTTCAAATTTCAACCATGTCAACATCTCACATCTCTCGAAAGTTATTGGCCCGTTCTACAACCCCTTTCTAACGGTCACCAACCTTTCCGTTCGAAGGGTCGGCCACCCATAAACTGACTCCTGCAGTATGAGGTCCGCTAACTCCGCGTCACACACGACATAGTCCCGGCTACCCATATCACTGAATCCCCACCAGTCTGTTTATGAGGTCCGCTTGCTATGTGTTGTACTGAGTAAGTTCTAACCGTCAAATTCACCCGCGGAATTTGAGGAGAAACTTCAAACAGCACTACCGTATAGTTCCATTGAGCTTTGACCACCAGTTCACCCCGGGGAACTGAGGCGGGACTCCAATGGCAGTATTGTTTATAGTATAGTTCCATTGAGCTTTGACCACCAGTTCACACCGGGGAACTGAGGCGGGACTCCAATGGCAGTATTTTATTTACAACAGCATTTTCATTCTCATCTCTATTTCTTCTTGTAAAAAAAACAATCAATCATTTTCTAAAAAAAACGTGTCGTGTCGTACCGTCTCGGAAAACATGCACATGCCATATTACATAAAAATCTTCCGTTTAGAAATCGTTTCACGATAAACTTTTCGTTTAAAAATATTTCACGATAACCGTGTTACTTTAGGTATAAAATCTCATTGGTGACTTTACCGTGTTACTTTTCGTTTAAAAATATTTCACGATAACCGTGTTACTTTAGGTATAAAATCTCATTGGTGACTTTCTTTAGACAAATGAGATAACCAGGAGAGTCCCAGGCTGGATGGCCGCACGAATGCAGTTACTGGCACCATTCCTTTCTTAGACAGCGCTAGGCATATCTTTTTTGACAGACCCTCAAGGGTGTTAGCCTTGGGTTAATCTCAACGGTCCAAGTACAGTCAAAACATTTTGAAGTTGCTTTAAGAAAAGTTTAGTCGACTATTTTCCAAAAAAATCAATTGGGCAGCATAACAGCGTAAATTTGAAAAGTCGATTTTCATTCGGGCATTATAACTGGATATTTTAGGTTTCCAAAAGTCCATCGGGCATTATAACGGTGCATTTTGATAAGTCAATTTCAAATCGTGCATAGTAATGACTAAGTGTGTTTTTCAAAGTCTAATTGTTCATAAAATCACTAATCACCAACATAATCACGTTTAATCATAATTAGGCATGTTTAAGCAAAATAATAACCTCCTTAATATGAACTAATAAATACTAATCTAAAGTTAAGATAAAGTATCTACCTTAATTCCGATGATTAGTCGGAAGCCGATAAGCTAGTTGAATTCCGGCGGTGTAACGACTAGTCGACCTTTGCTCGAACACTTTCTAGCTAATTTATTCTACCTTTCTAAGATCTAGGGGTGGTCGAGAGTGGTGGAGTGTGGTGGTTTAGGATGAGTTTCAAGAAGAACACTCAAGAACTCATTCAAGAACACTAGAAAGCACAAAGTGGAGAAGTTGGGAGATTTTGGTGTGAGAAATGAAGCAAGGTGAGTGAGCTATTTATAGAAGATTGTAATTGGGTAAGTAGCCTACCTTGTTAAGTAGTCAAATTTTCTTTCTTCTCATTAATTCAAAAAAAAATACAAATTAGGTTTAGTAAAGTCAAAATTAGTAGGAAGACAAAATTGAGCACATGTCTAATTAGTTTTTTTAAATAGGCTAAGGCTAGTCAAAATAGGACAACATAAGAGTTGGAAAAATTAGTAGGCCTTCCGGATGCGATGTAGTGAAATACTCGGTGTGCACGCGTTGATTTTACGGCGCGGAAAAATAAATAAAAGAAAATAAACAAACTAGATCTAGTTTCATTCAAATTATTTAACTAACTAATAAAATATTTTATTTAGCGATATTAAAAATAACTAATCGAATTAATAAATCGAAATTTTTATCTACGAAATTTCGGGTTATTACAAGTATAGGTAGCATAAAGACAACTGCCAATTGGGTCCCTTTCCTGCCTGCAGTACAGCAGTAGAGCAAAAAAATGAAAAAACATATAAACAAAACAAGTAGGGGTTGTTTGGCAACTTATTTTTCTACGTCTGATTTTCTCTTTTTTATCTTTCGAGTGTTTGGCTACCGTCCACCAAAACACCTTCTCAGTTAATGAGTTCCCGGTTTACGTGTAGAGATAAGAAGCCAAAAGTAGGATGTGAGAAGTTTTTTGACTTCATATTTTTTATTTTTCCTATTCTAGTTAACAAAAAGACCTAAAGAATACGTTATACACATATCTCTCAAACACTACTATTGTTGCAGAATGCATTCTGCACATTTTTTCCAAACATTCTCGTACATATTCAAAATACATTATGACCATAATTTATAAATCCAAAAAAATTGAAAATGACAAAGCTAAAAAAAAGCCTCCCAAACACCCCTTTAACTTTCAACCTAACATGTAAGACCTCTTTAATTTGAACCATTGAAACACTTTTAAACAGCTAGAAAAAGGCGCTACATCCTGTAGTGCGGATGGAGGCGCTATAGGAACCCGATATCCTCTTTGTACATGCCAAATACTCCATTGATTTTTTACTTCAACCACCTTTGAACACACGTCATTGTCTAAATCAATTACTCCATCATTTTTTATTAACTGCTCGTATATATAATCTTGATAACGTGGCTTTTTACGTTTTTCGAGTCAGGTCATTCTCCTCACGTATATCAATTAAAAAAACATGAATTAGGAATAATGAAACAACTTTATTATCTTTCTAATTTCATACTTAATTATTTCTTCTTTCCATTTCCTATTTCTATGCAATGAAAAATAGCCTCAATTAATTTCTTTGACTAGTGTTCAGTGCTTGGGATTTTCTACAATTATGTTGTAGTAAAGTTACATTCCGTTGTGGCTATCCTTAATTTCTATTACATGGAAATGGATGCAAAATGTTTGATGTGAAAATTCATTTTCAATGTAAAATGTTTGATGTGGAAAATGTTTTTCGCATTAAAATAATTTACATCCAACCAAACCGAGTTAATAAATTACTGTCACTTGAACCTCATCTAATTTACCATTAGATTGTGTTATCAATTCTTACTAAATCTTTTCTCAAATATAAGTTGATGATTTAGAGATCAAGAACTAATGGCCAACATGCATGCATCTAAATCCACTTTTTCTTTGAAGAAAATAGTTCATCTATTGTGTATTGATAGAGTTGTTGTTAATTACTTGCCTTTTCAAATCATATTATTAAGAGAGTAATTAAGTGAAACAATTCACTAAGCTTAGTTTTGCTTAGATTAACCCAATAAATTCTTTGGTTGTTCTTTTTAGATTTTTGTTTGATTCCCACCAAATTTTGAACATTAATCATTCGTCTTGATGAACTAAATCTAATAATTAACTATAAAGTTAGGACAAAAGAAAAGGAATCTTTTTTAAAAGTGAATTTTTTTTTTTTAAAAGATTGTTTCATTGTAATTTTTAACACTTTTTCGGCTCATCTCCTCGAGGTTGTGGAAACCCCAGTAATTTTTAATAAAAATTTGAAAAAGTAAAAATCAATAATAGTACATGTTTTTAAGGAATAATCATAAAATTAATCCAAAAACTCACCACCCTCATTACTGATATATAGGAGTAACACTTTCTCTCATGTCCTAAATTTTTTTTTTTTTACAGCTACTGCATTGCTGCCAGGAAAGTTCCACTGGGCTATCATCAGCGTCCTCTTGTTATCCGCCATGGTTCTCTGGAAATAGATCGGATTTTAATCACACGGGATTCTTTGCTTTATATGTATCATCGTTTGTTATTTTATTGATCTACAAGTAGGAAAAGTTGATAACACTTATTGATCTCCTAATTTGTGTGACTTGTTTTTATTTTTGGGTTTATGATACATCTTTTACGAATTTTGTGGACCGAGATATGAATTTCGTCAGTTTTTATTATAAGAGTTTTTGTGGTTACTTTTACAAATTTTTGAGGTGTTGTTTACTAATTTTGAGATAAAAAGAGAGGTGCAAACGAAAAAAGACAACTCAAAGGTACGAAATTTTTTTAGTGGCGTTTACGAATTTTTGTGGTGTTATTTAAGAAATTTGGTGTTGTTGTTAACGAAATTTTTTATGTTCAATTAAGAATTTCTGATAAAACAAAATTATGAATATAACAACCCAAACAATTGAATCAACTTGAAAAGAGCACGAAGCTAAGGAGGAAAGAAACCAACTTAATAAAGAGTCCCCCTAAAGAAGAAGAGATTATTACCACTTGTCTTCGCCAAGACTTGATTTCACAATCTCCTAAATAGGTAGGGGTGCACATGATTCGAATTGGGAGGCGCTTTTGTAGAAATTTAAGACTGGTCTAGTTCTGGTTCGGTTCAACTTTGTCAACATCCAAACATTTTGGAATAAATTTTTAAATTGCAAAGTAGTTCATGGCAATTTAGACTAATTAAATTGTTCAAGGACTTTCATTTTGTAGACACCCGGAATAATCCTAAGCATCCCCAATGATGAGGAATAAGCCAAGAACAACAATTAAAGTTTGAACAAGACTTCCAATCTTCCAAGAATCTCCAAATACCCACCAAAATAGCCTAGAAACTCAAAACAAAGAAAGAAACTTTATTGGACCTAAGCACTCAGGTCCACCCACTTGAGTGCTCAAGTTCATCCACTTAAGCACTCAGATCCTCCATGAACCTGAGCACTCAAGTCCATGAACCTGAGCGCTCAAGTGGGACACGTGGCAGATTCCTGCAGAAGCAATGATGGGATTTTTTGCGAATCTGATATATTTTTGCCACTATATCACGTTTTGGGATGGCCCAAATCATCCTAATTACATTCTTAGACCCCTAAAACTAATTACTATCCTAGCTTCCTAAACTAAGTTAATTTCACATTTTCTTCCAAATTTCCTCTATAAAAACCCACCTTTTCTGCTCATTTTCTCTCTCTAGAAAAAAACCACTGATCATCATACCATTCTCTACCATTTCTCAGCCCTTCTCCTCTGATTCAAACCCAAATCATTCACATTCATGGCCAAATACTTCATTTTTAGCCCATTTTTGGCCTAAATACCTTAAAAACTCCACCAAAAACTCCCATCAAAGACCATCTACAGTTAGTTTAGTGTGAGTCCAAAGCCATAACACCCCAAAATTCACACATCATCCCATATTTCCTCAAAAACCCTTGAAAATCTCTTGAAAACCCATGTTTCTAACCTAAAAGCTCACTATAAATACCCAAACTTTACCCATCAACTGAGTTCTTGTTCATACATCCTCATCTTGGTGTCACTCCACTGCATAAATTCATCCATAGGTTGTGTCTTCCCAAAATCACCACAAAAAGTCCTTGTTTCAAGTTCAAAAAGGTAGAAATACCTTGCAAAATGTTGTTCTTGGTTCCTGAGGGAACCCAAAAGGTTTAGACAGGTTCCTTATACCTGTTCTGAACTTGTTAAGGGTTTAAAGTTCATAAAAATGTTTTCTTGAAGTTATTATTTCGAATGGACAGGTTTCATCTGAACACTCAGGTTCCTTAATCTAAGCACTCATGAACTTTGACCTGAGCACTCAGGTCCAACAGAATGATCAAACTTTCTTTCTTCATATTACATGTTTTGATGATTATTTTGATATATTGATATGTTTGATCCATTCTGATGGCTGCTTGTGCTCAAATGGGGATTGTTTTCACTCAAATATATCTCGTCAATGTACAAAAATAAGCTTTTGGAAGCATTTCTCTTTTGAAAATAGAAAAAGAAAGTCTGAAAACAAGATGAAAAATGGAAAATCAAGTGTATTTTCGAGAAATATGCCTTGAGTGTTTGCGAAAAGAGTACTATGGTTGAAAACTCAAAGGTTCAGCTCAAACAGCTTGAGCACTCAAATCAGTCCATTTAAGTGCTCAAATTCCCCCATCTGAGCACTCAGGTCCATCTGGACCATCGTCATTTTTCACACATATATCCTTGCTGCTTGTATATACTATGTCTGCTACTGGTTATATTATGTCTAAAGTTGCTTTTAGAGTCTCTTATCATTGTTCTATCCCGAGATAGGTCTGCTTGTGGCTTGATTTGTGCATGAAATGTGATGAAAATGGATTTTGAAATCTCATTTGCTTCATGAAATAGGGTTACAAGTTTGAAAACATGAGGAATGGATTCACTTTTGAAAAATGAAAGGAAAAGAAGATCATCAAAGAAGAAAACTCACTTGTGTATTCTGGCCACCTGAGCACTCAAGTCTATCAACTTGAGCACTCAGGTTAGCCCATTCGAGTGCTCAGATCATGGTCAGCAAGCAGATTTGTTTTGGTCCTAACAATTTTTGTTAATGCATGTTATTCAATCCAATTGTTATTAGTGGTAACCAAACTGCATTTTAGTCCATTTATGGTTAGATATTCCATGGTTCCTCAATTTAATGAATGTTTCATGTTATTACATGTGTTCATATTTATCCTTAGTCCATATAAGCTCATGTCTCACATATGTAGTTTATTTCATGTATCCCAATGCATCTCATGAATCGTCACTTTGTACATATTGCACAAGCATTCACCATTTCGTGTACATCTTTGTTTGTGATCACATTTACTTGTTTTCTCGTCCCCCATTCCCCTTTTTACATGCTCAAAGTTGTATAATAAACATTTTACAAATCCCACAAACGCTAAGTAGAGACCGACTCTCGGGTCGGGCGAGAGGGGTGCTGTAAAACCTTTCCCCTCTCATAACCAAGCTCCCGAACCTAAAATATTACGGTGAAGACGGACTGGTTTAAACTTTATCCAAAATAAGGCACGAGTCATTCGAGTTCGGTTCCTCGGGGACAATCCGCTAAAACCTGGGTGGCGACTCCGAGTCGAATTCCTCGGAGGGGTGTCCACACGTTTATATTAAAAATCAAAATCAGTCCACAAACCAGTTAATAATCTCCCACCACTAAAGTAACAAAATTTGATTAATGTAACGAATTGTTTATATATATATGCAACATGAATTTGAGAAAGATAACTCAGTTTTATCTCAAATAAATTACAGAAATACTAATTAAAGAGGTTTAATTCAGTTCAGTTTTAACCGTGATCAGTGGGAGAGCCAGGATTTTGGCTCGAGGAGGGCCTACTTAATTGACATATTTTTATCTAAGAAAATATAGACATATTATATACCTTTTATTTTCCAACGTACTTACTGTAACACATTTGTACATTGAATTATTCTAGTCTAATGCATTAAAAGTGTATGAATCGTTTTGTTCTATTTCTTTAAGCTAGTACAACGCTCACAAGATTATTTTCACTTATGAAAGAAATAGAGTAATAAAAATATAAAATAACCTGTTTTTTTAAGTAAATCAAACCAAAATTATTAAGATTATATGAAATAATTACAATATTTATAACATCAATAATATTTAAAACTAGGACTATATCACTAGAATTTTTAAAAGCCAGGGGGCTGAGCCACCTGGCCCCAATGTAATTCCGCCTCTGACCGTGATTTTTAAGTATAGTCACTAACCGAAACAAAAAGTACCGATTCCAATTTTTCCGAAATACCACTAAACCGATTTATTGGTTGTCTTAGTTTTTCTGAACAAGAAGAATTAGGCGAAAAATTAGGATACATTATGGGAAAATAAGAAGCAAATGAAAGGCTTTCATAAAAATTCTCGTAGAATCGAGAATGACGTTTTCATTCTGTACATGCCAGATCATGAATTAGTAACTGTATCCACCCTTAAAATAAGAGAGTGTGAATGGATGTCCGTGCCTGAGCACCCAATCCGACTATCCAAAACATTCTTGGATAGCTCAGATTTATTCCCTCCTTCTCCTCTTTTTCTCTTCTAAATGTAAATCGTCCAAGAATGTTTTGGAAGGCCGAGATGGGTGCTCAAGCACGGATACATGATGCCCGTCCAACACCAAAAAAATTTCGTGAATGTGGCTATGTTAAATTTCGTTGCTTGGGCCTTAGATTTTGCCATGTTTGGTTTCCATAATGAATTATAGAACTCAAATTCATCAAATTGAAAGCCAAGCAACTTTCCCTTTAGTTCAGCTTTCTCTTACTTTGAATGCAAAATATTCAAAATAAAAATGAAAAATAAGTTTTGGGATCTGTGTACTGATTTGTTTTCTTATCTAAAAGGCACTTGCTAGTGCTTGCTTGCATATATATTTGTGATCCCTTACGATGAACGTCACTTAAAAAAGAAAGTCAAACAGAAATTGAAAGTCAAACTGCAAGTGTTTTTGTATAAACTACTCTACTGTCTTTTGTAATCGACGAAGAAAGGAAAATCAACGTGAACCAAATACTACACAATCTCCACTATAAATAAACCGCACACAAAATAAACACACCCACCCACCCAGCAAGGATCCATTAAGGGATTCCTCATTTCGTTTTAATGCGGACCTCATAGATCCCGATCAAATTTCAATGATCTGAACCGTTCAATGTGTTTAAAATGTCTTCTAAAAAGTCTCAATGATGAATCGCCAAAAAAATGACCGGTAAGGACTTGCTCGCATAAAGCCCTTCCCAATCATTTTTTTTTTTTTGTGATTCCTCACTCAGACTCTTAAAATCACGTTTTAAACACATTGAACGGTTCGGAAATCTATGAGGTCCTCACCAATGCAAGGTGAGAGATTCCTCAATGGGTTGCTACCATATGCAGTGTATATATATATATATATATATATATATATATATATACTCCCTCCGTACTATTTTGTTTGTCAATTTTAAAATATCGTGTCAACTTTCAACTACTTATATCTTTCATTTATACATAATATTGTTCACGACTTTGAAAATTTTGTAAAATAGAACTTATCAAGACTATCAAACAAAATTTATATTGAATAATTTTTAAAACATATTAAAAAATACAATCAATTGAAAGCTGGCATGGTCTTCTAAAAATGACAAGCAAAATGGCACAGTTGGAGTGACAGTGTGTGTGCGCGTGCGCGCACGATAATTATTTGGGCATCAATTCTCAGAATAGTCGTTAGGCAAAAAAAAAAAATGAAAGTGCTAGTGGAGTCGTTTCCTAGTGGGAGACAACATCTAGTCCATGAATTTGATGCGTGTTAAAACATCACTAACTACAACTAACAATATTGATTTTGTTGAGTAGAGAAAAAAAAAAACAAAAACATTCAAGTGGTGTCAACTCATAAGTCTTTCTTGAGAAAAATTTCTTTCCGGATGAGGGGGAAACCACCCTTCGTGGACCCCACTGAACGTTTGTTGTGGTAATCTGAACCGTTTATCTTGTAGGACTCCCACAAAGTAATATATTTACACAAGAAATCAACTAGGTAAGTCAAAAATTGAATATTTGAATTTTAGGTTACAAAATGGATGATCGTGGATCTAACTTAAAAAACTACTGACAAAATCATGCTATCCATTTTGTAAACTAAAATTCAATATTTAACACACATCAATATCCAATCAAGCTGATTTTTTTAGTAGATGTACTATTTTGTGGAGCCTCTAAATGAAAGGTTCAAATAACCGCACTGAACGCACAGTGTGTCCATAAAGGGCTCATTCGGGAATCCCCATCTTTCCGGCTCATCCAGACAAAACTTTCATTCCTCTTTCTAAGAGCTTGTTTAATTGGAAGCCTCTTTTCCTATTTTGGTTTCGCATTTTTAGCTTTTAGGTGTTTGGTTAGTCCACAATGAGTTTTCACATAATGCACTTTTAAATTTGAGTAAATAAAGAGTAAAACCCATAAGTAGAGGAAGATAAGTTTTTTGACATCTCATTTTTTATTATCTCATTTTAATTAACATAAAAGACCTACAATGCATATCTTTCAATGACGACGACTGCTACTAACATTCAAAATAAAAATGAAAGATAAGATGTGGAATCTGTGTACTGATTTGTTTTCTTTTCTAAAAGGCACTTTTGTGTTTGCTTTCATTTATACATAATATTTTCTTGACTTTGAAAACTCTGTAGTAGAACCTATCGAGAACTATCACACAAAATTTATATTGAATAATTTTTTAAACATATTAAAAGATATAATCAATTGAAAGCTGGCATGGTCTTCTAAAAATGACAAACAAGTGATGAGGCAGAAACCACCCGTTGTGGACCCCACCGTGCTTTTGTTGCGGTAAGCTGAACTGTTCATCTTATTGGTCTCCCAGAAAATAATATATTCACACAAGAAATCAACTTGATTGGATATCAATAGGTAGTCTAAAATTGAATTTTAGGTTACAAAATGGATAATTGTGGATTTTACTTAGAAAACTACTGACAAGATCATGCTATCCATTTTGTAAACTAAAATTCAATTTTTAACATTCATATCGATATCCGATTAAGCTGATTTTTTGAGTAGAAGTATTATTTTGCGGGCCCAATAAGATGAAGGGTTCACATAAAGGGCTCATTCGGTGGGAACCCCCATCTGTCCGGCTCATCCGAACAAAACTTTCATTCCCTCTTCTAAGAGTTTGTTTCTAAGAGTTTGTTTGGAAGCCTCTTTTCCCATTTTGGTTTTCTCATTTTTAGTTTTTAGGTGTTTCGTTACTCCATAATGAGTTTTCACAAAATGTACTTTTAAATTTGAGTAATAAAGAGTAATTAAAAGCCATAAGTAGAGGAAGACAAGTTTTTTAACATTTCATTTTTCATTTATCCCATTTTGGTTAACATAAAAGACCTAGAGAATGCATTATGAACTTATATCTCTCAAAGACTACTACTATTGCAGAACGCATTATGTACATACTTCCAAAACACTATACAAATTCACAATACGTTCTGACCAGAATTCAAAAAATAAGAAGTATAAATTGGAAGTCTCTCAAACACTCCTTAATGATAAGTCAGACCCCCACATTCCAAACTTTTTAAAAACAAAAAGGGTAAATTTCACCTACCTCCCCTGAGGTTTCTGACAATTACAGGGACCTCCCCTAAGGTTTCTGAAATTCCACTGACTTCTCCTACTTTTGAAAATAATTGTCACATACCTCCCCTCCGTTAACTTCCGTTAGAAAATCTAACGGAAAACGCTGATGTCAGCGCCACCTCACTCTCCTCTTTTTTATTTTAAAATTTAAAATGTTTATAAATTTTGTTTTATAGATCCACTTTTTATGAAATTTATATATTTAAAATCTACTCGAAAAGATCTATAAAATGAGATCAATATTCAATGTGAAATTATGAAAAAATAAAATCTTAATTTTCAATGTGAATTATCATGCTACATAATTTAAAATTTTCAATGTTTAACTCAAAACTTTAAACCTCAAAATTCTTAAAACTTTTTTTGTAAGGCTCTGAGCTCGACTCCTATGGAGAGGAGGTCAACCCTTGTAGTTTACTAACATCTAACTAACTCTATTGATGAATATCGAATGGCAAAAAAAAAAAAAGACAATATAATTAAAATTTGCATTGAAAATTTAAAATTTTATTGGGACAAAGTCACCATTAAATAGAAAAATGGACTTACAAATTTACCATGTTCATTTAATTAAGAATATATTTGGAAAAAACAAAATTGTTAAACAAGAAGATTTTATGATGTTTCGTACTCCCTCAGTTCCAAATTGTTTGCCCCCCTTTTGGGAGTGCATGCATTTTATACTAAAAAAATAATGTGTCTATGAGAACTTTTTTTGAAAAAAAATTACACCAATTTTTTCTTCTTAATAAGATCTTTAAATTGGTATAAAGTTTGTTAAAAAAATTAATGCTTGTACATTATTTTTTTAGTGTAAAATGCATGCATTCCCAAAAGAGGCAAACAATTTGGAACGGAGGTATTACAATTTTTGCGTAAAATTTTGACTTACACATTGAAAATAATTTAAATTATGTAACATTATAATTAAAATTCACATTGAAAAAATAAGATTTTATTTTTTCATAATTTCACATTAAATATGGATCTCATTTTATAGATCTTTTTTAATAGATTTTAAATATATAAATTTCATAAAAAATGAATATATAAAACAAAAGTTATAAACATTTTAAGATTTAAAATAAAAAGAGGAGAGTGAGGTGGCGCTGACATCAGCGTTTTCCGTTAGCTTTTCTAACGGAAGTTAACGAAGGGGAGGGGTGTGACAATTATTTTCAAAAGTAGGGGAGGTCAGTGGAATTTCAGAAACCTTAGGGGAGGTCCCTGTAATTGTCAGAAACCTCAGGGGAGGTAGGTGAAATTTACCCAAACAAAAATGATTGTGACACAAACTTTGTGTCACAACCAACCACAACTCCACTCACATGGGGTGTGGGTCCCACATGGACTCCACGTGCGGGCCACACATCCCATGTGAGTGGGGTTATGGTTGATTGTGACACAAAGTTTGTGTCACTATCATTATTAAAAACCTCTCCCTATAGCTTCTACTAAAAACCTCTTCCTATAGCTTCTACCAACACACCCAGACCCGTGAGGGGAGAGAGAAGGGTAGCCATGAACTTAAAAACCATCTCCTGTCAAAAGAAAAACACCATCTCCACCAAAACTAACCACCGCAACCACCGACGTCGCCTACTCTCTCCCTGCACACTGTACATCTCAATTCTATTAATCTTGCCATCCTGCATCTTCCTCGTCCTTGTCTTCGAAAGCCGATTTCTCCGAACCCCTTCTCCCTCCTCCCAACCTTCTCTTCTTCCCTATGCATGGGGTTTCATCCACCAACTCAAGAACGTCAATGCCTTTGCCACCGACGCCACCTGTTCCACCGCTGATGATAAGCTCCGGGGAGCAGTCACGTTTCTCCCATTGAAAGATTTGCGTTACGAAAAAACCGCAGAAGCTGGCCACACATGGTTCATGAGCTCCATGAATGACACTCGAGAAGAGGGTGAGTAAATGAGTAATCATTTTTGGAAACTTATTTATTGTTCCAAGGTTCAAATAAATTCCCAAATGACATCTTATTTCGCTAACGTGCTTCTAAAATTACCTATGCACTTTCTTGAGAAAGAAGAAAAAGGAGAAAACACTCCGGTTTGTGATCCGGAGATCCGTAGTGCAGAGCCCTACAACCCTGTAGTGCGGCATCAGAGCAGTTGATCTTGGTAATCAACGGCTCGAATTTAATCTCGGCAATAGACGGCTCGGATCATTCAAGTCTCGAGATAAAATTAGAACCATTGATTGTACAATCAACGGCCCGAATGCCGCTCTTCAACCTGTAATGTGGCTCCGCACTAATGAATCCCCAATTCCTCCAATTTGGCATTAGATAAAATTAATTACCAAAGTACTCCTTCTGTCCCAATTTGTAGGACAAAGTATAGGTTAATAGATGCACGTGGACCCCACCTGCGACATGTGGAAATCACAGTTATGAACACATCCGTATTTGGATCAGAATCAAAATAGCTTTATCCAAATTATTTTCCTTCTCATATTCATACATAGACTACACATTTTCCAATCCACGAATATCAGTAGGTTTCTTATACAAGAGTTGTGCTACAAACACAGATGTTCGCACGTAGATCCAAACAATGACACGTGTCCAGCATGCATGGAACCCATGCTAGTCAAACGGTGACGAACACATCTACATCTGAATATTTGCATCAAACATGATCTGTGCAATTTTCAAAGTGTATTCTGGTGTACACAACTTTTATTTAGCAATTTCACCCCCACTAATAAAATTCCCATGTACAGGTGAGGTCCAATACCAACAATTCCCATCAGAGTCCTCAAACGGCAGGCTTCTGTGCATCAAGGGCCGCGACACCCACGACGGCGTGTGGAACTCGTACGCCCTCGCGTGGCCGGAAACCCTCCCCTACAACGCCACCCTAATGAAAGCCCTAACTTTTATCTCGAACAACCACTACGGCCACAATAACATATGGCATGGATTGTCTGCAATGTTCCCCTTCGTTGCGTGGCACATAAAAAACGGCTGCTCCATGGACCCCACGAGGTGGGTTTTATTCTACAAGGGCGAGCTCAGGAAAAACTTGGCCTTATGGGTCACGAACATACTGGAGGCCACTTTCAGTAGGCCCCTCGAGGTAGAAACCTTTGATTCTGTCGGTGGCGATGGCGGCGGCGGTGGTGAGGCGGTTTGTTTTGAGAAGGCGGTGGTGATGAGGCACAATGAAGGGGGGATGTTGCGGGAGCGGAGAGAAGAGGTCTATGATTTGATAAGGTGTAAAGCTAGGGAGTATTGTAATGTGAGTTCGGCCGCGGCGGAGGGCGGCGGTGGCGGTGGTGGTGGGATTGGGATGACTCTGCTTATGAGGACCGGAGCAAGGTCGTTTAGGAATGAGACGGTGGTGGGGGGGATATTTGAAAAGGAGTGTAAGAAGGTGGAAGGGTGCCGGTTGACGGTGGCCCGCTCAGATAATCTCACATTTTGTGAACAGGTCAGTAGCACCCTTATTTTAACCCCGAAAATGTTAGGACACAACGGGAAAAAAAATCCCGAAAAATGTCTAGCAAAAAGAAATGAAGAGTCCAGATTTAAAATCATGTGAATTTGGACCCTTCACTTCTCTTTCCTGAACATATTCAGAAAAAATTTCTTGTACCCTATTATTCCTCATTTTGATCCAACTCCTATATTTGTAGTGTAACATACACTAGCATACTAACATCCCCAAAAAAAATTTAAAACTCGTGTCATTATTGGTTTATATGTTGAAGAAAACAATTTGTATGGTAGTAAATTAGATTCCTTTGTATAGAAATACACACACATTTGCCACATGTAACACTACCAAAAAAAAAAAAAATGGTAATCCCTCTGTTCCAAAATAATTGTTCACTACGAAAAGTCGTGTCATTTTTCAAATAAAAGATGAAGTACTTCCGAATATTACTTTTTGAATTTTTTCACTCCGAATTAAAGTACTGGACGAGTACTTTAATTCGGTGTGAAAAAATTCAAAAAATGATGCACGGAAGTACTTCATTTTTTGATTTGAAAAACGGCAAGAGAGAGAAAGTTGGGCTCTTATCTAGGAACGGAGGGAGTGACAAATTTTATAGTTCTTTTTTCCTTCAATTCTTTGATTTCCAAAATCCCTTTCATTCATTAAGAATTAGGGAGCTGTTAATGTGGACAGAGGGGCGGTGCTGCACAGTCTTGTGCTGTGCAACGTGCTGGACCGACACCGGCGCAGCCACGCCGAGTGACGCACAGCACGCCGCACAGCACAAGGCTGCGCAGCACCCCCCTCTGTCCTGTTAATGTATCCTCCACTTGGCTGGGGAATATTTTATCAAAATCTCGAATGGCGTATCAATAACCACAAAATTGGGTAACATTTTCAAACTACAAAATGGTATAACATTACCAGCATATCATATCATGCATAACATTTTTCAAAATGGCATGACTATTCAGAATCACTTAATCTTATGGTGTTCCCCGTCATAACATTGATCACTCAATAATATAACATTCACTAAGATTGGAGATTATTAGAATTTTCACCATAAGATTGATGCTCACTTCTTTTCTTAACGACGGAAGAATACTATCACATAAATAACCACCTTGCATATTTGGTGTTTGAAATATCTGCTGAGGAGAAATTGCCTCCTAACACAGTTGATTGAAAAATAAATGTGCATATCACTTGTCACTTCGCACAGCAATGCTATCGACAAAGATATCCAGAATAGATCTTGATACGTGTTTACAGCCATTCGATGGACATGGATCCACGTGATGCATGTAAGACCCACACTGATAAGCTGCCTCTAAACATATGTGCGTTCGATCATCTAGTTCCCAATTACAATCCTAGAAGTATGCGCGCAAATTGTGCGGCCCATATACCAAGGTAGATATTCCGTGTATTTTACTGTAAATACTTAAGACAACTCGTACAAAAATGAGAAGTTTTCTAATCCACTGGATACAGATTTTTGATCGGCCTCTGTGACTTAACTAGCATTGGTGCAAACTTATGTGAAGCTAATTTGACCAATTTACCCAGGTGAAGCTAATGAGCATGACAGACATCTTGGTATCACCCCATGGAGCTCAGTTGACCAACCTATTCCTAATGGACAAAAACAGCAGTGTGATGGAGTTTTTCCCCAAAGGCTGGCTAGAAGTCGCCGGAGTCGGCCAATTCATCTACCGTTGGATGGCCAGCTGGTCTGGGATGCTCCATCGGGGCTACTGGAGGGACCCTGACGGCGCTTCTTGCCCATATCCGGACAAAGATCGCCGTTGCATGTCCATATACAAGAATGGCCAAATTGGTTACAATAAGATTTTTTTTGGTGAGTGGGCTACTTCTGTGCTAAATGATGTGAAGCAGATGAAAATGGTTAAGGGGAAAGAGAAGAGTAGAGGTAGGTCTGAAAATGCTAGTGGATGTACATGTAGGTCAGCTATTGTAATTGAGAAATACAAAGACAAAATGCACACAAAGTAAATGGTGTGCTTTAATTTCTTCATGATCTATGAACCCTTCTGTGCATTGTTCAAGCAATTGCAATTTTTTGTTCCATCGTATTGTTTTTTGCAGAATATATAAAGTAAAGGGGGGCTTGAGAGCCTCTTTCTATGGCTTATTTACCTTTTTAGTCCCCAAAGTATTGGCGAGTGGCCAATTTCGTCCCCAATTTAAACATTTGTCCAATTTCGTCCCCAATGTTTAAAATTAGTGTCAATTTGGCCCCCACCCCTAACGCCGTTCATCTGATCCGTTAAAACGAAGGGCATAAGTGGGATTTCACTAAAAATATCAAAAAACAAAAACAAAAAATTAAGGTGGGTTTGGATAGTTCGAATTCCACTACTACTACGTCACCAAGATCCATTTGCAGCACAGGCGATGGTAAATAGCTTGATTGAGAAATCGCAATGCCATGGAGCACCAAAGGAAGCAAGGCCAATTGTTTTTTACAGGGACATGGAGAACCACTACTATTGACCGTGGTCTTTTACAAGCCAATGGTTTTTCACGAACTCATCAGAAGACGGCGTCAAGACCAACGAGCTCTATATACGATCGTCCAGTTGTTCCTCACCTCCGATCCGCTGCCTCCATCACCACCACTTCCTCCTCTGACAGCCGCTGCCTCAGCCTCAACCGCTCCCTCAACTCCTCCGTCGTCGCTTTCAGCCAGTCCAACAACGACCGCCTCGTTGAAGAACATGTCGTCAATCAAAAAACAAAAGTTTGACTCTCAAAATCAAACAGAAGTTTCACTCTCAAAATCAAAAAACAAGACAAAACAGAAGTTTCACTCTCAAAATCAAAAAACAAGACAAAACCCCATTACTAGAAAATTATAACAGATCTGACCTATTTTGAACACGGGCAATATTTTTACCATAAAACAGGTCGGGCTTGGAAATGCGGGTACTTGCTTTACGGCCCACCCGGGACTGGTAATCGAGCATGATTGCTGCCATGGCGATGTCGCTGGTGCCGGAGAGTGAGGGAGATTCGGATCTAGGAAGCCGGATTCCGTGGGTTTTTTAGGCGGAGGAGGAAGTGTGGGTTTTTTAGGAGTCTCGGAGCTGGAGGCCGAGTTAGTGCAGCGGTGGATGCCGGGTACCGAATTGAGGAGGCGGAGGGAGTGTAGTTTCTCGTGGTTACCAGCAGATTGAGAAGAAGAAGAAGATTACTTCAGCTTTTTGTCGACAAAGGAGAAGAAGATTACTTTTACCTTTTTGTTGAAGCCTGGAGGAGGAAGGGGGAGAGTGCGGGGGGAAATACCACTTATGCCCTTCATTTTAACGGACTAGATGAACGGCGTTAGGGGTGGGGACCAAATTGACACAAATTTTAAACATTGGGGATGAAATTGGACAAATGTTTAGATTGGGGACGAAATTGGCCACTCGCTAATACTTTGGGGACTAAAAAGGTAAATAAGCCCTCTTTCTATCTCTATCTCTATCTCTCCTTTGCGCATTTTGTATATTGAATTGTAGATTTTACGATTTGATCAGATTCAAAAATAATACATCTATAACAACAAGCTCCAACAAATCTCCAACACACTCACATGGTGTGTGGAGCCCACACACATTTCACACTCAAGTGTGTGTGGGCTCCAAACATCATGTGAGTGTGTTGGAGACTTTTTTTTTTTTTGGCTAATTCGGAAATGGATTACAAATTAAGCAAGAGTTACAAGCTGCATCATAGGTGCAGGATAGTTAAAACAGAAGCAACAGAAATAAGCGAGACATAAACTAAGCAACATAGCAACAGAGAAAAGCAACATAGCAACAGAGAAAAGAAATGATCAACTAGTCAAGAAATTGCCGGAGGTTATGGCTATCTCTAATTATGTATTCCCGGATATCCACCGGAGGATTGTTTGAGACCACCAAGTCCTCCATTTGTTCTGCTCCAAACCGTGCAAGAAAGCCAGCACATTCATTTGCTCCACGGTAAATGTGAGTGAGCATACTTTTGGTGCGTTCCAGTAAGTACTTCCCGTCATTGATTATGTTGCTATGGCGGCGAGTAGTGTTAGCTCCTTCATTGATAAGAGTAACCACTGTTTGCGAGTCGGATTCTAATTGAATGTTGTACAAGCCTTTCTCCAATATGATAGTTAGGCCCTTGTAAATGCCCCAAAGCTCAGTCTCCAAGCTGGATGATGCCTTCATTCTCCCGTAAAAGCCTAGCTCCCAATCTCCTCTTTCATTTCTGAATATTCCTCCAAAGCCTGCTTTTCCATTTGACTCATACCAGCAGCCATCTGTGTTTAACTTGAGTTTCCCTGCATTTGGAGCATACCAACGAGTCAGTCGGTTTTTTGTAGGGCCAAAGACCAGAGGGGATTTGAAAGCTTCCACGATTTCAAAGGCATATGAACATAAAATTTTGGAACTTACTCATGGAAGCATATCGATGCTATCAAAACTTTTTCTATTTCTATCCTTCCAAATTTGCCACAAAATAGTGCAGAAGAGTAAGTTCCAAGGAGTTTCATTTGTCAAGCGAATAATTTTACTCCTTTTCAAATTGTGAGATATCCATTCATTTGTGGAGCTTTCATATCCTTCTCTCATGGCTCTACCCATATGGAATTTGTCCCAAAGTTGGATGGCTTTGGGGCAATCCCGAAATAAGTGGTTTATGGTTTCAGGAGAGCCATTACATCTCGGACAGAGGTCCGAGGTTGCCATACCTCTCCTGACTCGCAAACTGTTAGTTGGGAGCTTGTTATGGAAAATGAGCCAAATGAAAGTTTTAAATTTTTGAGGAACTTTCATTTTCCACAACCAGCTCCAACCTTTCAAATCATTATTATCTGTGTTGATCATATCATAAGCAAGAGAGGCAGTGCATAAACCACTGGTTGAGTCCCCCCAGGATGGGTGATCCATCACTTGGAAGTAACTAGGGAGTTTGATATTCATGATATCATTACAGGTTTCTTCATCCAAGATATGTTCGATCAACCTAAGATTCCATGTGCCATTATCAACAATGGCATCCACCTTGATATGATCTTCCATGTGAGGTCCCGGATGCCTATTAGCAAGTGGGCCATTACCACACCACCAATCTTTCCAAAGATCCACACTCTTACCATCACCAATGGTCCATTTTGTGCATTTCTCAAGAATGTGTCTAATGTGCATTATGCTACGCCAAGTGTGGGAGGAGTTTCTACCAATGGGCCAAGATTAAATGGTATGGTTTCTTAGATATTTATCACAAAGCATGGTGACCCAAAGGTTGTTGTCATTTTCATGAGGTTCCACCTAAGTTTGGTTAGAAGAGCCAAATTTTGGGTTTTGGCTTTCCGCAACCCCAAACCTCGTTTGTCTTTGCTTTTACAAACACTATTTCAATTAACAAGATGTATCTTTTTCTTGGCAAAAGAGTCCCCCCATAGAAATTCTCTGTTCATGCGATCAATTTTATCACAAACACTAGTAGGGAGATCAACAGTTTGCATAATGTAGCTAGGGATAGTGGCCGATGAGGCTTGAATAAGGGTAGCTCTACCCGCAAGCATAAGTGAGTTAGATTTCCATCCAGCTAGTGTACCTTGCATTTTTTCAATGTGATACTTGTAGTGCTCCTTACTAGATCTTTTATGTAATAGGGGAACACCTAAGTACTTTCCAAGATCATTCGTGAGTGCTATGCCACAAAAAATACTGAGTCTACGAGCTTTATTCCGGTCAATATTTGGTGAGACATAAAAGTTTAGACTTTGAGAGATTCACAGTTTGACCAGAAATGTCACAGAATTCATTTAGCACATGCATCATAGCTCTACAATTAGCTTTAGTGGCTTGTCCGAAAAGGATGAGATCGTCAGCAAAGAATAAGTGTGTAAGATCTAAGGAATCTCTAGCCACTCTTAAACCTTTCCAGTCTCCTGTTTCATGCTTATTCTCAATGAGAATAGATAATCTCTCCATGCATAAGACAAACAAATATGGTGATAGGGGGTCACCTTGTCGGAGTCCTCTCCCTGGAGAGAACTCATCAAGGATCTCTCCATTCCATATGATGGATTCACTAGTGACACAATTCATAATTAAAGCAGTCCAAGCAGGGTTAAGGTTGAAGAAGATAAGCGTATCTAAAAGAAAATTCCAAGAGATCTTGTCATACGCTTTCTCGAGATCAATTTTCATGAGAATACCTCCTTTTTTTCCTTTCTTATTCCTGAGAGCATGAAGTATTTCCTGGGTAATTATGATATTATCAGTAGTGCTTCTACCAGGAATAAAGCTACTCTGGAAAGGACCAATGATATTGCTAAGGAGGGGTCGGAGTCTATGAACAATCAGTTTAGTCACAATTTTATAGCTAACATTGCATAGGCTGATAAGTTTAAACATTTTGATGTTCTCTGGGTTATCAGACTTAGGAATGAGAGCAATAAGAGTCTTGCTGATTTCCGAAGGGATGGAGTCAGTGCTAAAGCAATTTTTCACAAAATCACACACATCTTGGCCAACTATATTCCAAAAGTTATGATAGAATATCCCTTGGATACCATCGGGTCCTGGAGCTTTATAAGGATGTATGTTTTTCACCATGTTCCAAATCTCAGTGTTGGTAATGGGGTTACAAAGAAGTTCGTTGTCATCGTTAGAAAAGGTTTTGTGAGGATTAACAACAAAGCAAGACCCAGGGGAATCATCTTGGTTTTTAAAAAGGCTTTTGAAGTGGTTTTGAACCATATCTTTGATAATCAAAGGATTATCAACCCAGATGTTGTTATGGTCCTTAAGCATGCTTATTTTGGACTTGTCTCTCTTGATAATGGTAGATAAACAATCCATTTTGATCTAGATTTGTGAAACCAAAGGATTTCTTCCTAGGCTAGAATCTGGTTGTATTAAGTTAAAAGCTCTTTTTCTAAAGTCAGGAGATTGTGAGAAAAATTGATGCTTTGCACCTTTTGCACTCCATTAATTCTAGCAAGAGTCTATCTTTTCTTACGGAAGATGTTTCCAAAAGTGTTTTTATTCCAAACAAGAGCAGCCTTAGGAAAATTATCAATTTTCTCAAATATGTTAGACCCATTCCAATTTTTATAAACAACATTTTCAAATGAGGGGTCTAATATCCAAGCAGCTTCAAAACGGAAAGGCTTTTTAATAAAGTTGGTAGGGGTAATACCATGCAAATGTAGAAGCATAGGAGAATGATCAGAATAAACTCTAGGTAAGTTTTGAATTATACCTTCCGGGAATAGGGATCTCCATTCTCCATTGCAGAGCCCTCTGTCAAGTCTCTTCTGGACATTGGCCTGACCCTGCCGTCCATTGTTACACGTAAATTTGGGGCCTGAGGAGCCAATATCCACTAGGTTGCAATCATTTATGTTGTCTGTGAATTTCCTTCTTTGGTTATGATTGTTGTCTGCTGTTAAACTCTTGATTTCATTTACACTTGCAATTTCATTGAAGTCCCCAATCATAGCCCAGGGGTGATGAGTGTAGGCTGCAAATTCCTTAAGACTTTCCTAAAGGATATCACGCAGTCTAGGGTTAGGATTAGCATATAGGGCAGAAAGAATCCAGTCCTCATAACCATTTTTGCTAATTTTAACATGTATGACTTGAGGGCTGATGTTCATCGTAAAAACAGATATCTTTGAAGGGTCCCAGAGTATCCAAATGCCCAGAATCTGCCATTGGGATCCGAAAAATTGTCTCTGGTGTAACCCAAATTTTTAAAGAATGATCCCATAGAATGTAAATTGACCTTAGTTTCAAGAAGGGCCACCATCTTCGGTTTATGAATATTGATCATATCTCTGAAATTGCTTTTGAACCTAGTATTTCCTGCCCCACGGCAGTTCCAGATAATAATCTTGTAACTATCCATCAAGAAATCAGAGTCAAGAGAAGGAACACCTAGAGTGTTAAGATAGTTGTGCAAATCCACTAGTGTAGGCCTCCGTTTCCTGCATGGCTTGGCTGAGACTTGATGCGTCTCCAGGCTCCCCAAGATCTGTTCCTTCATCTTTATTTTCAGGCTCACTTCCTCCGGCCACCACACTATTGTGAACACCCCGCGGGAATGCCCACGAAATTGATTTCGATTGATTGAATGGGAGTCGCCACTCGGGTTTGAGGACCGTACCCGAGAAACCAATTGAAAAATGACTCTTTTACCTTTTAGAATTGAAAATATTTCATTGGTCTTTTAAAACGAGATTTCTCAAGTCCGGGAGCTAGGTTACGTGAGGGGAAGGAATTTAAAGCACCCCTCACGCCCGGTGCAACCACCGGTCTCTACTAAATGTTTAAGGGATTTTGAAAACACCGTTTGACTAGACTTTAATCACCAACTCATACAATAACACATAAATACATAAAGAAAATTCATGAAATAAAGGTGGATGCTTGTGCTTATGTCATGAGAGGATATTCTAAATGCATAAGACACTGGAACTTGACCAAATTATCTTCAAATTACCCTGAGATGCTCCAGAAACTGATCATAAACATCACATTTGCCACACCCGGATAGCAATCTGGGCACCTAGACTAAGCAAATCTAGGCGCCTGGAGTAGATGTGGGCGCCTGGAATAGGACACTCCAGGCGCCTGGAATGACTATGGGCACCTGGAATCCCCCAATACAGGCACCTGGAACATTGATCAGGCAGAAATTCTATCAATCCAGGCCACCAAGCGAATGATAAATATGAACTTTGATGCTTGTTTTCACATATACACATGGATGTTTGATGATGTTTTATGCTAGATATATTTCAATATCAGGATTTGGTGATAATCTATGCATGACAAACCATGATTTTGCCACTAAATGCATTCAAAAGCTATCTAAAATGGACATTTTCGTTCATGCAATGAAACATCAAACTGAAAATGATATGAAATGAACTTAAATAAACATGTAAGAATGCAAGAAGGGAGAAAAACACTGGATATGAAATCGGATTCCAGGCGCCTGCATCATGCTATTCCAGGCGCCTGGAGTTGATTTGGATGCTAGTGAAGGACTTTCATTTTTGTGAAATTTGAAACCTTTCCAAACTCTTAACTAGTATGAAGAACTAGTAAGAGCTTGGATGGTGTCCCCTCAGGGCTTTGTTGAGCAAATTTGGTAGATAAACTACCTTAAGGCTTGATTTGATGAACTTTTGGAAAGGTTTGGAGTTGGATGCTAGGTGATATGTTGCTGGAATGAGATTTACAGAGCTTCTAAAGGCTAAATATGAATGCTTTGATGGAGTTTGGTTGATGTAAATGAGTGGAGATTGGGTTAGTATGATATGAAAGTGATTTTTGGGGCTAAAAGAGGATGGATTTGAGAAGCTTGGACTGGAATGGGAGGTTTCTGGAATGAATCCAGCAGCATAACAGTAAGAGAGAGGTGGGGAGTTGATTCCTCTTCAAATGAGTGAGAGAGATGGGCTTTATATAGGCATGAAAGGTTCAAAAAAGTCCTTTAGGATGGCTTAGGGGTCAATCAAGGGGGTCACCTTAGGACCATCATCACTTCGCCACTATACTTCTGTAAAAAATCCCAGAAATGATCTTTAAGACGCTCCTCCCCACCCACTTGACCTTGGACAGCAAGTATCTGGAGTGAATCCGGGCGCCTGGAATTGGGGAATCCAGGCTCCTGGATTGAGTTCGGGCGCCTGGAATAGGGCAATCCAGGCACCTGGAATAAGGCAATCCAAGCGCCTGGATTAGGATACAGCACAACATACGAAACTTTGCGGGGCCGCTCCGGGTGCTACCGAACGCCGTTTTGCGCATGGTTTGAAGCGTTGAAAATCTTGTCAAATATGCTTTCTAACCCAAGTGGTTTGAACCCAAGATGATTTATATATCAAAATATATGACCATTTTACCCTCAGAAGGTCAGGAAAACAAGTAGTTTTGGTAAAATGGACACATCTTCCTCATTTCAAAACGGATTGGGACATATTATATATCAAGAAAGAGGGTTTTAAATGTACTAGAGGGTGGTACAAGCTTGGGTTTATTTTGGAGAGGTTTAGGAGGGGTTTCCAAGTTCACAATCAAGCTTTGTGTGCTCTTATCGGGCATTTTCATCATCGGAGATGCTTGATAAGTTTCTCGGGTCAAAATAGGGGTGTCTACAACTATCTTTGCTAGGTGAACCGTTTCTGTTGTTACTTCCAAAAACCATTTGATTTTGTGGTAGCTAACAGTTGCTATCTGAGCTTCTAGCGAACTCATGGTAAGTTTGGGTGGATAGGAGGGTTATATCTGGAGGTATCTTGTGTTTTGTTGATGGAGTGGTTTCCCCTATATGAGGAATGGGGGCGAGAGATGAAGTAATGCACAGTTCCCCTAAGTCTGCAGTTAACCCTCTTCCCCGTTAAACACACACTTCAGTCAATTACACTTATACACACTTCCATTAACTACACTTCGTCAATTACACTTCCAAAAAAAAGTAAAAAATGGATTTTTGCATTTTTTAGTTTTGTTCGTGATTCATGGATTCCGAGACGAATTGAAAGAGTGTAAATTATGATCGAAACTAATTTTTATTTAAATTAAACCGAAATTAAACCAATAGATTATTTTGGTTTATTTTTAGCTTTATTTAAAAATATAACTTTTACCATAATTTTATACTTTTGGTCTCCACCTTTGCATTTTTTAGTTTTGTTCATGATTTATGGATTCCTTTCCACGAATCAATAAACTATGAAAATGAATCCATAAAGCAAAACAAAAAAGTGCCAAAACAAATTGAATAAAGACAACAGAAAAAACCAAAAAATAGGTTTTTACATTTTTGCCAAATTGGAAAAATTGGAAATTATAGGTTCTTGTAAAATATTATTTCAACTTAATGAACTAAATGTTAAAATTACCTAGGCATAAAACAAAGCCCCTACATAGGAATCCGAACATATAAGATAATATGTGAAGTATTTATAAAAAAGAAAATTTTCACAAATACAAATACAAATACAAATTATACTTAATACTACATTTTATTAATCTTAAATGAAAACCCAACCCCACCGAGTGAGTCTCCCTATATATATATAATCTAACTCCTATGCAACGACACACGATTTGAAAAACCACCCGGCAAAAAAAGACAAAGACAACGACGCACCAATTGAAAAACGACCGGCAAACGGTGATTGGTTTGATACACGTAGGGATTGGTTTGATACATATGAGGCGGTTCACGGTGATACAGTTCTTATGGGGAATAACATGCCCTGTAGAATTGTTGGGGTTGGAACAGTCAAGGTCAGGATGTACGATGGGATTGTGAGGACATTGCTTGGTGTTCGGCATGTACCAGATTTGAGGAGAAACCTTGTCTCTTTGGGCGCTCTCGACTCCGTGGGTTGGAAGTACACTGCTGAAGGTGAAGTTTTAAGCGCGTCGTTGGGTGCTCAGATTTTTGTGAAGGGTCAGAAATTGGGTAACCTCTATGTGCTTGATGGTAGTACGATTGTGGGTGCTCCATCGTTGGGGTCTTCATCTATTGAGAGGAATTCGGGTTCAACTATTGGGAGTATGCAAGTGGGCATACAAGGCTCTGCGGTAGAGTCGGTTAACTCCGGGTGGAGTTTGAGCACATCTTCTTTGGCATCAGTAATGGATGCATGTGGTCGACATTTGGTGGAAGATGGTTGCTCATTGGTGATTAACTCCATGAGGGGAGTTGTGGTGTTAAGCTCAAGGTGGAGCTTGTGGAGGCACGTGTGGCTGGGTTTACTCAGTAGTGGAAACAAGGTTAAGCAGAGGTGCTTGCGCCTTGTTTGTTGGTGCCATTGATGTGAGCCCCGTGTGGGGCTGCCCCGAGAGGGGCGTTGTGGGGAAGAGCAAGTGTTGAGAGGATTGCACTATGTTGTTGGCTTGGAAGGGAATTCAAGTCAAGGTGGAGATTGTTGGAGATATGTCTTGAATTCAAGACGGTCGAAGAAAAGTGCAAAATTTGGTGCGAAAAGTCGTTTTCTGGACCCATGGTCCGGACCAAGGAAAGCCCCGTCCGGACCAGTGGATTTTGGGACGTTTTTGGACATTCTGCCTCGGTAGTCCGGACCACCGAAATTCCCGTCCGGACCACCGTCGGTAGTCCGGACCACCGAATCCCCGTCCGGACCACCGTTACGCAAATTTGTGCGGCTGTGCGTTTTTAAAGAGGTTTTGACCTAATTTTTTGTACTTTCTTATAAATAAAAGTCTTGTGGCCTCCTAGGGTTTAGTCTTGAGTTGGGATTTGAGACATCTGGGGTTTGTGTGTGTCTCTTTCATGTGTGTGAGATGTTTGATGCTCTGTAGGTCGCGTCTCAGAGATTTGTCCCTAGATATTGTGTGGATGCTTCAAGTGAGAGTTACGAGTATAGCCGGCTCTGTGTATTTCTCCCCGTTGTTAGTGAATCCTCTTGCTCTTTCCCCGTGGACATACCTCTAGAGCTCCGTGCTTGGGGGGGAACCACGTAAATCCTTGTCTCTTGTTTTCTTGTTGGTTGTGTTTATATTCTCTACTTCGGGTTTCGGCACAACAATTATTTCATAATTATGTTAGAGGGAATATTTCCGTTTTAGCATAAATAGCTAGCCGGCCTATAATATTAAGTTTTCTTAGTTAGGTTGATTCTACTTTTCATTTAATTTTCCAAACTTAGATTTAGTTTTTCATTTTATTAAATTTAGAGAAGACGGCTATCATTATTATCGAATAAGGATCTAAGCTTTGGGATTATGGTGGTTGAGTTTTGATTATCATGTAAGAGTCTAAAAGGAGTTTCTTTAAACCTATCTTTTTTGTCCTTGTTAGACACTCGTCTTTGATTTCATACACTTCCGTGCATCACATACATACCCACAACCCTAATACTCGTAGTTTTTAGGCTTGGGATCCTTTGTCCCCATCCTCTCCCCAATCCTATTTTTCAACACCAATCCAAATTTAATCGTAGCCTTTGCATCAAGCTCGCTCTCTCTCTCTCTCTCTCTCTCTCTCTCTCTCTCTCTCTCTCTCTCTCTCGGTTTGCATTATTCCATCAGAATAACACCTTTTTCCCTTCTCCGCCGGCGAAGGTGGCTATAGACATGCCACGACGACCTGACCCTCTTTCTTTCCCGTGGCAAGCTCATGCTCTACCACACCTAACTCGCTTGCTCTTTTTCTCCTTTCTATCTACAAACACCCATGAATGAAAGATGAATGGTAATGAATACAGAAATTGATTTAGGTATGTAGGCCTGCCCTCTTGATTCATTTTGGCTTTAATTTTTTTTGGGGGGGGCATGATTTTGCAGCAAAATATCCCTGTAACTCCTCGGTTCTTGGAGGTGTAGGGGGTATTGTTTTAGTAGTATTCTAAGAGTAACCACTTTGTGCATATTGCTAAATGTTAGGTTTGTCTCTAATCATCTTCTGCTCATTCCCTCAATAATTGGGGGTTAGATGAGTTCCGTTATTGTTATGTTATTTTTGTTATGTCTACAAACACCCATTTGAACTAAAAAAAATATCCCGAGCACCCAAAGCTAACTTTGAGCTAAAGGGTGTAACTTTCCCTTTAGTTGGGCATTAATTCTCTTGCTTTTGAATGCAAAATATCATTCGATCAAAAGGACCAAAATATATCTTGGGATCAGTGTGCTAACTTTAGTGTGTGGATGTGGCTATGTGTTATTGTTCTTTCTTATTTCAAGAGGTCGACCGTAATGCCTAATTAGGACGTTCACCTCTCACTTCTCCCCTCCTCTTACGTTATTATCAAATGGTATGTGAATGTGACCTCTCTTTACTCATGAACTAAGTAACCCATCCTGGTACTGAAATTATTGACCGGGCCGGCTCTGAGATTTAAAAAACCTAAAGCAAACTTTTCAAGTAAGGCCATAAAATCTCAATACACTTTGCATAGTTTAAAATAGTTATCAAAAAAAAAAACTTTGTCATTACATGCATCGGACAAAGTAAATCAATAACAATTAGAATATCCCAAAAACTACGTTATCTTTTAAACATTGCTCTTCTTGCATTGTTAGTTGTTTTGTACTAATTAAACTTGTATGTATAATCAAGGTTTTCCACCATAGTCCAATCCATTCAATTTCTTATGTGAAATGGTTAGACTGGAAGGTAAGTTTTTATTACTACTTTTTAACTTTGAAAAGATTATTTGCACGTCCAGAGGCAATTGTAACTGAAAAGATTCTCAAGACTTTTGATTCGAACTTTAATCCCTCCCAGTAATAATGCTGGAAAGTTTTATATTAAAAAAAAATCTTCCACACTTGCACAATAAGACACCGAATTATCTCAAGAAAAGATATATGAACCCAATAGGTTTCTGAATGAGGTACTATAATTTTTTGTGAATTCTAATTTTTTATCGTTATGGTTGATTAATTTATATTTTTGATATACTTTAGAAAAGAAAAAAATGGGCTTGTTGAATGGGTGAGAAATTAAAATTTCAATTGGGTTGGACATGGAGATAGTAAATAAAGTTGGGCTTATACTAGATAATAACAAGATTTGTGCCAAGCTTGGACATGAACAAAACTCGTTATTATCTAATATAAGCCCGGCCCAAATCCGGCCCCGGTGTATGTGCACCGCTACCAAGGATGGAGCTAGGGAGGGGCTAGTAGGGGCAGTCGTCCCCCCTACGTTTTAAAAAATTAGTACTATTACATTGAAAAAAAAGAATTTATCAGCAAACTATATAGTCCCGTCCCCCCTCCGTTTTTTCCATTAAAAAAAAAATAATAGTAATAACTTTAATATTTATCAAGCTATGAAACAACTTTGTACTAAAATTGGTTTTAATGAAGTTTAATTACAATTATTTTAAACAAAACAAGGCCCAAAATTTATTTTTAAGAACTAAGGCTCATTTAATGTAGTATGATGCCTGATTTCAGTAGATACTAGATAGGATTAGAAAAACGTTAATATCTTTTGCAATCTAAGTTGATATTAGAAACATGTTTAGTTTCATATGTTTTGGTGTTATTTTTTGTGTGTGTGTATATATATATTTTAGTTAGTAAAATTTCATATCATTGTCATATTTTATTTTTTTTATTGTTTATATCCATCCCTCCTACGCCAAAATCCGGGCTCCGTCCTTGACCGCTACTATAGACTTTGGAGTCATTGAATCTTAATTGTTAGCAAGTGATGACTCGCTCATGCGGTAGAACTCTTGGATGCCCCACACTGCATTCTGGGATCAAGTCTCATTCCCCCTTCCCCAAGTAATAGATTAGGAATGATGAATAACAAAATAATAATAATAATAATAATAATAATAATAATAATAATAATAATCTTAATTATTGCATTTAACCATCAATACTCTTTAACACAGGTTTTTATGGAACTTATTTCGTAAGCATTAATTTGTTGTTCAAAGAAAGAATTGAACAAGAGAGTTTTCTTCTTTTTTTCGCCATGCATTTCCTTAGTAAAGGGACATCACAAAACTAGGGATGGCAACGGGGCGGGTTGGGGCGGGTTTTGATGATCCCTACCCCGACCCTAAAATTCCCTAACCCACCCCTAACCCACCCCTAACCCGACCGGGTAATTTATGGGTACCCCCACCCCCGCCCCTATCGGGTATTGGGTTTACCCGCCCCGCCCCTATTTTTTTCACATATTAGTTAAGTATATTTTAAACTCCAATTAGTGAGTACAAATGATAAAAGTTCACAAAATAACTTTTACAACTTAATCAAAATCTACTATCTAATGTTGTATTTTAGTTGTAAAAGTAAAATTATAAGAATAAAAATAAAATTTAATGCATATAAGTGAAAAAATATAATTTGATATATACATATAAGAGTGTATAAATATAGTTATACATATATATGTATGTCGGGGCGGGTAATATCGGGGCGGGGTGACCATACCCCTGCCCCTACCCTAACCCTGGCGGGTTTTTCAAAACCACCCCCTGCCCCTACCCGTTACCCAAAAAAATCATAAAAAACCCTACCCTATCGGGGCGGGGTAGGGCGGGTTCGGAGCGGGGCGGGTTGAATTGCCATCCCTACACAAAACTATCAACCAAATTTGGGATCCCATCCCGATTCTAGTTTCAATACGTTTCTTAAGGAGAGCCTTCGTGAAAATTTTTTATTGGGTACTGTCGGAGGATCGGAAAAAGGGGTGCTATAGTGTGACCCTGTAGTGAGGTATCCGAGTTGTCGGATTGGCAATCAACCGTCTGGATTTCATCTCGACACTTTGCAAACCTGAGTCATTCATTGTCAAGATGAAATCCGAGCCGTTGATTGACGAGCTCAGATGTCGGGCCTTACGCAAGGCCGGCCTAGGGCACTCCAAAAACTCCCAAAATTAAGTGCACTCCCATAAATTATAGTCTTAGTCTTAAGTAGAAGTCTTTTTCAAGGTTAACCCAAACAAAGGCAACCCAGTAAAAAAAAATTATATTTAGGGGCTCGCATGAAAGGAGGTGAAGTGGTGGTAGCTTTATAGGAAAAGGAATGGTTGTTGGACACTAATTTCCGATGTGGGACTAGTGACACTCACAATAAGGAGAGCTCCCACAATAATCTTTGAGTAAGTCCCACATCAGGGGTTTTTAAAAACTTCTTGAGATCGAGAATCTTATTTATGTACAGTATTCCTCACCACCTTTTACACAAATGGACATCCAACAACCTCTCAATCTTGTGCAAATCGAGCCCAACACTGTCCAATTATATTGTTACAACTGTCAATGTCATAATTTCTTTTAGCTCCTACATATCACCTCTTGCTAAGCTTTACGGAATAACAATCTAAGATCTTATGAAACAACACAGTCCAATGAGATTCCCTTCTCCCCAGTGTCATAGATTCTTCACCACTTGATCAATTTTGGTATTTCGTTTCGAGATCGAGCTCAAGTATTTTTTTAGCTAGCCGAGCCCAAAAGTCATAGAACTCGGCTTGTACAACAAAATTACATTCCTAAAGATAAATTTTATAACATATATTTCCTACTTTTAGCAAAATAATACTATGGAATGAAACTTTTTTAAATTTTTTTAACTTGCACAATTTATATCGAATCTGTTTTTGGCCCATTGTGCTCTCATATAATACTTAGTACTCCACTTTATATTATTTTGATTTTCTCATATTGTGATTATTGCTAGAAAAAAAAAACATTATGGCACATTCTTTAGATTAGGCCTAGGGCCTTCAAAACCCTTGAGCCGGCCCTGACCATAGAGCAACCCTATAAGAGCGTCCTACAGCACCCTAGATCCTCCTAGATCGTCGCATGGTGTGACTCCAAACCTTCCAAATGACGTTCCTTCCTTCGGGGCATTCTCTTGCTTAACTGAAATGGCAAAACAAAATTAATAAACCATGTGATCATCGATCTGTGATCTGATTTGAGGATATTATTCTAACTTGATGTAAACATAAAGTGGGGTTTTCTTGTTTGACCCAATGCCCAAAAAAGTCACGTAAGCCCTACGTGACGATGCTGCTGGAGTAGATATTAATCCCTCATTCCAATTTGCTTAAAAAGCTCCCACCATCACAAACCCAAAACACCACCACACACACTGGAAAATCTCTCTCTGGGGGGAGAGAGAGAGAGAGAGAGAGGGAGAGAGATTTTTCCTAAGCCATGACCGAAAAATCCATCTCCGCCAAAACTAACCACCGTATACACCCCAACCACCACCACCACCGTCGTCCACCACTATTCTCTCTACAAAGAATGCGACTCTCAATAATACTCCTCTTGGCATCCTGCGTCTTTCTCTTCGTCCTCTTCGAAATCCGGTTACTCAAAACCCCACTCATCATCACCTCCCAAGCTTCTCTTCTCGCTGCATGGGATTTCATCCCCCAACTCAGAAACCTAAACGCCTTTGCCACCAACACCAACTGCTCCACCGCGCGAGGAGAGGCCGACAATGAGAAATTCCGGCAGGCAGTCACGTTTCTCCCATTGATAGATGTGCGGTACCATAAAAACGCAGAAGATGGCAACACATGGTTCATGAGCTCCTTGTCTGACAAGCAAGAAGAAGGTAATCCTATAAATAGTACTGTGCTGGGGCTACAATACAACACATTACACATGTCTTCCCTCCCATCATAATCCTATTATTCTTGCACAATAAATATATAGCCGGACAATTAAAAACGTAAAGTTTCATTTCGTAAAACAATGAAAAAGGCTATTGGAACAACGAAAAAAGTAAACACAGAATGCGACGAAGAAAAGATCAAAATAGATGAAATATTGGAGTAAATGGACAACTCATAGAAAGAAATGGAAAAAGGTCACTAATACAAGAGTAAAAGAAAAATATCTTTTTTTTAAACAGTTGTTAGGGCAACCACAACAATCCTAGGCAAAATATTTAGTTAAAAAGTACTACTTTTTTCGTCTCTCTACTAACTAAAATATCTATTATTTGTTGATGGGTATATAGGCACTTTACACATGGCACAATGTACACGAGAAAAGATTTGACTTTTGAGAAAGAAATAGTATTTGAATAATAGAAGATAGTCTACAGTTGCTCGTTGTAACTTGCTCCATTTACGAAGACACTATAGCACATTCCAATGTGATGAGGGCTCTATTGAGGCTGGTGCATTATGAATTTGACATATAGCTAGTTAAAATAAAATAGCTAAATGTGGGAATTTACCTAGCCTCCTGTGCATACCCTTAGAGCATTCCCAATAGTCTCCTTAAATTTTTTTCCAGAAAAAGTAGTGAACAATACACATTTTTCATTTTACCAATCCACGTTTCCAACAATTCTCTCTATTACCCTCTCTATTTTTAATAAAATATGATATATGAGGGAAAAATAGGAGAGAATGAGAGAGAGAGAATATAAAATAAAAAAAAGTACAGCAGAGAGAGGGAGGGAGAGAGAGAGAGAGAATAAAAAATGAGGTAGGAAGTGAACAGTGCCTCGCCAAATGGGGAGGTTTTTAGGGAGGCACGGTAGCAATTTCTATTTTAGGAAGGGGTTTAGGGAGTCTCTTGGAGCTGAATTTTGGGGTTTGGCTCTCTAAAATAGAGATGGGAGGGGTTTGAGGAGCCTTGTTGGGGATGCTCAAACTGGAGTCTAATTGTCACGGGAAACTCGATAAAAAATTAGAGAAAAGGAAAAATGAAAATACATTTGGGAATTTTAGTAAAATTATTTTACTAATAAAATTCAAAAACAGGTCAGGCCCAATACCAAAAGTTCCCATCAGAGGCCTCAGACGGCAGGCTTCTATGCATCAAGGGCCGCAACGCCGACAACGGCGCGTGGAACTCCTACGCCCTCGCATGGTCGGAAACCCTCCCCTACAATGCCACCCTCTTGAAAGGCCTTACCATCGTCTCGAACAACCACTTCGGCCATGATTACATGTGGTATAACCCGTGGCACGGTCTGACTGCAATGGTCCCCATCGTTTCCTGGCACATCAAAAACGGTTGCACCAGGGTCCCCCCGACCCCGAGGTTCGTTTTCTACCACAGGGGCGAGCTCAGGACGAAAATAGGCAAATGGATCACGACCTTAATGGAGGCCACTTTCAATGGGCCCCTCGATATCGAAGGGTTTGATTTTCTTGGAGGCGATGGCGGCGGCGGTGGTGATCAGGCAGTTTGTTTTGAGGAGGCGCTGGTGTTTAGGAGGAATGAAAAGTTGATGGCGGTGCAGCGGAGGAAAGAGGCTTGCGATTTGATAAGGTGCAAGGCTTGGGGGTATTGTAATGTGAGTTTCGCCGCAGCGGAGGGTGGTGGTGGTGGTGGTGGTGGTGGTGGGATTGGGATGACTCTGATTTTCAGGACCGGATCAAGGTCGTTTAAGAATGAGACGGCGGTGGTGGGGATATTTGAGAAGGAGTGTAAGAAGGTGGAAGGGTGCCAGTTGAGGGTGGTCCACTCAGATAATCTCACAGTTTGTGAACAGGTTAGCGCTCTTAATTACTTTCTCTGTATAAATTGTTGGACACTTTTGGAAATTTTAACTTTTTACGCAGATAAGCAATAACTGCATTTAATAAATGCATTCACATTAAACAGATTCATTAATTTTAAGCAATGCACTTATTTTTCAACCTTTGAATGAAATGATTGTTATTGGAAAACGGGTTATTTTGAAAGATTGAATAAATTTTGTTTCAATTTTTCAAAAAGGACTAACAATTTGGAATATTCCAAAATAGTATACGTGACAAGGAGTAATTTGAAACAGAGGGACTAGGACTACTATTTTGATGATAAATAGCCAAGTTTAGAGACATCGATAATTATATTGGTATATTATTATTGTTTAAAATTTTGAAAACTTCAGAGAAAAGCAAAACAGCCACCATAAATTAAAGACCTATTAGGCTATTACCTTTTTTTTATCAGCAAAGATAAATTTCATTAATAATTAGAGAAGATGCAAAGAACACAAAAGTCTCGGGATGAAGATATTATGATCATATCGTAACTAGGTTGGCATCCAATCCAAAACTTTAAAAAAAATAAAAATAAAAACCAAAGCCAAAATGAGTACAAGTTGGCAAAGAGACCAACCACTCAAAACAATATACATAATTGAAATTTCGGTTACAGAATTGGATGCAAACTTATGTGAAGCTAATTGACCAAATTTACCCATGCAGGTGAAGCTAATGAGTGTGACAGACATAGTGGTATCCCCACATGGGGCTCAGTTAGCCAACATGATACTAATGAAACCAAATAGCACTGTGATGGAGATTTTCCCCAAAGGATGGCTAGAACTTGGTGGAGTCGGCCAATATGTCCTCCATTGGCTGGCCAGCTGGTCTGGAATGAACCACCCGGGTGTCTGGCGGGACTCTGAAGGGGATCCTGTCCCATATAAATTTCCAGACAACGAACACTTCATGTCCCTATACAAGAATGCCCAAATTGGGCACAATGAGACTTACTTGAGTGCGTGGGCTAGGGATGTGTTGAATGATGTGAAGCAAAGGAAATTGGTTGAGGGGAAAGAGAAGGGAAAAGGTGGATCAGAATATGCTAGTGGATGTGCATGCTCAGCTGCTGAACCTTAGAAATACATAGGAAAAATGCACAAACAAAAGAGCCCTGGTAAAATACATGGGAAAATAAACATGAAAAGGAACACAACAAGGCATCTGACGGCTGAATCAGCTTGGTGCCGGGGGATTCAGCCGTCGGATGCCTTTTCATGTTCTTTTTCATGGATTTTTTTCATGTTTCAAACACTTTCTGCAAACAAAATGGTGTGATTTGAGAATTCATTCATGTTATATGAAACTTTCTATGCATTGTTCAAGAAATTGCATTTTTTCGTTTTATCGTATTGATTTCTAAAATATAAAGGCCATGTTCGTTTTCCAGTTTAGTTTTAGTTTTGATGACATCATCATTTCCCTCATTTCTCTCTCTATCTCTCTCCACTCATTACACCTTATGACATCATCAAAACTAAACTAAACTATCTAACCAAACACAGCCTCTTGTTTGGAAAGGTTGAGGGGTGATAAACCGCTCCTACCTTGTACAATATTGTCACTCCTCTAGGCACTGCTACAAGACAAGCATAACTGCTAAGGTCTAGAGGGCTTAGAAGCTCTCACGACTTTAAAAGGAATTGTACAAGGTAAGATCATCATCCTTTCTGGAAAAAACAATGGTAGGATCACAATCTATTATATATGGCATTGAATTTTCCATTCACCAAGCAATGTAGGACCAGTGACCACCCATCCAAATGTCTACTGGGACTTTCTTTCAGAGCCCCGGCCCGCCCCAGGTTGGCTATAGGGTGTTGCAGATATAGTTAAGGGGTTGATGGTGGAGCGAGGGATCCAACCAACATGGGTCAATAGTGTTGGCATGGGAACCGAATCCCCAGAACAAAGCGTGATGTGTATAGATTACGAAAATTACTTTGGTTGAAATGACCAAAGTATTTGCCCCACCGTGCGAACATCTGGCACATTTTCGCCCAATTGCTTCATCTGTTCAAAATGGCCGGCATTCTTGTAAAATAATCCAAAATAGACTCGGATTCCTTCATGCGAAGGGCTTCAAACTCTTCTCTAAGAGTTTGAAGGCGTACTTTCTTCACTTTGTCAACTCCATTGAAACAATTTTGGAGGATCTTCCATTTCTTTTTCGCAGTGGTTTTACTAGTCATTTTTTCAAACATTGAATCATCCAAGCATTGATGGATGAAAGTAAGAGCGCTTTTATCCTTCTTTCTTAACTTCTACAAGGCATACTCTTAGCATTCAAGGTGAAATTGTCTTGTGGTCTTCATAACCTTTCTCTACAATCTCCCAAGCATCTTGCGAACCAAGAAGAGCCTTCATTCAGATCACCCAATTGTCAAAGTTGTCTTTGGTAATGGTAAGCTCACGATATTGAAATCCTATCCAACCATTCGCCATTTTCTTGACCTCTAGCAAGCTGGCTCTGATACCACTTTTGTTGGGAAATTATCCAAAATTACGGCAAGATATTAGAGAGAATGAAAGAGGAATACTTAGAACTCATGAACTCTTTTATTCCACTTACTTCAAATTAAAAGACTCACAGCTGTCCATTAAGGGTCAATATTTACATGGACTTCTCTTGCCAATAAGGACACAAAACAGATGCATGCATGCATAGGAAAAGAACAGCTTACAAACAGCAGAATTCAAGAAAAAGCAAAATTACATTCAATCCACTCATACCAAATACAATATCATAACACAAGACACAGCAAAAACAAAACAACAACTGGCCCGGAGAAGGAATAGTCGATGTGCACGACCCAAACAGCTGACCCAAACACACTGACCGTGGACAAAAAAGACACAAGGAAAACCAGCCCCACAATTTCACCGTACAACCACCAAATTCACACGGAAACAAACAAACCTTTAAGACAAGATTTGATCATGGCTGGGACCCTAGTAAGACTCATACGAAAGAAATCATAAAAATCAAGAAAACAAAGAGTGGTGGAGGGTGGGACCCAAATTTACCCAATGCGCATGCACTCAACCCATAGGGGTTCTCAAAGTTTTGGCAAAAAAGGGTCCTCATTTACAGCACATCCCACCACCAACATAAGCATGCCTTCCAATCTGACTTTAGAGTACTCATTTCTTGTCAACAATTATCTCCCCAATTTTCTTCACCCGTGAGAGAAAAGTTCTTAGTTCATGTCCCCATTTAACCTTGCTTTATTGGTCCATTGCAAAGAGTTTAAATCCTCTGTCCTGAAATTTGTTTGTGCTACGGTGCATTTTCGATTATTGAATCTGGTGAAATTCTTCCCATTTTTCAGGATTTCCACGCGATCCAATGATCGAAACTGCAACGGAGCACCGGAACAGACAAATTTCAGTACAAAGGATTTTCAGGGCATTATGAACGCTGCCCTATGGAGAATAAGGGCAGAAGGGCTTGTGATAAAGCTAGCTAGCACCAGAGGCTTTGGCCTTGACCTTCAAATACTTCAAGTAACTAATAGCTTCATCAATAACCAACAGTGGGTCTTTGCTGTGAACACCTGGAATTAGGCTTTCGAGAATTTTCAATGTCTTCTGAATCTTATCTTTCCTCGACTGCTTGTTGCCTGAAATGGAATCCGAACCGGCTCCCGGGTTCGTACCTTCGGAGCAATTTGGTTCGGCCTCCAGTTTGGCGAATGATCTCGTGTACCCACCATCTATCAATCTTTGCCTTTTCATTGGTCTTTCTGGATTAGCCAATTCTGCAGTTATTTCCTCCTCGTGTTCACGTTTCTTGTAACACGCTTTGATTGCACAAGGAGAACGATCCGTGCTAGTAACTTCATCTTCCTCATCGCTGTCATAGCCATCATCATCATCATCCGAGTAAAGCAAGGCATTGATTTCATCAGTGTCTTCATGCATCTCACTACGCTCCCCAGCTATTTCATTCTCTTCAAATTTTTCTTGAATACTGGCCTTGGCGGGAAAAAAATTCTCATTGTCAACTGCTTTTCCTTCGACACGCAAATCACAAGCACCAAGAGATTTTCTTGTTGCGACAATTGGATTTTGGGCAGGAGAGCAAAGTGGACCAAAAAACAATCTTGTTTGATCCCCGGATTGATCAAAAACAACAAACCTTTTCTGTCTAGACCCGGATATAGCATTTTGTGTTGCCTTAACCCCATGTCCGTTATATATGGCAGATGGTCCTTCTTTGACATCCAAGTGAGGAGGCAAAAACTGAATCAACCGATGAGCTCCATTTGTTTGGGCCGGACCATGTGAGGTAGGAACTCTGAATCCTGGAAAAGCCACACCTGGGGAAAATGTGGGATACTTAACAGAAAATGGAGAAACGCTTTGTTGCCCTTGGAGTAATGGCGTGCTCGCGCAATTTAAGTTGAGCGAAGGATGAGCAGAGTGCTGCTCAAAGCGCCAAAGGTCTTCTTCTGGCTTAACCATCCAGCCAAAGAAAGTAACCTTGACATGAAGAAAGCAATGTTATAGCTTAAAATTCAAGATAAAATATAAAACACACGATAGATATTTTCTACGTACCAGAATATAGATGTAGTTATATTCGTAAATTGTAATATTCAATTCCTTTCTGGAATGAGGATGGGAAAGAAAACTGGAAACGAAAATCCTTCACGACTACAACTTGATGAGACGGAAATGTGGAATCAATCTACGTAACTGGCTTAAGCAAAGCGCGGAAATACTCAGCCTGGAAGGAAAAAAAAAACCAACACAAACATGGTATTGTCATGCCTCATCAACAAGCAGCTAAGCAATGAATCAAGAACAAAAGGTTGGCAAATTAGAATTGGACTCACCTGGCAGTCTTGCAAAGGTTGAAAGCATGCTATCACTCTAACTATAATAGTAGGTCTCCCTGCAATCCCACTCTCATGTTTTAATGCCCGGAATCTCGTTTGGCTTGCTGCTTGGCACACCATAACTTCTTCCTCTATTAGAACTCAAGATCTTGCCAGCTACCTCTATTATATTTAACTTGGGATCGAATGACAAAATATATTCACACGAAAGAGGACAAGTAGAGATGTCGATTCAAATGGAAATCAGATTATGGGAAATGTGAAATTCGACTGGAAAAGAAACTACAACAAGAGATTGGGTAGTTTTAAGTTGTTTTGGACTTCAATCTCACTCAGATAATCCTATGGACATAACAATGATTGAAACAGAAGTGATTGGAACCCATGGAATGGTGAAAATTAGACTGGAAGCAAAAAGAATGGTTCAAAGGAAGGGATTGTGATTTATAAGATAACCCTGCAATACAAGTTCTGTGAGACAGCTTTGCGAAAAACATCAATTGAAAGCCCGAACCACCGCATAGTGTTCTACTTCTGTGTACAACTAAAATGGCTAAAACCCCATAAAATCGTTGGTGCAATATATCAAAGTTACCTGCAATGAACAACAGATTATGGTGTCAAGTGCTAATTAGCATCAACTAGTGAATTAGTGTGCAGATAAAAGAAATAGAAAACCACTTCCTAACAGTAAACATGGACTATGAACAATCAAACAGATTGTGAAACCAAAATGAACAGTGTAATTTAGGGATCTCACAATTAGGGAAGAGGATCCAAAGAATCGAACAATACGAAACCATGAGAATGACAATACCTAATGCCCTTATTAAACTGAGAAACTTCCAAACAGATAATTCATTATCACAACAAGAACCCTTTAAGAGGAAAAAAAAAAAACAGTGATAGGATAAGTAAGAGAAGAGAAAAACCTTTTTTTCATAAAAGAAAAACTGAACCATCTAATAGTTATATACTGATTAGTGCATGCTTTGATTTCCAAATGAAGATAACCTAAATCAAATCTCATACAACCATATGGTTGAATTGGGTTATTGAGCCTTCCTTCTTTACTTACCTCTGCCTGAACTGATTGAACTGTCCAAGAAACTAAGAAACATAAAAAAAATGTTCCCATAAATTATTTTTCTCGGAATCAAACATATGGTAAAGGAAAACCCATCAAGGTGCAACCGTGCAAGGTTGTAAATGTCAAAAAAAAAAAAAAGAAAAGAAACCCATCAAGGTCCAAGAAGAAACGACTCGTAAACAGAAAGATAAAGGAAAAAAGAAGAGGATAATAGCATAATAAACCCATAAACCTACGAAGAAGAAGGTCCAAAACCTCTTTTTTTTTTTTTTTTTTTTTTTTAAAGATCAGAGAAATTTGAAGATTCCAAGAAACTTACAGTGAAAGCTCAAGCAGAAGACTTGGGTTTATAACTGTTTGTTTGCTCTGAGATCCAGAGAGAGAGAAATCCTTGAATCGAAAGAAGAATCTTGGAAATGGAGAAAAGTTAAAGAGCTAATATCTGTGGGAAATGGGAATGGGAATGGGAAATACAGTTTCTGATGTGATTGTGAGGGTTGAAGAGGGGGAGGAGATGAACAGTTATTAGTCCCTGGTAGTGGCCGCGGCATCTAACAATTGGAAAGAAAGTGGTGCACTACACATACATGAAGGCGACCATTGAGAAATTCTGCACACGCCCCCTCTTTTCTACTACCCACACCCAAAAACCATTAATAAGGTGCGGGGAGTCCATCTTGATCTCATTTTAATCAACCAAATCGTCTTTTTTGTAAATGATAATGATTATAAAAAAAATGGTAAATCATTCTTACAAAAAATTAAGTTGATCGGATATCGATAAGTTGAAAAAAGAAAAGGTTGAGTTTTTTTACCGTCGGTTGTTTTCAAGACAACTTAGAGACTTATGAATATCCGATGAATTTTATTTTTTGCAAGAATGTTTAACACGTTATTGTTTACATAATAGATGGTTTGGATGATTAATGTGGGGGCAAGGCTACGCGCTTTATTAATAGTATTTTTTTTGGGTGTGGGTACTGGAAAAAGAGGATTATGTAGGATTTCTAGCAACCATTATATGGGAAATGTCAAATGACTAAATTACCCTTTTCCCTGTTTTTGCTAGGAAGGGTGGGAAAGGTAGTGATCAAGAATCGCAGCCGGCTCTAACATTTCAGGAGCAAACTCCGAAAGAGAAAGCCCTCAATAGATTTTTTTGAAAATAAAAAATGAACTTTAAAAAAAGAAATGAATATATTCAACTTATAAAATAAATAAATAAAATCCAAGAAGAAGGATATTAGGGACATTTTTAAAGAGTAAGAGAGAATCCATGAAAACTCATTGATGAACTCAACATATAACCATTTTTAGCTCATATGGTAGAGTCTTGGATGTCTCACACTACACCCCGGAATCGAGTCTCATTTTCCCCTCTCCCTGAGTCTCATTTCCCCCCTCTCCCTATAGTAATAAATTAAAATTAACGAATGATAAAAAAAACAAGAAGCTTATCTCATTAGTGTCTTGGGCCCAGCTCTATCTGTGTCTTTTTTTTTTCCTTTTTCTTTCTTTTCCTCTGTTTGTAAGTCAAGTTGGGCCCTTCTTGGGCTTTATATTGGTCTCTTAGTATAGCAGCTGTGATGATGATTATTTGTTCACTATCTCAAAATCAAGAAAAATTGAATGTTGCCAATATCATTAAACTCAAGTCCATTCATTGGTTTCAAAACGAATTGAAAAGATGGCATCCTCTCATGTGGGAGAAATGGCAATAGCCAACCTTGTTGCTAAATTTGGCATAAAAAATGGCACGGTCTTGTTTTGACAATTGACATTAACAAGACACAATGGAAGATTTAAAATTTGCCCCCAAAAAGAAAGTAATCAAATTACAGTTTTGGCAACTAAAGTCCATGGCTAAATTTTTTATTTTTTTTTAATCGAGTCCATGACCAAAAATTAAGGTAGTCTTACTTTGATGTTGTTTTATTTTAACTTTGGCTTCTTCTTTTTTTTGTGCTTCAGAAAACAAAGTCTAAACTTTGACAAAAACTTAGGTGCAAATAGGGAACGGCTGACGTAGTGCTCGAGCACGCATCTGTGGCTTCTGACAGTAGTTTGGACTACCTAGATGTCTCCCTCCCTCTCTCCTCTCTCCTCTCTCTCCCCTCTTTCTCTCTCCTTTTTCTCTCTCTAAAATCCGGATCTTCCAAAACACTTTTGGACGACTAAGATGCACACTGGGTACTGTCACGTGGTATCCAGCCGGCACCCAAGTTTTCCTCCTAAACTTTGGCTTACTGATTTTTCATGGGAACCAATCGATTCAATATATATAATAAAATAATTCACCTTCTAACTTACTCCCTCCGTCCAAAAATTCTAAGTAGTTTATTTTTTTAAATCCAACATTTTAAGGAGACACAATCATTACTTTTCAAAATATATAAACTTCCAAATTTACTCTCCTTGTTAAATTGCAATATTTATACCCGACACATTTTCCCTCCATTTTTGTGTTCGGAATTTGGATGTGGAGATGAAGGGCAAAAAAGGAAATGACCCAATTTGGGACATACAAAAAAGGAAAGTGAATAAAAATTTTGGGGCACCCGAAAAAGAAAAAAATGAACCAAAATTATAGGACGGGGGGAGTACTTTCTTTATCAGGCCTTCAACTCATACAAATCTTTTTTGACAACCATCCGAAACGCTCATAATGTTTCCCTCTACTTAACTCCTAATCGATTATTTAGACTCCATTAGCTTTGAAACCTTTTAGAGATTAGTCGAAGATAATGGATTATTGCACATGGAGGCCAATGAATTAATCATTTAGAGTGCAATTGATCGCAAGTTACATATCATAATAACATGCGAAAATGCTAGGGGTACCGAACCAAAGGGTCGTCGAAAATGTACAACGGCATGATGGGCTCACTTTTGAGTCTGATCACACAATATTCTGAATGAAAAATTGGAGTATTGCATCAACCACTTACACATATGCAATTGAGCTGATTTTTTCCTAGATCATTCCAAAAAAAAAAATTGTAGGGTCATTTTCGGTACCCTTTTATTCGGTACCCTTAGTCGGGTCCACAATAATATATACCCTTCAATAAATTGGAGGCCTGATCAAAAAAATATAAAAAAGATTGTTTACTCCCGCAAGTTTTTTTGTTTTGGTAAATATTTACCCGCAAGTTACATATCATAACCATATTGCAACTTCTTCTTGAAGCAGTAGCCCCCTACAAACTGAACTCTTAGCTCTTCGGACTGCATGACAGCATTAAAACAATCAGTACGGATAGAAACCACATTAAAAATATGCTTTACAGGCCATGTGACTGCCCCACAGGGACAGTTTTTTATTGACAGCCTCACATCAGAGATCAACCGCCTTACTTTTTGCAGGATCTCTAAAGTTTCATGCAAAGAGGTTGAAAAAGCT